>OU612047.1:15827705-16145205 GCA_914767935.1 Coremacera marginata
AAAAATGTTTTTCCACTGATTTATTTATCGCAGTTTACGCTTCAAAAACTGACTGCTTCTGTGCTTTTGTTGTTGTGGCTTATTTGAATTTTGTTCTCTAAGCATTTATGGCCCGCAGCTGTTGTTTAATCAGCTTTCAGCTTTCATTGAAAATGGAAAATTTTTGTTTTCATTGTTGTTGCTTTGTCCTTCTTGTTCCGCTTAAGCTGAAATTAAAAAGATGTCAAAAATTAATTTCACTCAAAATGCTGGAATAAATTTAAATTTTATGATCTCTACAAGTGTCTAGCCATAATAATAAATTTAGCGAAATGTTTTTATACTGCTTACATTAACATCCTGCTGTTTCTTTAGCAGATTATTCCGTTCTTTTTCTCAACCCTGCCAATTGTTCGAACGTTTTTACCCCTTTCCCACCACCTATCACTCAGTCAGTCAGTTAGGAAAAATACTCCACACATTGTTGGCAAAAACGAAAGTCCCCTGAACTCTGACCTAAATCTGTGCTTATGTTGGCAGCACCAGCAAACTTTATTGTATTCTTCCCTTTAACATTATTTATGCTGGCTCTTGCCAGCCCCTTACAAACTTTCAACCCACTTTTTTAACTTCTGTTTTTCTCTCTTCACCTTTTCCCTTATTCATCCTTTCTCACTGTCTATCTTTCTGTCTGTCTTTCTTTCGATCAACATGTCAGCAGCTTTATTAATCATGTCAAGTCAACATCTCCAACTCTTACGCTAAAATATGCAACACTTAAATACTTGCTGCTCGTTATATGCTTTGCGTCAAATATTATTGCTACAACAATAACAACTAGAACAACAACAGGGTCCTCATGGGGTGCAAAAATAACTTAAGGTTAAAATGTTGAGGTCCTGGCTACGTTGAACGCACGTCAAAGTTTTAAGCGTTGTACGCGTAGAAGCATTGAGCAGGGCAGAGAATCCATGGCTAGATAACGCAGAGAAAGCAAACTTTATGAATTGAAAAGAAGGATGCATAAATATTGTAACTAGGCTATCTGTACTGAAAAAATTGAAAAATCATGAAAAATCTTTAAGAAAACGAAAAAAAATATTGCAAAATTTGCCGCATATTTTGGTGACTAATAAAAAAAACTACACGCTGCTCAAAGGGAAGTTTCAATTGAGCCAAAATTAAAGCGTTTTATTTTTAAAGGCTCTAGTTTTTTCTTCTTACCGCTACCTTAGCATTTTTGCTCTCAGAGAGCCACTCAAACGCTTCCGTAGCCGCATTTAATGCTATTTCAGCTGGGGTTTTCTAAGATAAGATAAGATAAGATAAGATAAGATAAGATAAGATAAGATAAGATAAGATGAGATAAGATAAGATAAGATAAGATAAGATAAGATAAGATAAGATAAGATAAGATAAGATAAGATAAGATAAGATAAGATAAGATAAGATAAGATAAGATAAGATAAGATAAGATAAGATAAGATAAGATAAGATAAGATAAGATAAGATAAGATAAGATAAGATAAGATAAGATAAGATAAGATAAGATAAGATAAGATAAGATAAGATAAGATAAGATAAGATAAGATAAGATAAGATAAGATAAGATAAGATAAGATAAGATAAGATAAGATAAGATAAGATAAGATAAGATAAGATAAGATAAGATAAGATAAGATAAGATAAGATAAGATAAGATAAGATAAGATAAGATAAGATAAGATAAGATAAGATAAGATAAGATAAGATAAGATAAGATAAGATAAGATAAGATAAGATAAGATAAGATAAGATAAGATAAGATAAGATAAGATAAGATAAGATAAGATAAGATAAGATAAGATAAGATAAGATAAGATAAGATAAGATAAGATAAGATAAGATAAGATAAGATAAGATAAGATAAGATAAGATAAGATAAGATAAGATAAGATAAGATAAGATAAGATAAGATAAGATAAGATAAGATAAGATAAGATAAGATAAGATAAGATAAGATAAGATAAGATAAGATAAGATAAGATAAGATAAGATAAGATAAGATAAGATAAGATAAGATAAGATAAGATAAGATAAGATAAGATAAGATAAGATAAGATAAGATAAGATAAGATAAGATAAGATAAGATAAGATAAGATAAGATAAGATAAGATAAGATAAGATAAGATAAGATAAGATAAGATAAGATAAGATAAGATAAGATAAGATAAGATAAGATAAGATAAGATAAGATAAGATAAGATAAGATAAGATAAGATAAGATAAGATAAGATAAGATAAGATAAGATAAGATAAGATAAGATAAGATAAGATAAGATAAGATAAGATAAGATAAGATAAGATAAGATAAGATAAGATAAGATAAGATAAGATAAGATAAGATAAGATAAGATAAGATAAGATAAGATAAGATAAGATAAGATAAGATAAGATAAGATAAGATAAGATAAGATAAGATAAGATAAGATAAGATAAGATAAGATAAGATAAGATAAGATAAGATAAGATAAGATAAGATAAGATAAGATAAGATAAGATAAGATAAGATAAGATAAGATAAGATAAGATAAGATAAGATAAGATAAGATAAGATAAGATAAGATAAGATAAGATAAGATAAGATAAGATAAGATAAGATAAGATAAGATAAGATAAGATAAGATAAGATAAGATAAGATAAGATAAGATAAGATAAGATAAGATAAGATAAGATAAGATAAGATAAGATAAGATAAGATAAGATAAGATAAGATAAGATAAGATAAGATAAGATAAGATAAGATAAGATAAGATAAGATAAGATAAGATAAGATAAGATAAGATAAGATAAGATAAGATAAGATAAGATAAGATAAGATAAGATAAGATAAGATAAGATAAGATAAGATAAGATAAGATAAGATAAGATAAGATAAGATAAGATAAGATAAGATAAGATAAGATAAGATAAGATAAGATAAGATAAGATAAGATAAGATAAGATAAGATAAGATAAGATAAGATAAGATAAGATAAGATAAGATAAGATAAGATAAGATAAGATAAGATAAGATAAGATAAGATAAGATAAGATAAGATAAGATAAGATAAGATAAGATAAGATAAGATAAGATAAGATAAGATAAGATAAGATAAGATAAGATAAGATAAGATAAGATAAGATAAGATAAGATAAGATAAGATAAGATAAGATAAGATAAGATAAGATAAGATAAGATAAGATAAGATAAGATAAGATAAGATAAGATAAGATAAGATAAGATAAGATAAGATAAGATAAGATAAGATAAAATAAGATAAGATAAGATAAGATAAGAAAAACAGAGGACATTTGAAGGATGAAGGGAGAAATTTTGTTTATAAATCAGAAACAACTACTTAACCCTCCGATGAGTGACAGTTCTGAACTTCACGGCCGTGTGAAAAGGTTCCTACGGACCTTTTTTGTAAATCATGTTTTTTTCATATAAAAAATTTTTTTTTTTTTTAATTTTTTTTTGTTTTTATTGTTTATAACTAAATTCTACATACAAAAATAATTTTTTCAATTTTTTTAAGTTTTTTTTTTTTTTTTTTTGCTTGAATTTTCTTAAGACTATTATAAAAAAGTTTAAAAATTATTGTTGTTGAGCGTGTACTTCTTGTTCCCCGCCCTGTGCGCAAGTGTTGCAGCGATGTAAAAGTGTGCTATGTTCTCCGCAAACAGCGTTGCCGCAGCCGAAGCAGTGTTCCCGCGTTTTCCGCTGCCGCCCGTACTCAGAACGGCAAAGGCGACATGACGGTCTACTTGACCTAGCCGCAAACGACGGTGCATTGCCTTCCATCGGTCTTGGTAATACCTGAAATGAAAAGAAATTGAAGATGTTTTTCTTACCCTGACATCGAATGCTTCCATCGCATTGCGTATCCTTGGATATGAGGTTATATGGTTTTTCAGGGCACGTTCTTCGATATTTGGTGTGGCCAATTGTTTCGTTAGCAGTAACAAGAACGACCGCCGTCTGTCACTCCTTTTTATAGGCTTCATTTCGTTGTAAATCGTAAAAGCAGCAAATGCAGCGACGTCCAGCATATTATAAAACATGGCCAACGGCCATCGTTGTGTTGCTCTTTTGCAGCTGTAAGTGCCTAGCATTTGATCCATGGTATCAACGCCGCATTTGTTGGCGTTGTAATCTAATATGGCATAGGGCTTCCGCTTCTCGGTTTGCTCGTCAACGAGGCAGGTGTAGTGCATTGTGGAGAGCACGTTCACCACTTTATTTTTTTTCGGCACGTGTGAGCATAACGCTATATCCCCTTCGTTGAACCCAAATAATGTACTATTGATGGTGCGCTTCGGGTTCTTCTTGAACTCCTGTGGAATGAATGTTTTGTTTTAGCGCACTGTACCAACATATGCGGTCTTCCTCCTCAACAAAATACGCGCCAAGTCAAGAGTGGTAAAGAAATTATCCGCGTATATAGTACGGCTAGCATCTAAATATTTTTCCACAAGATCCAGCACTACGTTCTGCCCTTGGTTTATCTCCCGTTGTTGGTTTGGCAGTTTTCCAGAATATACCATTCCCTTCACAGGATAATAACTCTGTGAGTCGCATAACCACCATACTTTCAAACCATACTTAGCTGGCTTTGACGGAATATATTGTGTGAAGCGGGTGCGGCCTCTGTAAGGGAACAACTGCTCATCAACTGTTAGTGCTCCATGAGGAGTGTAAGCTGCTGCCAAGTTATGTTGCAACATTTGCCAAATATCGTGAATAGCCGCAGTTTTGCTGTTGATGAGTCGCTGTTGTCGAGTATTTCCATTGTCGAATCGAATAAATTGCTTTATACACATGAAGCGATCGTACGACAACGCAGCTTTGTATATTGGGCAACGCGTCGCCCTTAGAGTTGTTTGTTTTTACCATCATCCCTAATGTCTTTGAGTTTAGGTCTTTCTATTCAGAACAAGTAAATTATGTGTTGAAACAATAAAAAAATTATAATGATGCCCAAAAACATGCATTTATTAGTGAAATTCAGTACAAGGTCCATACGGACCTATTCACACGTCCGCGTACTATTCTCACTAAAACCTCAATAACTCCTAAAGTAATGATTCGATCGGCTTGATTTTTTGATGCTTGAAAAGATGCGCAACAAAATACTCTTGGAATACAGAGTAACTTTGGGGGGGGGGGGGGGGTTGTAGTGGCCGATGTAGGAGTAATTTCAGTTTGAAAAGGCAATAAGGTCCCTAGGGACCTTCTCACTCATCGGAGGGTTAAAAGAAATATTTTCATAAGCTTTTTGATAGATGTGTAAGATTAGTTTTTATAGAAATTAAAATGTAGCCCATCATGAGCGTAACGAGTGTTAAAAGGAGCAACAGCCCCGTAGATATCAGAAAAATTAAAACAATTATATAGTATCATAAAAAATCTTAAAGTGCGCCGAATTTATAACAACACATTTGTATGGTAAAAAACAATTCGAATTCAACATTTTCCAGTTAATGAAACTTTTTACAAATCAAACTTCAAATTTATAAAAAAAAATTCCACCCAGCCCCATCCTGGCTGTTATCCTGGCTACACCCATGCATGCCATGAAATCTGTATTTTACACTTTTTCAGTTCGCAGTGAGTTGAAAAAAATATTCTTGCTGTCAGCAGCATTTATTAACACATCAGCAGTAACATCACTATCGTTATCCTGAGGATGCATGCGTTGACAACAGTGTAGTTGGCGGATTTTTTTGCTTAATGCAACAAATGCCACTATCAGACACACAGAAACGAACACACCACCCACATACATGTATATTTTTTACTCACATATCGTATTAACAGACTATCACAACTTAATACATGAAAATGTTTAAAAAAAAAACCAACAGACAAGAGAAAATTGCAGCATTGTGCATTTTTCTCAATGCGTCTTTACTTATCAGTTTCTTGCAACAATGTTATAGTAATATAGTTGTTATGTAATGCGTTGAATTTAATGTTGCTGTCGCCCTAAGTCGTCTGGATTTCAGACTCAATGGAATGTCGCTTTGCATTGTCTGTGTGTTTTTGCAGCAATTGTATAATGTGCATGAAAAAACAAAAGTTTTAAGCGCGTAATTTTAGCATACTTGCAAAATCATAAAATTTCACAAACTGTTAAAGAATTGAACTAACTTTATTGTATAAAAGACAAAAATGTTGTGTTAATCTGCAGTAAATAAAAGAAAAGGCTGCACAAAATCTTTAATTTTTAAAATTTATATAAATTTAAATTTATTATTTTTATATATATATACAAATTATAAATAAATTTAAAATTTAATTATAAATTTTATAAATTTATATAAGCGTAAATCTTGATGTCGTTTTTAAAACATAAACATTTTTCAGTTTATTTTGTATTATTTCAAAAAATTTCAATATGCCGAAGCTTAAAAAAAAAATTATCTAAAATTTTCTAAATAGTTGTTTTAAAAGTAGTTGTGTCGGTTTAACGACTGAACGTATCATTAAATTTCTTATAAAAAGTGATGAGCCAAAATTAAGAATATAGTTCTCAAAATCAGTTCGTTAAAAAGAAATTAAATATCACTTGTGATCTCTCTTTTGCTTATTCGCTCAAGAGGCACATTCAACATAAATTTTAAAATTAAACGGGTTTGCTTGGAAAAATTCCCATATCCTTGTCCTAAATTTTTTTCGTATAATTACAGATTTTTTTCTCAAATGTGCCACATGGTAAATTTTGACATAGGATTAGAAGAAAAAACTCATTAATATACTATTACTTATTTTTGAAAGTTAATCAGACTCAATGTTCTTAGCACTCTAAGGTTTTCACTACTATATGGTTTTTACCCACTATACATTAAATATCATGAAGAAATAATAACACGTTTTCAATTTTATTCTAAAAGTGTAAAAAAAAACCTAAAATATCTTAAAATTCTATGAAATTAAGAAAAAGCTCTGTTTTTATATCTTCATGGCTATTTGTTGTAAAATTGTCATTTGCTGCTATTAGGGCTAATTTATTCATTTTGTTGCAAATATATGAGCGAAAAATTTGGAAGCCATAATTTAAATCTTAAATAATTTAACGGAAAAAGAGTGTTGTTGGGTCAATTTTCTCATTAAGGATTCCATATGTTTGATTTCTAACACTACACATAACTTATTCGGTCAATCATTGCGTATGAGTGACGTAGAATTATTCAACTTACTTGAAAAATTGCTAATCTTAAACATTCTTTTCCACACTGACAGTTGCCCACTCACACATTATCACATAACAGGTTTATAAAATTGGACACATCATGCTTACTCAAACACACACACACACATACACACATAAGACATCCATTTACATGAGAGCCTTATCAATAAATAAATACAAATTTTGTGCACACTCAGTTGTATCGAATTCTAATAATCTCCGCATGGGGACAATTTTTGCTGCTAAATTGTTGTTGTGTTTCTTTTTGACTCCTTTTATTTTTTCTTCTTCTCTGCTACTGTTCTACTATAGTGCTGGGTGCTGCTTTGAGCGCCATTGAATTTTATGCAATTTTTTTTTTTTTTTTTTTGATACTGGGTTTCTTGCGGTATTTTTTGACTCGTCAGCAATTTGCAAAAACATTTTGTGAGCAGCTGCTTTTGTTGCTTTTGCTGTTGCTGCTTATTCACATGACACCTTGGGGACGAATCTTCAATATAAAGGCAAGAAATCGCCAAGCGCGACACAACAACAATGCGACACTTAATGTTATTTTATGTATGTGTTTCATGTGCTTGTATAGTTGTGTGTGTGTGTGTGTGTGTGTGTGCTTTGGTGCTAGAGCGCTGTGTTTAAATGGCTTGTAAAGATTTCAAGCTGAGTGCGCAAATTGCAGACATATGTGCGAAATTCGGTTTTCTGCTGCTCAATGAGCTGCAAATTGAATATTTTTGACTGTTGTGCAAATTTAGAGTCCAATAATATAGAAATTTCACTAGATTAAGGTTAAGGCTAGGGAAAAAATATTGAATTTTGAAGAAAAAAAAAAACGGTATAGAAAGAGCTTATAAATAAAGATATCAGGTACTAAAAATTGCTTTTATATAAGTCATGAATAGTTTTTAATACACCCCAAAGATTATGATTTAAATTTCTAAAAACCTTTAAGCTGCTTGAAATCAGTTCATAAATCAATAAAGCTTAAGAACCAAAATGTTACTCATACGCAACGTGTGTAGCCAAATATTCTGCCACCACAAACATAACGTCATCATTATATTCATTCGTCTAATCCTCTTAACGGCTTTTATCAATTTCATGCACTCACTTTAAAAATGTTTAAACTTGACAGGCTTAATGTGTGCACGAACACTCAATACACTGAAAATAGTCACAGCACTCAGTAACAGCAGTGTTTCTTAACGCACACACACACACAAACACATTTTGTGCCGGCAACGATTTGTCGTTTGTGCACAAAGTGAATATAATCCACAAAAGAAATTGGGTGGGGAGACAGAAAACTCCATCCCTTTTTAAACTATACTTTATTGTTTGGCTTGCTTAAAAGCCATTCGTTTGTTCGGTCTTTGCTTGCCTTTTAAGCGTTTTTCTTAGCTTTTAGCACTATTGAACATTTTTATGCGAATATGTGTGTGTGTGTGTGTGTGTGTGCCTTAGTGTCTGCCCTTGGCTGTTAGCCAACAAAACTTGCTCATTGCCAATGAATATGGACTTTCAACGCGCACATGTTGCATCGAACTGATATCGAACATTGGATTTATTGACTTCGACAGCCGCAGCAGAAGAAGTTTCTAACGCAGCAATTGTCTACTGTATAAGTTTGCATATATATGTGTGATGGGTTTGTGTGTGTGATTAAAGAAGACGTGATTTATTTTGTAGATAATGATATCAAACTTAAAATCGATTTTTATCTTTGCAAGTGTTGGTTTGTTGGAGTATTATTTCTCTCACTTGTGTTTTTATAAGATTAAAGCTTGTTGAACATTGCTGGTAACATTGTAAATAAAATGTGTTAATTAAAGAAAGTTGCGAGTAAATTACGAATTAAGATTATTTTCTTGGTAAAATTGTGATTTCAGATTTTGTAAAGAAAACAACTGAGGTTACATAAATATTTCTTTACACCATTAAGCCGAATAATCAAAAATTTTCAACAAAATTGTCCTGATTGTTTCCAAATGAAACTTTATTTTTACCGATTTACCGATTTTTAACATTTTCAAGCTTATGATTTTTATTACTCCAATAAGCTTTGTGACGTAATCTTTTCTAAAGCTGAAGTTAAACTCAGCTGTTCCAGGATGCCCTGATCCAAGTTGATATTTTTATTAAAATAACTTTTTTCTACTCTCAAGATGGTGGCCGGATTTTCTTTGCTACGAATAGCTATATATGCGTTTGTGGCAACTTATATATAAAATGATGATTTAAAAACCATAATATTTATTCTGACACACACAAAATGCTTATGAAATGGTTACTTCATATTAAAAACATTATTACATTTTCCTGTTCAAACTTGATGTCTTGCAACAATTAAAATTTTTTTTATGGAAAGCCGTTAGTTGCAGTCATAATTTTGTTTTTTAGAGTACATTTCAAATATGATAGTTGTTAAATATACATTTTTTTAACATTCTGACTTATCAACTTTTTTGTTTACAGCCTCTTAAAAATTTGAATTTTGAGAATTTTGCTGATTTTGGGGTCAACTATCTCTGGTGGGCTCGAGTTAAAAATTTTTAATTTATTCACAATAAAATAACTAATAGTGTTATTTTGTACAAAAAATTCTCAGTTTGATATTTGCTTTTTTTGCTTGAAGTTACAGATTTTTCAACTTCGTGAAAATTTTCCTCATGTTATTCACATAAGGGTGGTCGTTATGTGTTTTTTTTTTTTTTTATTTTAATTTCAATGAAGTATGATTATGCTTCAGCTCTAAATGTCAAAAAAACTACTATGTATTTTTCTATTCTACTCTACTATACATTTTTCTACTCTACTCTGTATTTTTCAGATTTTTCGGATTCAATTGAGCGCTAAGACTCCCTATTTGCCCATTTTTCCGCCCCATACAAAGTATCTATGCCAATAAATAGAAAAAATAGTTGTAGAGGGATAAAATTTTGCATGTGAGTTGTAATTAAATATATTAACACACAGAGCAAAAAAAAAAGAAGTAGGCAATGGGGGAACAGCCGACCGAAGTGAAAACTTAAAGCTATGAAATAACATAGCTGTTCTGAATTTCCGAAGTAACTTGAGTAGGCAAATCAGACGCGTTCTACTTTTTTAAGTCTTATTATCAATTTATGCGTTATTGAATGTATAAACTGCTATTTTTTAATGTTTATGTATAATATATTTGTAACACAATTACTTTGGTTGGGTAATCGGTAAGTGGCTTGGTAATCGCTTCGGTATTCGGTTGGTTGTCACTTCGGAAATCGGTAATCTGTTGGTAATCGCTTTTATAATCGTTACTCAGTTGATAATCGCTTCTGTAATTAGAAATCGGTTGGTCATTGCTTCGGTAATTGGTTGTTAATCGCTTCGGTAATCGGTTGGTTATTGTTTTTGTAATCGGTAATTGATTGTTAATCGCTTTTATAAGCGGTAATCAGTTGGTAGTCGTTTCGATAATTGGTAATCGGTTGATAATCGCTTCGATAATCGGTATACACCGGTAATCGTTTCGGTAATCGGTTGTTAATCGCTTCGGTAATCAGTAACTAGTTCGGTAATTGGTTCGGTAATCGGTTGATAATTGCTTCGCTAATCGATAATCGGTTGATAATCGCTTCTGTAATTGGTAATTAGTACTACAGTCGGTTGATGATCGCTTTGGTAATCGGCAATTAGTTCAGTAATCGGTTGGTAATCGCTTCGGTAATCGGTAAATGGTACAGTAATCGGTTGTTAATCGCTTCGGTAATTGGTAATTGGTTCGGTAATCTGTTTGTAACCGCTTCAGTGATTGGTAATTGCTATGAATTAATGCTATTTCAGTAATCGGATGGTAATCGCTTCGGTAATTGGTAATAAGTACGGTAATCGGTAGGTGTTGGTGTTGCTAATTGCTTCGGTAATCGGTAATTGGTACAGTAATCGCTTGTTAATCGCTTCGTTAATCGGTAATTGGTACAGTAATCGATTGTTAATCGCTTCGGTAATTGATAATTGGTTCGGTAACCTGTTGGTAGCCGTTTTGGTAATTGGTAATTGCTTTTAATCGATATTAACCAATTGATTAATTAATTAATTAATTATTAATTAATCGATATTTGGTACGGTAAGCGGTTGGTAATCGCTTCGGTAATTGGTTTGGTAATCGGTTCGTAATCACTTCGGTAATCGGTAATTGGTACGGTAGTCGGTTGGTGATCGCTTTAGAAATTGGTACGGCAATCGGTTGATAATCGCTTCGGTAATTAGTAATTGGTACGGTAATCGGTAAGTGTTGGTGTTTGTAATCGCTTCGGTTATAGTTAATTGGTACGGTAATCGGTTGGTAATCGCTTCGGTAATAGGTAATTGGTTCGCTGATCTGTTGGTAATCGCTTCGGTAATCGGTAATTGGTACGGTATTCGGTTGGTGATCGCTTCGGTAATTGGTAATTAGTTCGGTAATCAGTTGGTAACCGCTTCGGTAATTGGCTCGGTAGTTGGTAAGTTATCGCTTCAATAATTAGTTCAGTAATTTGTTGGTAATCGCTTCGGTAATCGGTAATTGGTTCGGTAATTGATTAGTTATCGCTTCGGTAATCGATAATTGATTCGGTAATCGGCTGGTAATCGGTAATTAGTTCGATTATCGGTTGGTAATTTCCTCGGTAACCGGTAATTGGTTCGATAATCGGTTGATAATCGCTACGGTAATCGGCCTGGTAATCGGTTCGGTAATCGCTTCGGTCTTCGGCGTGGTCGATGTTAGGGTATCCCTTAAAAGGAGTGCTGTACAGCAATAATTTCTGATACGTTTACAGCCTGATGATATCGCGAATCTATAGTTTTACTCTCTATCAACGCGCCTAATAAAGATTTCACTTTAAAAATTTCAAATCCGCTTAGAACCACACCCACCTCCCATACATCAAGAAATTTTAAACGCCATATTTTCATAAATATATGTGCAAAATAGAAAAAAAAGAAATTTTTAGTCACGCCCACCTACCACATATTTTTTTTTATATTTTGTATTAAGCTTTCTTCAAGTTCTTTAAGATAATATAAAATCATTGTCAACGATTGAAATGTAGAGTTGTGAGCTAATGTTCGAATCCTGGGTCCAACAAGCTCACCTCAACCGAAAAGCATCGTTACAAAGTGTGTTAAATGTAAAGTTACCTTCTGCCAAGCTTCGGTATCTTTTTGGGGAGGACCTTGACTGTTCATTGTTAGTGCCAATTTTCTCCACAAAGATACTTCAAAAACTAGATCGCCTTTGGTATAATCCTTTCTCGCATGTAGAGATGCTGTCGCATAAAGGCTAAAAAAACAGTTGCATTTATTTGCTAATATTTATTTTTTTGTTTTAATTGCTATCTTTAATTCCATATTTTACAAAAACTCCTTTTTTGATTAATTTCACTTATTGACTCTCACTCAAAACCGACAAAAAATGTTAATGTTAAAAAAAAACAATGTTCAAAAAAGGTAAAATTAAATCGGAGCCCTCTCTTGATTTACCGCTTAAGATCGGATTATTATCTCAAATCAATTTATCGATGGATCGATTTATTAAGGTTATTTTAGCTCAAGTTTTTTAGTGGAGTGATATTAAAAATTCATAAATTATAAACTTTTCAGACCGTTGATTTATGATTTAAAAAAATTAATTATAAAAAATTCAAGTTACTTTAGGGATAACAGCGTATTTTTTTTTTAAGAGTTCTTATTAAGACCTTTTGTCGGTCTCAATTTCAATTGCATGCTGTATGTAGTGTAGCTCACAAGTTTTAAAAGATAATTTATACAACTTATACTGCAGAACACGTTTTGTCAATCTCAATTTCGATTTCGCTTCAAATTGAATTGTAGATCATGGCTGTATAAAGTGAATCTCACCAGTTTTTAAGATGATAATTTGTACAACTTATACGCCCTGTCCATTAAAAATTATGTGCTTGATTTTAAAATCGGCCTTACACAACTCAAGCCAAACAAACAAACCCAAAAAAAAATCTCTCTCTCTAACCACACTCAAGACTACTACTACTGTAACAAATTGCCATATTTTTGTCTCTAGCCCAATGCCCAATGAAATTCAGCTTAAACGTAAGCCATTAAGCTTCAATAACAAAACAAAAATAGTGCAGATCTTAGAAACGTAGAACTATACAAAACAGTCTATAATTGTTGCTTGCTTGCTGCAATGGCAAGCAAAGCAATACTTTTTGAGATTACGGCCGAATGCATGCTGCTGTGGTACTTTACCACGTCATGCATGCCGCATTTTAAATTGGGCTTGTCTATGTGTTAGAGCATTTTATATACAAGCACATAGAAACAGATGAGCTTCATATAGCACATCTATGCATACGATATCATACGATACTCCAGCTCATATATATGCCGCTTTAAAATTGTGCCATTTTGCATGCGGTTTATAGCTGGACTAATGACTTTTATGCCAAATACCAAAGCATAAAAACACAACAGTAATCCAGTAGCAACAATGACAGGGGGGGAAAAAAAATCAATATTTCGCATTTTTGTTACGGTGTCTACAAGCCAGGCAGCCTCCATTCAAATTTCTGCCTTCTAACTACTCATCATCAGCATCATCAACGTGCTGCTATGACTACAGCTTGTGCTGTTTCTACATTGCTAGCAATACGCTGTCTCTCTTAATGCCTGCAAGCAGCAGCCATTGCAATAACAACTATAACAGGGGAATAATAATAATAATAATAATAATGGCAACTATAACAATGTCTCGTACAATGCAACAGCTTCATCTGGTAACAGCAGCAATTAGAGCCTGAACTGCAATGCTTCAGAGAAGAATATGAATAAAAACAATGAAAAATGAATGAGAAGACAAAAAAAAATAAAACCAACAACCGGTGCATATAGCAACAAGAAGAAAATCGATGCAAAGCGAAACACGAGCACATAAGTGGGGGGAAAAAAACCAGAAGCAAGTGGAAAATAGATGAAAACTACAAAAACAATTTATAGCACACGGCAACAACCTCTGCTGAAGTGCAGGCGTAGCTTAAGAGGTAGAATAACTCTAAGCAAAGCCAAGCAATAACAACAACAACATTAAGCCAGCCAGCATGTTGCTGATTGTGAGCTGATAAACATTTTTTTTACCAGCAGCAGCTATTATTATTGTAAGAGCCAAAAGGCATCAAAATCATAGCCATCGCCAAGTTTTTGATGCAACAAAAACAAAAAAGTTGCAAGTTTTTTGCTAACTTTATGTTGCACGAGTTAATACAGATGCATTGGCTAAGCCTAAAACTATGCTAAGGATTTTATTTGCTTTGCTTTTATTAACAGAAATAAGTGTTGCTCATACGCCATGGTAGCCAAGCAAAAATCTATAAAAATAATTTAAGTATAAGTACAACAATAAAATTGTGGCTGAGAAACAAAAAATTATGACAACAAAAAATAGTTGTAAAAATTTTCTTCCAGAAACGAACATATTTAAGCCGTATTTTTAAGACATTTGATATTGAAGAAAATCAGCCACGCAAGATACCATAGAAGTAGGAAACATTTTTCATAGGCGAAAGTTAATCATAGTATAAAAAATAATATATTGAATAACTTTTTCTGACAAAAAATAAAACTACAGCAAAACATTGAAATTGTACTTTATTTTTCAAAGAAAACAAAACCTTGTTGCAATTTTTTTAAGAGAATAAAAATATTGTTTTTTTTATAAAATAAATTTATATAAAATATCTGGATAGCCTTAAAATAATTGAATCATGGTTGGCATAAAACTTTTAGGTCCAGTTCTCGATTCAATTATTTGTCTACAGACATTTAATAACAACGCAATTGATCTCAAAAAAATCGGTCAAAGTCCTTTTTAAAAATGCCAAAGTCCTTTCAAAGTGGATTTTTTTCTGTTTGTACTAAAAAAAATTATATATCGTCACCTAAAATGCAAAAAGGCGTAAAAACAATTTTAATTTTTTATAGGAGAAGCCACAAACGTTTTAAAATGGAGCATATTTTAGACTTTAAGGCCATTCTATGGACAAATATTCAAAAATAATTATTTTATAAACGAAATTAAGCAGAAAGTATGACTTCTAAATTTTATATATGTGCGATTTTATGTAAAGCGCTTTTGCCTTCTCCAATAAAAAATTAAAAATGTTGTTACGCGTTTTTACATTTTAAGTGAAGTTATGAAATATTTTGTTAAAATTATAGTCACGTGAAATATTTTGAATGATAAGAAAGAAAAAATTTGGGTTACAAAATTTTTGTCTACATAACTTCAATAAAAAATTATATATAATTTGTCACGTAGGCTCCTTATGTTATGTTAAGAATTTTTTTCACAATATTGGTTACGCCGGAAAAAAAAAAATCAGAAGAAAATTTATCAAAAGTGACTGAAATACGAAATATATGAAAACAATGTTTGAAAGAACTCTTCGAGAAAAAAAAAAATCTTACAAATCAGACGATTTTGAAAAATCTACCGCAAAAAAAAAAAAAAGTTAAAAATTTACCACAAGCTATGAAAAAACTGACTGGAAATCCCAACCCCAAAAGGGTGTGGTGAAGCATACATGATGTATGGAACGTAATACAACCCACAATGCACAACGATCAATGGGTTCAATATCGACCACATATTTTTTTGTCATTATTTTTGGTTATAAAATTTTAAATTTTAGGATTAAAGGGCTCCCAGAACTTACTCAAAAAAAAAAAAAAAAATGGCAAAAAATCCCAACATTTGCCATAAAAAATTGGGCATTAATTCTTAAGAAAAAATGAACGAAAATTTTTGACAATTATGCAATTTTTTCGGGTGCTTGTTCTAGTAAATTTCAAGTCTTTTTCCCAAATATTTAAAAAGAATGAAAGGGCCGAAAAATATGCCTGGATTTTGGGACCGAAAAAATGGGGTTTTTTTGCTAAATTAAAATATGGAAAAATGCCCGAATTTTTGTGTAACGAATAGCTTAGAAAGTGTAAATTCATGATTAAATGTAAAAATGATAAAAGGACATATAATTTTATCATAAAAGAACACCATTTGGACACATTATTCGGACATAATGCCCATAGACCGTTGAATAACATAAAAAACAAATAGAATGAAGGAAATCTTTGCAGATATTTTCACAGGGGAACAATAATTTACTACTCAAATCTCTTTTATATTTTGATAATCTTATATTGAATCTGGATCACGGAAATAATACCTGAAAAATTTGGAAATAAAGCCCAAAAAGAAATACTAAAAAAGTCGGCCGTAGTATCCATTTTCTTTCAGGCTTTATTTCGAAACTATTCGGGAGTAATTTCCTTTTTTCGGGCTCAATGGCCATTTTAAATTCAGACGTCTAAAATTCTATGCTTCAAAAATTTTGGGTTGCTTTGCCATTTTTTCGGGCGTAAGTTCATCGGGCGTAAGTTCTGGGACCCGGACTAAAGTAGTTAAAACTATCAAAAAAAAAAACCTATATCGATGTAACCTTAATATTGAAGCTATCAGAACCCTGTAGGAAAATCAACTAATTTAAAAGTAGTTGAAAAAGTAGTTTTTTGTCAACCACAACTAGTTGAAATTCTGACTTTTTTCCATAGAACGAACTAACATATTTTGTATGGTGATGTTCGCTAAATAAGTCAATTGACTTTCGTCTGTATATATTTTCAACTACTTGTTAAATTAGTTAAATTTTAATTATTTAAAATAAATCAATTGAAAATTATTTTATATTCCACTTACTGAAGATGAATTTAAAAACATAAAAATTTTAAATTTCTATACATCAAAGAGATCATTTATTTGACTGTTTTGAAAAATACATAACATAAATACCTAAATCATGCCAAAAAAATCATGCCTGGTCGACACAAATAAATTCTAAAATATAAAATCTGAAAGCAAAATGTAAACAAAGTTAAAAGTGATCAGAGTTTTTTGATGAAAAATCGTGAAATGTCGTTCTTTGTGGTGTTTTAATTGATTTTAAAATAATTCAAAAGTGTTTCATGCCAAACTTCATTGCCAGTTAATTCAACAAAGAACTATTAATTACATTCAAGGAGTGCAACAGAAGTACGCTGCAATGGTAGATATCATTTCATTATTCCTTTCTTCATTGTACTATTTCTGCTTCCAACAGGTGATAGTTTCAGAAGCTGGAGGAACTCTGCGCTTATATGTGAGCAATGCGTACCACGGAAGCAGTTTCCAAAAACGGGCACGCCACCGCCCGGAATTGTGTGGATACTGCGCCTGTTATTTAACACGAGCCAGCTTTTTGATGCTTCATTTTAAAATACGAGCTAAACCAAGAGTGTCAGCGGGATTTTCCACGCTTGGCAACCATCAATCATGGTCGATGGACACACCGATATTTTGCTTAGTGCTTCTTTTAAGTGTCAATCGCAATGAAGTGATGAAACAGACTCGACGCTACGTACGACGGGAAAGGCGTGTGCGTCTTTACTATTGAAGTGATGAGGTGTTTACTGAATGGTTAAGCAAGGCATCAATTTCCGTACAGAGTCCAAATAGTGCAATGTTTGCTAAACACTACCAGTTTTCAATTTGAATATCTTAAATAATAAAGAATTTTTAATCGTTTC
The DNA here is from genome assembly GCA_914767935.1 of Coremacera marginata. NCBI lineage: Eukaryota > Metazoa > Arthropoda > Insecta > Diptera > Sciomyzidae > Coremacera > Coremacera marginata. The sequence continues at coordinate 15,845,518 of OU612047.1, forward strand.
ACAGGGTTTTGAGGTAGTTTATCAGTTTTAAAGTGTGTTTTACACGTCTGTCTTGCTGTCGTCTGTCTGTCTTGCTGTCGTAAATACAAAAAAATATGTCTTTTTGAAACAAAATGTTAATGAAGCCTAAAGTTAATAACATTTGATGAAATAACATGGTTAAACATATATAAACTTGTAATCTAATAAAAATTTGCAACTAAAACATGTCAAAATCAGAGTAGTTGCCGCCTTAATATAATTCAAAGTAGTTTATCAACCACTTGTTTTTAAGTAGTATTTCAATTACTTTATATATAATGCCATAAAAACTATTTAGAATTGAAGTGGATGCCGCCTTAATATAATTCAAAGTACTTCATATACTAGTTAATTTTAAATTAGTTTTTTAATTAGTTGTTTTTAGAAACAAGTTAGTTTGTTTCTATAGGGAAATGAAATCAATTTTGGAATTTTATGGATATTGTCACGTTGCTTTATTTCGCGCATATAGGTTCTATGAAATTTTTTTTTCAGAATAACTTGCAACAAGCCGTCTAAATAGCAACATGCATCTAAATGAATAACTTAACCAAACGCACACACACACACACACACACACATTGATGGCAAAAGCCTTACAATTACAACAAAAATACTTGAAACACTGCCTGGTCTCCACAAAGAATGCTTCCGCACTACGATGCGTCGAACTTTGAACTCTGTCCACCTTACCCACTGCCACTTTGCACACACCCAAACAAAACATGTGAACTCGCTGAGATACTCATACATGCACTTCTATGACCTCGCATTGACCTTAGCAAATACATTGATAGGCCTGCAAATATTTGTACAGCAAACAATTTGAAACTCATTTCAATAGCGGTCATTCAATGACGTTTAAATGCAATGCGTACGTATTGCGTTGTAGATTCGTGGTTAACCGTTTCAATGCTATGTACGCGGCATACACTGAATGTGCGTGCATGTGTGCAGTTTAGCTTTTTCATCTCTGTGTAAAGTGAACGAAGAACGTTGAAGCACATTTTCAAGCGCGTGCGAAAAGAAAAAAACACCACAACTGCAACAACAAAAACTATACATTTGATAGTTGTGCGAATTGAATGAAAATGCATGGTTGTGGTGGTCATCACCATTGCCGGAAACGGAAGTGCAAAGCAAATAATTAACAAAATAGTAAATTGTAAATGTGGCTTTGATTTAATGACTTTTGCTGCTTTGTTTTGAAGGCTATTTTGGTGAATTTAGTAATGAAAATTTGCAATCTAACACTAACAATCATAACATTTTCTACGAGCTATGCTGTTTATAACCGTAGGTGATTTAGTATTCATTTGAATTGACGCATATATGTAAAAAATTCATTTCAGCAAAATTTATTGCTTTTTCAAAAACGAATACTACTTACAAGTAACATTCCCTGCAGTGTAACCAACTAGTTTAAAACCAGTCTGCATAGTAGTTGAAAACTGAGCAGTACTAGTTCAATTTCGTGTTTTTTTTCATATACCCAACTGGTATTTTTAACATGGCGATGTCATAGGAAATATCAATTGCCCTATTCTGAACAGTTGAAAATTAGTTTACAACTAGTATGTTATAGTTAGTTAAATTCTAGTTTGTTGTGACTAGTTGCAAACAATTCAAATGTTGCCAAATTTAAACTAGTTTATATTTTAACCTTTTCTGAGTGGTTAACAAAAAATCATTGGTACACAAGTAGTCATATTAAACCAATACTTCAACTATTACAACTAGTTTAAACTTTTGTGTCATTGGCGGCGTTTTTTGACATAATTTGGCCTTTACTAGTTGAGAAAGTAGTTAGTTCTGATAATATTTAAACTAAACGTTTGGTTAGTTTTGCAAATGGTTTATTGTGACTTGTAATAAACAAGTTAAGTTCCAACTATTTTGCACCTAGTAACTTGTGACAAGATATGAACTAGTTTGTTTTGAATTAGTACAAAAACTACTCATGACTTTCTGCTGATTAGTCTTACACTGCAGGGATTACTTTAGTTGCACTTTTATATCAATAAAATTCTTAAAAAATATTATATTTATATTTTAATAATTTTTTTATTTATATTCAAATAGTTATTTATTTAATGCAAATATATTTTAATAAATGCTACTTCATCTAATAAAATTTTAAAAAGATACTCTTAGAAAACTATTTATTACTTATATTTTCTTGGTTTTAGTGAGCAAACTATAAAAAAAAAGACAATTGGCCATTTTAGCACTACAGAGAAATTTTACCAATTTTGTTTATGATCAATAGTGTTGTGTGTTATGAAATGTTGGTACGCAAATGGTGGAGAGCTGGATCTGTAAATTTTAATTCGACTCCGAGGGGCTCATGTTGTCAAGAAACTTATTACATGGCAAGCAAGCTTTACTATTCTGAATTCAGAATTATTAAATTTAAGCTTTTCTATGTACACAGCGAACAAATTCATTCATTCATTGAATTTACGCCCGTTAACATGGGCGTAGCCAGGATTTTGTTCAGGGGTGAATAATATTTTTTTTCATGTGACAGATAAATAAATAAAAAAATGTGTCAGCCGTAAGTTTGTAATAAAAAATAAATTAAGCTTTAATAAATGTTAATAAATACTCTACTCTACTTTTTAATTATAAGAAAAAATGTTTTGAATTTAAACATCAAAAGTCAAAAGTCTAAGTCAAAATAATCTTTTGTCTCCGTTCCAATCAGGTTTTTGTGCAGGTCACAGTTGCTCTACTGTAATGCTTAAATTATTGGATGATATAAGGTCACCTTATGATGATGGTCAACTAACTCTATTGTGTTTGCTCGACTTCTCTAAAGCTTTCGACACTGTAAGCCATGAGCTTTTATGTGAACAATTAAAATACCTCTTTGGGTTTTGTGACAACGCTATTCGCCTTTTAAGCAGTTATTTGGCAGACAGAAAACAAAAGGTAAAGGTTGGCACCAATTTTTCTAATTACAGAGCTGTTTGGTGTGGTGTGCCCCAGGGATTGGTTCTTGGTCCTCTGCTTTTCTCTATATTTGTGAATGACATTTTTCGCTGCTGCACCTATTCATCAATGCACGCTTATGCTGATGATGTGCAGATTTATTTGTCTGGCAAAACAAATCTTATGGAAGATATAGTAGTCTGTACACTCAAAGAAGATCTTCACAGTATAAGGCTATGGGCTATGAATAATAATCTCCATCCATCTCCATAATGTCTTAAAGTCCTATGTGTTGCCTATCTCTAAAGTTAGAATTAACCCTAGATCAATTCCTGATATATTAATGGATAATAACATTATACAAATTGCTAATAATGTTGTTAAACTTGGTTTTCGTGTAAATGCTTCTCTTACATGTACAGATCACATCAATGAAGTAGTTCGAAAAAGATATTGTATTTTACTCCCATTGGTATAAGGCATAATCTTGTGATTCAACTAGTTGTTCCTATCATTTCTTGTATATAGTAAGTTAGACTCATGGTCCCAGCTTAAATTGCAAATCGCTTTTAATCATGCTACACGTTATGTCTATGGGCTACGTAGTTTCGATCATTTAGCTGAACTAAAAACCTGTATACTTGGATGCGACATGACAACTTACTCTAATATCAGAAATTGCACATTCTTACATAAGCTTATACACTCCAAAACTCCTCTTTACTTATTTGATAAATTACAATTTAGTAGATCACTTAGAAGCCAAGCACTAATTTTGCCAACTTTTAACTTCCATAACTCCACAAGACTATTTTTTATTAACGCCATTCGAAATTGGAATTCATTACCTAGTCAATTACCTATCAATAAAATGGCATTTTTCATCGTCTTATTCTTAATAAAAGGTCAGTTCTCTTTTATCTCTTTCTTATGCTCTAACTCAATCTCTTTCACCTCATCTTGCTCTTTATATTCTGTTTTCTCACTTTTTCTTCTCTTTAGTAATTTAATTTCATTAAATTTGTTATATTTTTAAACCATATATTTATTAATTTTAAGTTTAGTTAAAGTTTAAATTTTAAATTAATTATTGTAATCAAAACTATTTGTCATTGATCTTTGTACTTAAGAAGAACTAAGTTCTTAGTGTAGTAATACAATAAAGGCAACTATTACTAATAATAATAATAATTTATTAATATAATAATAAAATTTTTATTTTTCTAATGTTCAGAGGGAGGACCAATTACCCTTCTTTGCCCTACCCTTGCTACGCCCATGCTGATCGTTAACTTCAATAGAATATGTAAATAGCTTTATTAACTGCAAAAAAATTACATATAAAATGTAAAAAAATATTTGTCGGGAATATCCATATCGGAGTGACAGTTCTCATAAATAAAATGGCTCACAAAAAAAAAACATTTAAGCGAATTTTGGTCATAGCAACAAATCATGCAAAAAATAGCAATAAATCATGCAAAAATCTCTATCTTATATCAATATTTCAGTATTTTTTTTTTCAATACTTCAATATTTATTTTAGAAGCATTTGTTCAATAAGTACTACGTTCTTTTATAGTACGACATAAAATAAAATAAAATAAATGATTACAACAAAAACTTATCCGATGACGACGAAGAACGCCGGTTCTGCAGCCGAGCACCTGCAGCTTTCTTCGTTTCTTGTTTGGCTTTCTCTAACATACATTTTTTTTTTGCCACCTTTTATATTACATTCTTTTTTGGCAACTGTAAACATTTCTTTGGCGTTGTTAGAACACAATTTTTCATTGACTTACTACCACGATTGGATTTTGGTCAGGGCTGAATTGTATGAACTGAGCCGATCTCTTTTAATGTCGTTAATGTGATTGCATTTCAGAGTTTGACGTTGTTGCCTCTTTAATAGCAATTATAATGTGTTAGATGTGTTACACATCACCCCACAGTGAGTGTTACACATCACCCCAATGTAAGTAAATTTTCCTCATTGACAGTATTTTAACACAATGTGACCTTGTGGTGTGTGTGAAAACCTTTTGCTATATTTAAAGATATTAAACAATACCACATTTTGCATCTACTCACTTTTTAAATCTGAAGAAGATTGTATCTGAAACGCCTTTTATTGCAAAACTAAAAAACGAGTTTTTTTAACAAAAATTTGTTCACGCTTTTTAAGAACTCTAATGAAATGTATGTATGTCTGCCTACTTCCAACACTTATGTAAAACTATATGCTGCCAAAAGAAACATATCACACTTATTTATTCACTCATATGTCAACATTTTGTACGAAAAATCGCCTTGTTACACATCACCCCATGGTACACATTAACCCACCTCAACCCTACTATACGTATAATATGCATACTTTTGGGTGCTGATTTCTATTTGAACAAAAATATAAAAAACTATTGAAAACTACTTCAGGGAGGAAAGTTTTTTCAGTTGTAAAATAAATTACAGTAAAAAATTTGTTCTGAAATAATGATGGGAATTTAATTTTTGTTTATTAAATACGAAACGGTAAATTTTTTGTATTTTTTTTATGAAAGTCAAACATATCCTTACTGATTTTTGTTGTTGATAATTTTACTAATATGGCCTTAAGTGAGCAAGTCCGAATGTTTTTGTGTGCATGAACTAGTTTTACTTTAACTTTTATTATGCGCTTCTTTAAAATTCGTTTCTGAGTTACATGCAGAAAAATAACATTTTCGACTTTGATGCAGCAAACATATTTATATTTACCATAAATATATCTCGCAATTCTGACGATATTCTGTTTACTGTACTATTTACTATTTGCAATATAAAAATATTGCTATTTTTGTGACAAATATTTCAATGTTTGTTTTCAATTCCAAATAAACATATTTTATTTTATATTGTGATTGAGTGACAAAAAATATTTTTGCGTAAAACTTGTTCGCAATATGCTTGTAACAATGAACTTGTTATCTATCAACAAGTTTTCAAACATAATAGTATCCTCTTCTATTATGTTTCGGGTAAATATATTTTTTTTTGCGTGTAGCGAGTCATAAATCACACTCACTGTACTTAAATGAGATGGACGGTAAATCTATCGTTCTATTGGATTCCAAGATCGTGTCTTTGTCTCTGCTCATGTTTTGGCATAGCGAAACTTACGCTTAAGGTTACCGAATGCCGTTTGTGTTGTGTACTCAGGGGTGGATTTAGGTGGGGGGCTAGGAGGAGCTGCAGACCCCGGCCCCGAGCAGGCAGGGGCCCCGCAGGCGCTTCTGTCAAAATGTCTTATTTGATTTTCTTAATGCATTTTTTGATCAAGGAACAAAAAATCCATTTTCTTAAAATTTTAATCCTTATTATTTATATTCCTTTTTGCTTGCAAAAGAATGCAATGATAAAAAAATTTTTTGCCATTTATGTGTATCAAAATCATACCCATCGCATGATAGTTTTATACACTAACTACAAATCCAAAACCCTTCGATATGCAAAGTTGGTTACATTAGCAGCTATCCATAAATAGCAGACAACAATGTTTCTTCTACTTACTACACCCCACTGAACTATAAGCGAAGGTTTTGCGAAAGGTGATAGTTTTGGGAACGTTTTTGGGTAAAATTTTCTTTTTTTAATTTTTGAGTATTTTTTTTTTTGTGTCGCTTAAAAGTTCTTGCTATAGAAGATGAAATTCGTGAAAACTTTTCCCATAAATACAAATTTTACTTCTTTTGCAAAATTCATAAAAAAACTTATTTTGAGTCAAAAAATAATATTTTTTTATCATTTTAGTAGATAAAAATTCTTCGCGGATGAACCATTTTTTGTTTCTAAATGAGTTCAGAAATGAATAAATTTTATCTTTTTATATTTGAGTTAGTAAAGGATGAATTTAAACCTTTAGTGATATTTTCATAATAGAAAATTAAAATGTTAACCTTAATGCAAACGTCATATGAACTTTTTCGCTTCACTGATGAACATATTATCCCACTGAACCATAAGCGAAGGTTTTGAGTAAGGTGAGAGTTTTGCGAATGTTTTTGGTTAGAATTTTTTTTTTTTTAAAATTTTTCTTTTTTATTTTGTCGCTTAAACACATTTAGATACATTTCTGATAAGAACCACCTCAACGGCGAAGCGCAGCTCTTGAAGAATAGTTACCAACACAACACAGGCGAAGCAAACGTAGAGCAGTTTTTTCGTGCACCTGATTCTGTCAACTCAACACAACAACATTGAAAATAACAGCAGCAGGATCTTCTTAGTCATCCAAACAATAATAACATGTTCATTTCTTGTTATTTTTCCAACCTTGCTTTCTGCAGTAAAAAATTCATTATTTATTATTTTTCTTTATTATTTATTATTTATTATTATTATTTTAAAACATTTAATTTATTGCATTTCATTTATAAAGTTTCTAATTTACTTTCGAAATCACACTCAAATTCAATTTTCTAAATTTTTATGCTTACCTGCTCGCGTTGCTAATAATAATATTCTTATTCTTATAAAACTCTTATTATTAAAGCATAATGAATCAAAATAACATTCGTAGCGATTCCAAAGACAATGTTTTTGCTATGGTTCGAATATTAAACAAGCAGAGGGAGGGATTAAATATCTGTCACATTAATGCTCAGAGCCTCAACAATAAAATAGATGAGTTTCGATACATTTTTTGTAACTCAGAAATGGACGTTATATGTGTGTCCGAAACTTGGTTTCAGCCATGTGTTAATGATAGTGTTTTCAAAGTTAGTGGATTTAACGTTTTTCGAGCAGACAGAAGAACACATGCTGGCGGGGTGGCCATCTTCGTGCGAGAAAATATTTCGTGCTAATTAAATTGCAAGTCTAATGGAAATGAGAAACTCGAATATATTTTCCTCGATATAGTTTACAACTCCCAGAAACTGCTTATTGGTAACGTTTATAGGCCTAACTGTAGGATTGACACTACAAATATACTCGAAAAAATTTAAAATCTGTCATCTTCATATACTGATATAATTATTTCTGGAGACTTTAACAGTAATCTACTGACGGAAAATCATCTAGCTGACAATATGAGAGCTTTAGGCCTTGCAGCCGTAAACAGTACCACGCCCACTCATTTTACAAAAAGTGTTAATACTCTACTAGATCTTATTTTCGTCGGTGATTCTTCCAAAGTGTTGCTTTATGACCAGCTATCAGCCCCAGCTTTTTCTAAACATGACCTAATTTTTCTCTGCTATGATTTTAGTTTCAAGACCCCTGAACAAAAAATAACATACAGGGACTTTAAGAACATTGATCATAATGCTCTAAGTATTGATTTAGACCTAATTGACTGGTCCAGAGTTTACTACATGCCATCAGTTGATGATCAATTGGCGTTCTTAGAGAATAATATAAGCTTCCTTTTTGATAAATACGTCCCCATCAAAACTAAAATCATCAAGCATGATCAACCACCTTGGTTTACAGACATGATTAAAAATTTAATTTTGAAACGAAACAAAGCTTATAAACGCTGGAAAATGTTTAAAACACCAGAGTTACTCCGAATATTTAAGGAATGCAGGAAAAATGTCGTTAAGGCTTGTAATAATGCTAAACTATCACACTATGAGTACAAATATAACTCGGCCATTGGTGGAAATCAGACCTGGAAGGTAATAAAGCAAATTGGGGTAGGCAGGCTTGTTGCTCAAGCAGGTGTAGACGTCGATGTAAATAGTCTGAACAAAAAATTTATTGATATTTCTTTGCCAAAGCAAACAACAAATCCAATCAATTTATCGGAAGTTCAACAAGGCCAAGGTGCATGCTTTAGTTTTAACAGTGTCACCCAAGATGCAGTTTATCAGTGCTGTTTAAAAGTAAAATCCAATGCTGTTGGTTTGGATAAGATGCATCCGAAATTTATAAAAGCATTTATGCCAAAACTCCTTCCTTTCGTTACACATCATTTCAATACAATTATAATGTCATCTTTGTTTCCAACAAGCTGGAAAAAAGCCAAAATAATCCCTATTCCAAAAACTTGCAACGACTACCGACCAATTGCCATTTTGCCATTTTTATCTAAAGTATTCGAATCCTTAATTCACGAGCAAATTAATCAACATCTTTTGAGAAATGCATTACTTTCAGATAGACAATCCGGGTTCAGACCTAAACGAAGCTGTGTTACTGCATTGCTTGATGTGTCCGACGAGATTCGAACAAAGCTTGATCGCAACGAGATTACTTTCTTGGTATTACTTGACCACTCTAAAGCATTCGACACCGTCGACCACCACATTCCTTGCGCTAAACTGTCAAATATGTTTAAATTTTCATCGACTGCCACTCGTTTTCTGTCGACGTATCTGTCCGGGAGATCGCAATCTGTAAATATTGGAAATATTTTCTCAGAATTCTTACCAGTTGTCCGCGGGGTTCCTCAAGGCTCCATTTTGGGACCACTTTTGTTTTCCATGTATGTTAACGACCTGCCAAATATTTTAAAATCTTGTCATGTGCACATGTACGCAGACGATGTTCAGCTTTATATAAGTTGCCCATTAAATCATATTAACAGCAGCGTTGACAGCTTGAACCTTGACCTTAAGTGAGTTTACAATTGGGCTCATGCTAATGGTCTTTGTTTAAACCCAAATAAGTCAAAATGCCTTTTAGTCAGCAGGAAAGCCACCAATATCTCTGGTATTCCGAAAATTGTTCTAAATGATTCATATATCGAGATTGTGACTTCTACAAAAAACCTGGGCATCATCTTCAATAGCACGCTTACATGGTCCAATCATGTAAATGCCACGGTAGGAAAAGTTTACGGGATGCTCCGTAACTTATGGGCAACTCAAAGTTTTACTCCGCAAAGGATTAGAATGCTTCTGGCAAAGGCATATCTTGTGCCCACCCTCTTGTATGGGTGTGAAATATATTCATACTGTGATGCTGCAAGCAAGCGAAAAATGAATGTAGCGTACAATAATATTGCTCGTTACATATTTGGGCTTAAGCGTACCGATCACGTATCGCAGCATGCAAAACAAATTTTTAGTCTTACATTCGATAATCTGCTGAGCTTGAGAACACTAGTAGCACTTCACAAAATCATTAATACCAAAGAACCCCCTTATTTATTCGAAAAGCTAACATTTTTGAGGTCTAACCGAGGTAACAGTTTGTTACAACCAAAATTCGCCTGCTTTATGTCTGAGCATCAATTTTATGTTAATGCGATCCGTCTTTGGAACTCGCTTCCCAATAACGTTCAGTGTATTAGCAATGCAACGCAATTTAAAAAAGCTATTTCCAGTTACTTGCAGTAATTGTGACATTCAACATCTAATTGTGATTTTTCGTTCTAATGTGTAAATCTTTTGTTCAATAATTATAAAAATGTTTGCCAGCTATAAAAATGTTAATCAACCATTTTATTTAAATTCAAGTAATGACATCTTTTTTTTTTTTTTTTTTTATTTTATTTTTATTTATTAAAATACCGTATCCATGCTTTAATTTTAGATAAATAGTAATCTGTTCAAATCAGTACTAATGTAACTTTCAACTTAGCTTTTATGCTTATTTATAAGATTAAGTTCTTGTTAGCATAAAATTAAATAAATAAATAAAATACTAAAAATACTAAAAAAAAAAAAACATACTAAAAGTGCTTGTTATAAAGGATTAAATTCGTGAAAGCTTTTCCCATAAAGAAAAATTGTGCATATTTTGCGAAATTCATTAAAAACTTATTTTGAGTCGAAAATGAATCATTTTTGTATCATTTCAATAGGTAAGACTTCCTTGTAAATGAACCATTTTTTGCTCATAAATGAGTTTGGAAATGAATCATTTATGTTTTTTTTTTGCATTCTGAAATGAGTTCAAAAAAGAATAATTTTTTTTATCATATCAGTAGGAAACAATTTCTCATAAGCGAACCATTTTTTGTTCATAAATTAGTTCACAAATGAATCATAAGTGTTACTTTTTATATTCTAAGATCAGGTAAATAAAGGAACTTAAAATGAAAATGTTAACCTTCGTACAAACGTCATTTGAACTTTTTTACCAGTGCGAGATGGATGTACTGCTACACGTATGAAAATTTTCAACATTTCTATCAAAAATTAAAATCAAGCCCAAATAGAATGAAAACCACGAAAACATTCCATCCAAAAATGTAATCAAATAAATTCCCCAATTAATAACTTAACTATTTTGATATTTCATATATAATTTGGAAGTCTGTCAAATTGGGAAACAATCACGCCTTTTCCCCTTTGAAACATCAATATCATGAACAACACAATGCATGAATTCCCAAGTATATTAATCCTATTAACCCAATGATTAATGTGATCTCTAATTTTAGTAATAATCATTTCTTCTTTAACAAAATATCGATATGTAATTATAAATAGTATAATGAAATAATAAAATTTATAATTCAAAAAGGTTCTTTTTTTTAACTCATTATTGAACAAAAAAAGGTTTGTTTTTGAGAGGCAATTCAGTCCAAAGATTGATACAAAAAGGGTTCAATTTCGTTTCGGTTTCGGGTGCCGAAAAAGAACTTTTGTATGGTTAATTTTTGAACTCATTTCCGAAGAAAAAACAGTTTGTTTCTGAGAGGCATTTTCGTCCGGCGATTGATTCAAAAAGGGTTAATTTGCAAGTGCCGAAAAATAACTTTTTGGTTCTTTTTTAAACTCATTTCCGAACAAAAAAGAGGATAATTTATGGTTCTTTTTTTAACTCATTTGCGAACAAAATAAGGTTCGTTTTTGAGAGGCATTTTAGTCCGACGAATGATATAAAAAGGCTTCATTTATGAGTGCCGAAAATGAACGTTTCTAACCGAAAAGGTTCATAAATGAATTCAAAAACGGTAGTTTTGGTTCACTGGGATCGATATGTATTAATAAATAATACTATGCAATAATAAAATATATATTCAAAAGGGTTAATTGTTTAACTCATATCCGAAGAAAAAATGGTTCGTTCCTGAAAGGCATTTTCGTCCGACGATTGATACAAAAAGGGTTAATGTTCAAGTGCCGAAATATAACTTGGTTCTTTTCTCTATGGTTCTTTTCTTAACTCATTTCTGAACAAAATGGAGTACAATTTATGGTTCTTTTGTAAATCATTTCCAAACAGAATAAGGTAAATTTTTGAGAGGAGTTTTAGTCCGAATTATACAAAAAGGGTTCATTTATGAGTGCCGAAATGAAAATTTTTCTACCCGAAAAGGCTTACAAATGAATTCAAAAACGATAGTTTTGGTTCACTGGGATGTTGTCAAAAGCATGTTTAAGTATGTGTTGTTTTTTTGTTGATGTTAAAGCTTTGTTGTTGTTTTTTTTGCTTTTGCATAACGGAAAAGAAAAATTAGCATTAATGACATAATGCGACATTAATGCATAAAAATCAATATTTTTATTATTAAAATATCCGAGCTAAATGCTGTGTCCTTAAGTAGGCTCCGTGTCGATTTTAGCCCCAGTCCCCACTGTGTGTACTTTAGGCCGGGTCGATTTGTGGGGAGGCAAAAAAATCGCCCATTGCTCTGTGAAAATCGTATTGTAGGGATCAAAATAAGAAACTTTGCCGAAGGAACCATACCTCTAAAACGAATTCTCATGTCCCCCAATTTGGGTCGAACTTTTGGGTAGGGGCAAATTTTGAAAAATCCCACTTTGACCCATTTAGAGTGCTCCAATCGAGTCCGAATTTATGACTGACCCCCACTAACTTTGGACGCCCGACCCACCCATGCCAGTGGAACACCCCCTGGAACCCCCCTGGGGGTTCCCCATACAAACATTTCAAAAAATCGCCAGTTTTTGCACTTTACATGAAAAAATCAGCGAAATGCCTATGTTTTTTTCTTTTTGGAGTTTTTTTTCTCTTTAGAAATTTATTCAACCCTTTTAAAAACGAAGGATTCACTGTGACACAATTGCAAATCGGAAAATTGCTTGTGTGCGTTTTTTAAGGCACCACAAGACACAGCTGCATGTCGTAAACTTACTTGTGTAGTTTTTTTATAGCACCTACTTAAGAAATGAAGGTTGTTTTTACAACCCTTTTTGTGGGTATTTTATGGCACCTTCTTAAGAAATGCGCGTTTAATGCAACCATTTTAACAATTAAGGTATCACTGGAATGCACCGCAACCCTTTTCAAAAATTAAGGTATCACTGTGACACAATTGCAGATCCTAAAATTGCTTGTGTGTGTTTTTAAGCCACCACAAGACACAGCAGGTAGAATTGAAATTACCATTTCATTCTTATTACCTCGTCTCGTAGACCATATATAACGTAACAGTTTTCGTGAATGCATTAAGTCGTTGTGAAGAACTCAAAGTGTGAAGTGCTAATTTCAGATAAAAAAATATTTAAAAAAAAAATAATAAGTGAAGTTGACCATTCCAAATCAAAAAGTTTACAATGAATCCACCACTACACCGCAAGATGAAGGAACAACAACTATCGAAAACCCAATGAGTCATATACCCAAGCACGATGTTACAGTTTTTGGTGTGTCTACTGATTTGACTGATCTTAATTTACCAACCCATCTGGATATCTTGAGATATTATTTTTACTTAAGCGAACGTGCTAAAACAGAACAAAAAAAGTTTCCATAAATCATTCACTATTCAAGTACAAGATAAGTTGAATGGAATTTGGGAAAAACTTGGTATGAAAATAATGCTGAAAAAAAGTGTATTTATGTAATAAATTGAATAAATTGCTTGACAAGTATCAAGAGCAAATCAAGAGAAGAAACAAAACCCATCAATTTACAGAGTATGTAAAATCTCTGGAAACAATTTTTTACATTGGAACATGTAAATGCGATTTGAAGGCAGCTCCATGTGCATGCGGCTGGGTTTCCGAGCCGGCCTCAAAGAGTTCATGCACGATCAACATAATCAGAGAAGACTAACAATGGATGCATTAATTGGAATATGCACTGACGGTGAGCCAACAAACACTGGCCCACACGGTGGAATTATACGACGATTCGAATTGCTGTTAAAAAGACCATTGCATTGGTTCGTTTGCTTTTTACACTTCAACGAACTTCCGTTTCGGCATTTGTTTGAAGCTTTGGATAAATCAACCAGCACAAATCGAAACTTGTGAAACTCTTCCGGTAAGTTATTGCTATCACTCATTTATTATAATTGTCAACCATTTTTAATTATTTTATTATTATATATTTTCAGGTGGTGGACGGCTTCCAGAAAATTGAGTTGCAAAATATGCCCCCGCACCAGAAAAAAATTGAATTTTCCACCGATTCGAAGTACTTATACGACATGGCCCATGCAATTTCTAGCGGCGTGGTTTCGGTGGATCTGGCTAACATCAAACCAGGGAAAATTGTACATTCTCGGTGGCTCACCAAGGCCGCTAGATTATTACGATTATATGTGACAACGGAAAATCCAGATGCAAATTTAAGAATTCTGGTTGAATTTATACTAATTAAATGTTATGTGCCAATGTACTTCAATATCAAGTATTACAGCTCTGTCGTGTACGGCAGTGCATTATTTTTCAACTTCATTAGTTGGTCACGATTTCTAGAACCTCGTTTACGCAAAATTGTCAATCAAGTAATTACAGATAATTCATATTATGCTCATTCGGAAAATATCTTGTTATCAATGTTGTTTGATGATAGCAAAGAAAAGCGCGACTGTGCTATCAACATAATTCTACGCTATCGAACAGATGTTGACGACCCAACGCAACTTAGAGCTTATAAAAAACCAGATATAAAGTTCAATTGCACAAGTTACACGGAAATGATTAATATGAATGACATAAATAACGTATTTGAACCACCATTCACGAGAAGCATTCCGTACGATACATTGAAAGAATATTTAAATCAAGATGATCCACCGTTTAACCGTACGATTCATAACCAGCAAAACTCCTTTAATTTCATAACCAGGTACCCGTGTACCCGAAGTAGGTTGTTTTGCGTTTATTGAAATAAAATAATATTTTCCTGTAAATATTTTTGTTGTTGATTATATTTTGCGTTCTCAACTGTACAAATTTGATATTTGGAAAAAAAAACTGGTTTCTGTTCGTATATAAGTACCTAAAGCGACACAAGTAGGCAGAAACTGGTTTTATGTAAGGGTTGTTTATTTGCTTATTCTGCTTATTTTCGGTACCTACTTGCTTAATTGCTTTTGAATTAGATAGCAGATGTTCATTTGTGTCGTAAAATTGAAATATTTCATTTGCTTCGTCATTCTGTGTTGAATATTTGAACAGTGAAGTTGGTGAAAAATGAGCCGCAACGACCGATATTTGTCTTCAAGGGAATACTGGAATTTGAGTGATGAAGCAAGAAGCACATATATTCAAAGTTTATTTGAGGAAGTGACTCAAGATGAGGACCTTGAAGTGGACCCTGTGGATGACCAAAATGAAGGAAATGTGTCCTATACTGGCGAAGTTTCGGAATCAGAGAATGAAGATTTGAATGTTGACAACGCAAACGAAATTGCAGCTGCTATTGACGCACCAGAGGAAATTTTATTTGATGACGAAAGTGAAGATGATGCTATGCAAGAAGATGCACCAACAACAAACCCAGCAGAAGATGCACCAACAACAAACCCAGCAGACTACATGACTGCACGTGACGGCACACAATGGCAGCGAACACCACGTAGTTGCCAACAAGTGAGAAGCCAGAATATATTCAGAGACCGCTGTGGTCCAGCGCGGATAACTGAAAATATGACGCCTTTGCAGTGTTTCAAATCATACCTCACAGTGGAAATGGTGGATATAATAGTGCGCCACACAAATAGAAAAGCGCATGCCACATATAATGCGTACAATGAAGCGAATCCCAATAGACGTCAGTTGAAGTGGAAAGACACGACATTCAACGAAATTTATGCGTTCATTGGAATGATTTTGATGGCTGGCACAAATCATTCTAATGACGAAAACGCAAGAGATTTGTGGACGTCACAGGCTCACCCAATATTCCGTGCCACCATGGGAATAAACAGGTTTTTCGATTTGCTGCGTTTTATGCGGTTTGACGACCCCAGAACACGGGTAGAGCGGCAGCGTCAAGATAAAGCGGCGCCAATTCGCGATATTTGGATAATGCTCAATGCAAATCTTGCCAGATATTATGTGCCATCAGAATATTTGACCATTGATGAACAATTATATCCATACCGTGGTAGAAGCAAATTCACACAATATATACCCTCGAAGCCAGCAAAATATGGTATAAAAGTATGGTGGATTTGCGATGCCAAAAACTCATATCCACTTCATGGCCAAATATATACTGGCAAACAAGAAACTGGTCGTGAAGTTGGTGTTGGCGAAAGAGTGGTGAAAGATTTAGTTGGGCCATACTACGGTAGCGGACGAAATATCACAATGGATAATTTTTTTACGACGCTGCCGTTGGCTAGGCAACTAAAAGTAGAAAAGCTCAGCATTGTGGGTACACTCAGCCGCAACAAAGCTTACATCCCTACGGAGATGAAAGAAGACAAAAAAAAAAGACCAACGTAACACTGCTCTTATATAAGCAGCGGAAGTCCAACTCGGTCATCCTTCTTTCTAGTATGCATGATGATGCACAAATTGACGAGAATGGGAAACCAGAAATTATCAATTTTTACAACCAAACAAAAGGTGGGGTGGACGTTATGGACCAAACGCTCCAAGAATACACGACCCAGCGACAAACAAGAAGATGGCCGATGGCATTTTTCTATAACATCATTGATGTGAGCGCATTTGCATCACACATCATATATTATGGAAATAATCCAACTGCACGATACACCACGACGCGCAGGAAGAATTTCCTGCGTCAACTGGCAGAAAACCTGTGCATTCCTGTTATAGAAAATAGAATTTCAAATGTGCAAAGCGTGCGCCAATTTTCAACAAAAAATGCAATTGAAAGCATCCTCGGAAGGCCGTTGGAGAGTGTGCTTTGTGCTGCAGGTCCGTCAACATCTCCGTCAGCACGACAAAGGGGCAGAAAAGCACATAGGGGCGTGTGCTACATGTGCAACCTTCTTCCAAATAAGCGCAGAAGAAAAACTAGAAAAAATTGCAGCATATGTAGCACGCCGATATGCGATGAGCACGCCATAACAATTACTAAATGCTACAATTGCCACAATAACAACGATAGTGATTCGGATGAATTATAATATAATATATATAAAATATGATAAAATAAATAAAAAAGACATTTATTTCCAATAAAAACAACACAAAAAAACGTTTTTTCATTTACATGTCAGGCATTTACATAGGAATTGCATTAGGGTACCCGGGGACCCGGTTGTGTGTTTATGGGGGTAAAACATTTAAAATCATTTTTTAAAGAAAATATTGAAAATATTTTTAATTTTTTGGTATTTAAATCTTAGTTTAGCCAAAATCTCTGATGATTCGGAGTTTTATGTCCATATCTCAAAAATTATAGGCACAGCAGCACTTTAAAGTCAAAAAAGGTACACGGGTACCCGGTTATGAATCGTAGGGTTAATGATCCAAAAATTGCATCACACATACAAGGAACGGAACGACATGTTCAATTGCTAGCTAGCGTTTCCAAACGGGTTATACCGGAAAATGTAGAGGCTGTTATGGCGACGACATTAGAGAACCGTGCGAAATTGCGCAGACTTGAAAGTAAAAAAGACTTCAAACAATAATTTTTTTAGTTTCATTCTATATAAAATAATATAATATAAATTAATTTTTTCATTTACATATGTTCTGACTAAATAAATTTCAAAAGAGAAAAAATAGATATTATTATAAATAAATAAATAAAAATAAAGAAAAAACATAGCCATTTCGCTGATTTTTTCATGTAAAGTGCCAAAACTGGTGATTTTTTGATATGTTTGTATGGGGAACCCCACAGGGGGGTTCCAGGGGGTGTGCCACTGGCATGGGTGGGTCAAGCCTCCAAAGTTAGTGAGGGTCGGTCATACATTTGGACTCGATTGCAGCACTCTAAATGGGTCAAAGTGGGATTTTTCAAAATTTGCCCCTACCCAAAAGTTCGACCCAAATTGGGGGATATCAGAATTCGTTTTAGAGGTATGGTTCCTTCGGCAAAGTTTCTTATTTTGATCCCTAGAATACAATTTTCACAGAGCATTGAGCGATTTTTAAATCGACCCGCCCTAGTGTACTTACTACACAAACATTACGGTCAGTACTGTATGTTTTCTGTCGAAAGGTAGAGAACGATAATATTTGTGTTCTTTCTTTATGTGGTTGTAAGATACTGAATGTGCTTGCGCTCGAGTACACAAACATATCCGCTACAGAATAATGAGTCATGTCATATACGGTACACTAATATCGTTACGAATTCTTTAACTTATTGATGTTCGTATGGAGGTCAAATATTGTGTAGCATCGTGTTATAACTTAGAAGTCTCCACTATATGGCTATTTTTCAAATGTTAGAATGTTGCAGTTATTTTGACATAGAATAAATGGCGTTGAATTACAATATATTTTCACTTCCTTCATTTTTTTTTTTTTTTTTTATATTCTGGCACACCAATATCACGCTTCGAAAGTACATTTACATGATGCCTTTGAACAACTAAATTTAAATTGAATTTTTTTTTTTTTTCGTTTCCATATAAGCTGATATTTCAAACAATTTCGAAAATTGTGTAAAAAATGTTGTTTATGCAGAAAACGTTTAGTTTAAATATTTTTCAGATCACACTTAAAACTGAAAGAAGTTATAAGATCTCATTATAATACAGCTATGTTTCGTATGCATTTTGGTCAAAAAATTCCTACATTATTTCACAAGAATCCGCTTTAAAAGCTGTCACGTTCTCAAAGCAGTAAATTTAGCAGCTGCAACTGTTAGCTTCCAACACTTTAACTTCCTGTTGACGGAAGTGGTAAATGGCACGTCATTGCAGGCAATAAAAACGCCTTCTAAACTACATTTTACCGCTAGATAGCATTGGCGGCAAAACATGTGTTCCCAATCTTTTTGTTGTTTTTCTTCTTTTTCATCTTTGCCGTCGATAGTAATTGAAATTCTTGCCAGCCAAGAAGCCAATAACGGAAGTGCTAGTTTAGCTAAGTACGAGTATCTGCTGCATAGACCACATAACAACGCTTGCAATGTTAGTCAGCCTGCCAACACAGACAAGCAGCTACTTAGCTAAAATTGCATTTCAGTGTTTGTGGTTATTTTAAAACTGACTTAAGTGGCTTTTACTTATTTTTTATTTTGTTATTTCATTTAATGCTGTTGCATGATGTACACATGCTTATAAGCATATGTTTGGAGTGTGTGTGTGTGTGAACGTTTATGTAATGTGTAAGTGTTTGTTGAATTGGCTCTGCTTATATGTTAAGTATGTGTGTTGGCAGCCTATGTTGACGCCTATACGAAGAGCAACGCTACGTCAAGATTTATTTGTCAAGTTTTTTGTTGCCTACTTCTTGGCGTGCAGTGAAAGTGATTTCTTTATATTCTTATACATACATTCGAGTGTGGGTGAAAAAAAATTGCGCAGTTAGAGCGAACGTGACTTTTGCTGAAATCGCTCACTTGTTAAGTGTTGCAGAAGAAACAATCAGCACGCAGCTATTTAATTAGGCTCATAACGAAATTTTTTTTCTCAAGTCTAAAAATATGCAACATTTATGAGCACTTTTCTGTTATTATTTTGTTAGAATCTTAAACTTTATTTTATGTTTACACAAAATTTATTTGTTTAAATTGCTTAACTTTGCATATTGTTGTGTCTGCATAGTTTTTTCATAAACGCACTCACACACATACACACATAGAGCCAGACAAAGGAAAAGTCATTCAAAAATAGTGACAGCTCCTACCGGTGACTTCAAAAATTAAATTGCAGCTGCATATAAAACGCACATGTGTAGCCGACCAATAACTGTATACAAAATATAACAACAACAACAACAACAAAAATAATTCTTATGTAAGCAATACGTATACGTTACGTAGTACCGACAAATGCCTCAGTCACATGATGACCATCATATATGCAACAAAACTACGCAGCATGGCTGCTGAGCTGAGACAGCATTGAATGCAGCTGTAGGTGCTACACACTCTCTCATACACATACGTACACATGCGACACATGAATACCATTCAAATAAAACCCATTTATCGGTCAGTGTCTCTGTCCCGACATTCCTTTATTCGGCCATTCGTTCATAACGTTGCTCACTTCCGGTTTGTTGAGCGATGCCGTTGGTGACGTTGGTGGCTTTGATGCTGATGATGTTGTTAGCTATCATAATGATGCTGATGATGATGATGATGACGTTGGTGCTGGCTATGGTGTTGCCCGAATTGTATCTCGTACTATTGAGCATGTACTGGAAAATACGAGAGATTTACTACGATGCCAAATAATCGATAAAATGCAAGCACATAACATGTACGTTGCATGTTTGTGTTGTTGTAGTACTTGTTGTTGCTTGTGTTGTTATTAGGCTTGTTGTATATGGCTGTATGTCTGCCGCCAGACATTAAATATATCAAACTACAGAACGCAGAACATTCAACGAACGCTGTGTGTATCTTGATTAAAATAGATCAATAAACGTAAAGCCGGCCGGTTTTTTAGTCGGGCGGTATTCTCGATTTGCCAAAAGATAAATATATCAAGAGATAAAAAAAACAGTTGTGCGATCATAAAAGTTCACTTTTGTAAAAAAAGAGTTGAAGCTGTGCTGAGTTGAAAAACTTATGTTTAATCACAAAAGTTTTTGTGTCAGCTAAACTTGGTCTTAAAGCGAAAACTTCGATACGTTAAAAAAAAAATTATTAAATATAGATGACAAAAATTGTAATATTTACCAAATTATTTTACAAAGCAAACCATGGTTTATGTAACGAAATCGTTTCATAGACTATTTTATTTGATTGCTTGTCTGAACGCTTTATCAAGCAAACAGAGCTAAGTAATGTAAGCAGCTGCTGTGCTACAATGGATAGCAATCAGTTCCTGATTAAAATTATGAAGACGTGAATTCGAGTACGCGATTGGCGTATTTTTCTATGTAAACTTCCAATAATTGATATGCGCTGCTGATTCAAAGGTAAATATTAAATATTCAGAATAAAATTAAGTTTTTAAGATTGATGCGGAAAAATTATACAAGTAACTTGTATGAATCTGTACAAACATAGTAAATTGGCGCTATGAAATATTGCCCAAAATTAAAATCAACCCTAAATCACCCAATATTTTTCCATACAAATTTGGGTGAAATTTTGTTTTTTGTTTTTGGGTGATTTTTAGTTTTTTTATTGTGATTTTTTGTTGCTTGTACGAAATGTTTCTATAGATTTTTAAGCATTTTTTTTGTTTTCATAGCAGACCTAAAAAATATGTAAAAATGGGGCCTAAAATTCTACTCATTTTGTACAAGTCAATCTTATCTCCTGGGAACAATACAAAAAAATTGGGCGATTTTGCATTTTTTTTTTTTTTTTTAGATTTTCGGTTTTTTTTTTGGGTTTTGTCGTTTTTGTAAAGTGAAATTTAATTTTTACGTTTTGGGCCATTTCATACAGTTTTGAGTCATTTTTCATTTGGGTGATTTTTCATTTTTTTTTTTTTTGTGATATTTCATAACGCCTCGTGAATTCATTATTTATATAAAATGCGAAGTATCAACCATTAAAACTTTGTTGCCTTGACCAAGAACTTGACAGGCTCAAAACAGTCGAAGCCAAAGTTTGCGCTATGAAAAATCGCAAAAAAAAAATAATGGAAAATGATCAAATGAAAAATGGCCCAAATATTTATAAAAAATGACCCAATGAAATTTTACCGAACAAAAACGATAAAAAGCCCAAAAATTTTTGAAAAAATGGCCCAAAAACATAAAACGAAAATTTACCAAAAAAAAAAAAAAAAAATCGCCCAATTTTTTGCATTGTTCCCAAGAGATAATTTTGCCTTACGAAATGAGCAGAGTTTTTAAGGCCAATTTTTTCCATATTTTCAAAGACAATTTTAATTCCATGAAACATGCTAAAAAATACATTTCGTGGGAGCAATTTAGCTAAAATGCCCTTATTGAAGCGTTAACTTCTTTAGCGAAGGTATAAAAGTGAGTGAAATGAAAACTTTACAAAAGCGTCAGTTGCGATTGTTTTTCTATGAACTTTCCATTTATGCTTAGCTCTTAATCAGAAATATATACAAACAGCAATAACACAAGCAGCTCTCGATCGCCAGCACATTTTCAAGCCCGCTCAAACAGCAACAAACGCATTAAAAAACAACTCTTTTAAGCTTACAATATTTTTTTGTGTTTATTATAAAAGTTGATAGCGTAAAAATTTGGTTACGTAATGTACAGTGAAGGACAAAAGTATTCATATGCACGGCATCGAATCTTTGATTGAAATTTTTTCTTTTAAATATTTATAAATTAAAATATAATTAACAATAAAATAAAACAGCAAGATCTCTCGCATGTACTATGAGGATCGAGCCTAGGTACTTCTTAAGTCAACTGTGTCACGAAAGTAAAAAAAACTGCGATGGAACTCTGTACGTGAATATTGAAGTTTTCAGTAACTGTCAATAAACAAAAGGGACAATTAATATTCTCCATAATATCGCCATGGCGAAAATACTAGTTGACTTTATGAAAAAAAAAACAGTTCTTGTCAGACTGCTTATTAACCATTTGGTCGCACTGAAGGAGGGAATGTTAAGAAAATAAATTAGCAATCTCCCCAGAAATTCCATTTTTGGGTAAAAGTTTTCCACCATGCGTGGCGGCCACACACATTTATTTTTTTAAATTATTAAAAAAGATTTTTAATTTTTTATTAAATATGATTTTTTAACATTTTCTTTTATAAAAAAATCCATCTATTTATTTCTGGCAAGTATTCAATCCTGAAGTGTATCTGATAAAATGCTTGATAAGCGAGCTGATATAATTATTTCCGTTGTACTGAACCTCCGTTCTTATGGCGAAAAAACAGCAGTGATTTCAGCTTTTGAGACAAAAAATCTAAATAAATGCGGATATGTGTGGCGATGTTCGCTGTCAAAAAACTCAATGTACAATGTTCTTATGGGAATTTTTTTTCGTTTCTACAGCATACTGAGCTTTAAGCGTTTGTTTGTGGGTTCGTAGAAAATAGTTCGTTAGTTCGTTCATAAAAAAGAGAAATTAAAATTTTGTTCCTTCGTAGAAAAAATTCTGAAATGAAGATATTATGTTTGTACAATTCTTTCGCTCCAATCAGACAATGATCACACAGTAACTTTTTCTGTATGCAAGGGAGCCTGGAGAGTCTCTTCAGGATTGCCCTCACTTCAAATATTTAAATTTTTGCTTATTTATGTACCCGTTAAGACAAAAAATGTACCATGATTTCACGTTTAAAAGGCGGATCAACTTGCAATTGATTTCCGAGCGATTCATATAGCGTACAACTCAAATGATGGTCTGATGCAGACATGTAAAACGAAATCAAGAAAATTATTTTGTTTCATTGAGCATGAAAAATAAATTATCAAAATTATTTAATTTTTTCTAAAAACGATAAAAAAAATGTCAAAAAAAATTTGGTTTTGTTGAAATAGGGGTATTTTTCACAAATTTTCTCAAGCATATGCAACGTTTTTGGTCACTTTTTGGGGTATACCTACAGCCTTGAATATGCATCGTACAAAGATCAAACATATGCCAAAATATTAGTTACATGACGAATAAATTGAATATCTAACTAAATTGGATGTTGTCATGTTTTTAACAAAATCACAAAAAAGCAAATTCTAAGAAGACAAATTCACATTTTCGTATGAGAAAAATCATGCATAAAACGCTTCATTAACTGTTTATGTTGTTGTTATGGTTGTTAGCTTGCTGCCAAAGTAACGAACGCAACATCGTGTCATTTGTTGAAACGAATCATAACGAATATTTTTTAGTAGCTGCGTGTGTTTTTGTTGTTGTTGTTGTTATTAATATGTATTTAAAACTTACATATTATATATACTGTATGCTAGCATATTTTGTTTCTTATAGAACTTCACTTATAATAACTATTCAAAACTTCAAAACTATAATAATTATTTAATACTTATTTACTTATTTTAAGCGCAGCACTCTCTACGCTTTTATATTTATTCACATTACTTAATAAAGATTCGCATTTAGTGCTTAAAATTTTTATAGGTGTTTCGTCTTAAGAGAGATTTTAGGCAAACAATTTTTTGAATATCAGTATTTTTAAATTAATTTTTGTTGATTATTCGAAAATATGTAAAAAAGTTTTCAAATCAATCCGGCTTATAATACAGATCCTGTAGTGCTTAAGACCCGGTGCGCCGGAGTACCAATCCATCAAATCGAAGAATCGGTTAAAACGCGTGATATTCGCTGAATGTGTGTATGTAAAAGTGTATGTGTGCATGGAATGTTTTATGAATATATACTATATAAACTCTACCTTATAGAGAAAAAAAAAAAATTATTTAATTGTAACAGTTTTGTTTTGAGTTTGACTGCTTTGATGGTTTTAAAGTTTAAATCTTTAAATGCGTTTTTCTTGAAACATACTTTTTCAAAACGGTAATGCAAACAAATCGACCGATTTCAATTTTTTTTTTTTATCTGCTTGTAATGTTATTCTACACATCTTTTACCAAACTGAGCGTCTTTGCAACATTTGTCTAGTTTTTACTCGCAACAATATTGTGAAAAATGACGCAAATTTTTTTCTACGATTCATAATTTACTTAATTTTCCATATTTTCATTCCAGATTGGTAAAAAAAAGACACAGTTTTAATAGTGTTGTGGAAATTTTTGTTTGATATATTTGGTGATGAATGTTATGATCCTGTTAATTTTTATGTTTGTTAAAAATAAATTCGTTTGAATGTTGTGTTTAATAAATAAAAAATATAAATTTTAGAAAAAAAATAAACTCACAGTATCCGAAAACTTCTATATACCAATTTTCATCTAGATCGGATAAACGGCTTAGGAGTTTTTCGACGTTTTTTAAAATATTTGTGCTGCAGCGCCCTCTGGTGTTCAAGACAGTACAAAAAGGATAAGTCTAAAACACTCACCGTATCAGAAACCCCTTATATACCAATTTTTATGCAAATCGGATTGGCGGCTAAGGAGTTTTTGTAGGTTTTTTTCAATATATTTCTACTACAGTGCCATCTGGTGTTAAAGATAGAGTAGATAAGTCATAAAAACTCACCGTATCCGAAAACCTCTACATACAAATTTTCATGCAAGTCGGATGAACGGTTTCGGAGATAAGCTAAAAAAAAAAGAATGTCTGGAACCCGACCGCAGCGCCCTCTACCGGGTCCAGCCATTTTTACTGGATAAAAAGTAGCCTGTATGATGACTAGGTATATAAGGAACCTAGATGTCAAGTTTAATTTAAATCCATCCAGTTGTTTTCGCGTGATGCTTTAACAGACAGACCGACGGACAGACAGACAGGCGTATATCGCAAAAAAAAATTTCAAAAAATATGTCATGTACAGATTTTTTTTTACAATTTTATATATATATATTGATATATTGATATAGACAACAACACAAGCAGTTACGATTCTTGATTTATATAATGGTTTATATGTAGTAGCGCTGCGTTTTTTTTTTTAATACCAAATATAAACTATTATAATAACCTATGCATCGCTTCTTCATATTGCAACGTCTTATTTTCTCAGGTATTAGGTGGCGTCAAAGCCTCGCCACCCTGACTGATTGGAATCTGCCAGCAGACTGAAAGCTTCTTATCGGCGCAAGCATTTATATACGTAAGCATTGCTTGTAAAGCTCTGAGAAATTCATAAAACGATTCTATTCAAGAAACAACACGATGTTGCATTCGAGATTTCGGCACGAACTAAAGCAACAAGCATAGGAACATCAGCAGCAAGTGAATCATCAATCCATTTTTTCTCGTACAAAAATGTGAATTTTTCTTCTTTTCTTTTGCTATCTTTTGTGGCTTTACTAAAGAAGTGCCAAAATCCAAAGTAAGCTATTCCTTTTATGCACAAAATAACTGATATTTTGGCATAAATTTTATATTTGTACGATGAGCATTAAAGGCTGTATAAGGCCCCTAAAAAACGTTGCATGGCCTTGAAAAAATTTGTGAAAATACCGCCATACAAACCGCGCTGTAAGACGTAATTCTACGTCACAAAAAAAAGCATGCAGGGGTCTTTTTCGAAATCATTTTTTTTTCAGACAATCTGGAGTCGCACTATGATGTGGGCCAATGTACACCTTCTTTTGAAGAACACCAACTTCAGCGCCATCTTTACATATAAAAAATAAATCTTAACAAACAAAAAAAATTTTTTTTACTTATACAAACAAATGTAAAAGCATGTTAAATTAACATGAAAATATAATCTTTTGCATATATCGCAAACTTTTTAGAAAACAACTTCTAAAATTTGCCTTAATTTTTACTACTTTTGCCTTAAGCCTCCCTTAAACAATTTTAGTTTTAAGAATTTGTTACAGTTTTTAATGCTTAAAGCCAAACTACTTGTAGATAAAAAAAAGTAACGTCAAAAACAAACAATTTAACAATTTTCAAAATCAAATCAACAAAGCTTAACAATTCCAATCAAATACAGTGCACGAGTTAAGTAGCCTAATTCGAGATTAGAATAAATTGCATAGAATGAAATTTAATAATCCGGGCACGAAAAGAATCAAAACAATGGAAACTGAAAAAAAAGCAAACAAAAAAACACCAAACAATTAAAAAGTAATTAGTAGTTAAACACAAGAGGTTGCTCAGCATGTAGTATGCACGAACACACCCAGACACACACACACACACACAAAAACACGCATAAAGTAAAGCAAAAACATAACAAACAATTAAGGGTGGAGCAGTTGTGGTTGAGGGGGTGGGGGGCGGTAAGGAAGGATGCTATCAGGATGCTAGAGATTCTTAAGCAGAGCATTGCATGTGGCAGCGTTTTATTGATTTTAAACGCACTGCAGGTGCGAATCACTTAGCAGTGTTAGTTATATTTTATATACCTTTAGGCGGAGAAGCAAAAAAAAAGTAAAGCATACTTGCAGGCAGTTGCAGCAAAGTGTATAGAGAAATTTTTCAAGAGGAGCGCTTAATAACGCAGCGTTAAAAAAACCCAACCCATTGCCAAGAAGTTTTAAATGCTATCAAGCTGTGATGTGGGCAGAGGAGGTAAGGGGGTGGGGGGGTGGCATAATAAATAAAGGTACAAACAGAGGAACATAGCTGCTGCTGCTGAAAGTAGTGAAGCAGAACTAAGCAACAACTAAGATTTTGTTGTCAACGTCTATTTTTGCATTTTTCTCTCTTAAAACTTAACTTTTTTTTTTTTTTATTTATTTTTCATCGTTTTTCCCCATTTCTCTGCAATTCTGCTGCACTATAACAAACGGCAAAGAAAAAAGCCGGCTATGTTTTATTTCTACTTGCTTCTACATTCCTCTGCGCTCTTTAGCGCAGCTTAACTCTCTCTCTCTCTCTCTCAGGCTCATAAAAATTTTTATAGAATTATTTATGAAATAAGAAAAAATACGCACCAATTATCTTAGACGCAGCAAGCTGAATTTCTAAAATTTTTATGTTATTTTTTATCCTTAAGTTTTAATTTAAAGTCAGCAAAAATTCATATAAATATTTTAACACATTTTCACTTTTATGTTCACCTAACTTACGGCTTTTTAGTGCTCTTCATAAAAAAGAAAAATAAACAACAACAAGAGCAACACTTCTAAATGCACCGTTAAACCGCATCAATTCGGTTCGACAACCGCAACCGCACGTTTTGAAAGATAAGACGCGACAAATTTACAAACACAAGTAAAATTATTCCTCAAGGAATTTTCTAAGCTATTTCGTCCCTGTTATGTTTTTTTTTTCTTTATGCTATTACACTTTTATGTTTATTTTTTTAATTTTATGTGAATTTCATGACTTTCGTTCTTATCACTCATTCTCTTGCTGGTTACTCTCCAAAACAACAACAAAAATGCACTCTTTATATATTCATCACTGTCTTAACAAGTTTCTCTTTTCACCATGCTCTCTCTTTCTTTGAATCCTTTGCATTATCCTTGCACACTCACAATTTATTAATCCAAATATTTCTTTTCTTGAAGCTTTTCTCCTTGCTTTGGCTTCTTTCGATTTCATCCGCTTTGCACAACCGCGCGACCCGAGCAACAAACAGCAACTGATTATTTGTTGAGGATGTCAGCTAGTTTTTGGCAGTTTTTCGTTGATGTTGCTGTCTGCACTGGCTGTTGCTTGTCCGTCTGTTTGGATGCTGCGCACGTAGTAAAATCTGCAAAGGATGTGTGTGAATTCATTTTAGACCAGTTAAGGATTTCATTGAGCATGTGTATTTAGTGTGTCTGTGTATACGTTTGTTTCATTCAATATGTGGATGCTGCGAGAGTGGATGTTGGAGAAAATGTTAAAAATACTACCGATGAATTGAGTGAGTTTTAAAGTAAGGAGAAAATGTTGAAAAAAAATATAAATATATAAAAATATAACCAGAAAAATTCGAAATTCGCAAATTTTTTTGTTCGAAGTAATTCATAAACGAAATAAATGGAATGAACTTAGAGTCTTTTGTGAAATAAAGCAGATCAGAAAAAGATAAAAAAAAAATTCAGATTCCCTAACAACTGAAATAAAAAATATTAAAGAAAATTGAAATCAAAAAATTAAAGACAACTCAAAAATGCAAATTTTTCAAACATATATTTTTTTTTTATTTTTCAAGCAACAACGTGTAAAAAAAACAACGTGTTTTTAATATGCAAGAGGAGGATAAAAACAATATAAATAACAATACAGTAAATACAGTTGCGACTGTAAATATAATAGTAAATAGAATAGTAAGAATATAATAGAATAGAATAGTAAACTTACGTAGGCGGTCAGATACCTACATTTGTAGTAAGCATGAAACCTTGGTTTCTAAGTGGTCAACTGTAGCTGATTTTTTCATCTATGCGAGTGACTTGACGCACTCCCACAAAAAGTTGTCTAAAATAGTCAAATTACATTACCTAGGCGGCCAATTGACTGGACTTGAACAGCAAATGTTTGTTCCAAAATAGTGATGGTTTGACCTGCTGAATGAATGACTCTGGGAATACCTAAGATACCCGGGCATTTCGTGTATTTGTAATTACTAAGATATAACCAGAAAGACTCGGAATTCGGTTCACTATAAACGCGCCCTTAGAGTGGCTAAATCAGAGCGAGGTGGAAGGAGCAGATGATATTTCTGAAAATGACATGGACATGCTGGTTCCAGTAGTCACTCTTGAGACCGCACATGCGTCGCGTCGCCATGGACTGAATTAGAATGAAAATTCTTGCACCAATTTTATAAGTTCTCATTTAAGTATTTTATTGTTTAATCTTTTTTATTGTGATTTTAGACTAAGATCTCAGTAGACTTAACAACTAGTCTCAACTAGTCCTAAATAAAAATAATTAAATAAATTACTTTTTTTTAATCAATCCAACTCAATGAAGCCTAGATTAACATATTAACACTGAAAACACGTATATTGAACAATCTCACGTGAGATTAAAGGAAGGGGAGAGGGGATTGAGCCAAATGTCACGATATCTTACTAAGGGGGAAGAGAGGGGTCAAAATATCGCCAAAATCACCTCACGTAATTAATGGACGCCCCCCTTATTTACATTGAGCTCTTCGGGTAGTTCGAACTACCTGCATATTTATGATATTTTCGGGTAGTTCGAGCATACATTTTAGGGTTCGCAAAAATTAGAGAAAAATTATTTATTCACAGCTTCCTGGAAAGCGTGGAGGCTGCAAATTATTACCAGTTCCTATTATTTCTTCATCCTCAACATTTCTTCCCAACCTATATGCCACCCTTCGCCACCAACAAATGTATTGGGGGACCCTAAAGCGGACAAATGATTGACCTGGTCCTACTATTTTCTCCCTCTCAATATTTCTTCTAAGCACAGCCACGCCTTATCTACCACCCTTCTCGAGGTCCCCCTACAAAAAATACAAAAACTTTCAAAAAATACAAACTTACAAAAAAATACAAACTGACAAAAAATTGTCAATTATAATTCATAAATCTCTTGAATTAACACATAGAAGTGTCAAATATATAAGCCGGTCCTATTATTTAACCCTCTCAATAATTCTTATCAAGACAGCCACCCCCCAAATATCATCCTTCTGGGGGTCCCCCTACAAAAAGCATAAGGTCCATGTGCATTGCTTGGAGCCTCGAAACTACCGGGGAATTTAATATCACACTCAAGCTACCCGGGCTTTTTTCGGCTTTAAAGTACCTTTATTTTAGATTTTATTTTATAGAAAATTAGTTTTTAAAGAATACGGTTGAAAATTGCGAGAGCAATTTACCGAGCCTATTTCAAAGAAGACATTTCAAGAAAAGTTTTTATTTACGAGAGAGAGAGAGAGAGAGGGGAGAGCGAGAAAAAGAAAGAGAGAGATTTTATGTTGAGGTGAAAGCCCAAATAAGCCATGTGAAAATTATTTTTCATATGATTTCAGATGATTTAAAAAAAAAATAAAAATGAAAAAGTTTCTTTTAAAAAAAATTTTTAAATCTGACATCACACCTTAAAAAATTCAGAAAAATCCAGAACTACTAATTATATTAACTGCCAACCCCAACCTTAACTAGGGGGAGAACTGAGATATCAATAAGCAATTTTTTCTGCCAATTGGACAATTTTTAATACCTTATGGGAACTTATATTCATTTTTTGTGAAAAATTTTGGTGTATTGTATGTGAAGATTAAGAAATAACGATGGAAGACATTAGGGGTATTCACGATGTGGTGTATTTGACCATGTACTATTGTGTATTTTTGATAAATTTGATATTTGTAGTAAATTTTGTAAAATTACAAAAACAAAATACACAGTGCTCATAATACAACCCTGTAGCAAAAATACAATGACGAAACCCTATTGTATTCTTTGTCAATTTTGTAGTATATGTGATCAACTGATCGCAAAAGCAGTTCTACTCAACATCGAGGAAGCAACTGGCTGTGATGTGAGTTCATTTAAAAAACACAGGTGCGTCGTTGGACACACGAGAGAAGCGAAGCTTTTTCGCAGTTACATAGATTTGATAGCTTAATAATTTTGTATTTTTAATAAATGAACTTTTAAATTCAAAAATTTAAAATAACATAAAATAAATTATATATATATACACAAAACATATTTACTGCTTATTTTTTTATTGTTGAATGTCAAATATCCACGCCAATTACATATACGGGCATATAATGCCAGCGGCACTCCATTTTAACTCTCCACACATGGTTGTGAACTTGGCTGCACTGACTCATGTGCGTTTGTTGATTCCATATTTATTGATATCTATTTTTTTGACACTTGAAAACGCACTTGTCAACGCACTTGTCATAGAGTGTAAACTATTTTTCAGAGTTATTTCACTTAAAAACATGAAGAAAAAAAACTCTGTTAACCTCTGTTAACACATGCCAGAGATTTAGCAGAGTTGATGCAATCTCGAGATAATAATTTATACTCCATGCACTTGTGGGCATTGCTAATTTTCTTCGTACCAACAGCATAGAGTATAAATTATTATCTAGAGATTACTTCAACTCTGCTAAATCTCCGGCCTGTGTTAACAGAGTTTTCCCTTCACGTTTTTAAGTAAAGTAACTCTGTTAACACATGCCAGAGATTTAGCAGAGTTGATAAAATCTCTAGATAATAATTTACACACTATGCCAACAGCACCACAAAAGCATTCACAATACAAACAAACCGATGCTGGAGACACCGTGTGGCAAATAAAAGCAAATTTTTGATAGTTGTAGCATAGCAAATACACAATCCCCTATCTATTGATAGATGGTGACGATCTACTGCAGCATAGCTTCTGTTATAATTAGGATTAAATTAACAACTCTTTCTAACAAGTCTTTGTGGCCTAGTGGATAGTGCATTGGACTCTCGTGTACGAGGACGTGGGTTCGATCGCCACGGGCAGGCCAACAAATATTTTTAGTATTTAATATTAAAGTATTAAATTTTCTTGTTGTGATAAGCACTAGCAACAAAGAAATCATCAAATTTCCAAGAAAAAATCTGTCGAAAATTTTTCAGATTTCACTCCAAGCAAATCACAGAACGAGGAGTAAAAAGCTTCGCTTCAAAAAATGCAATATTATTAGTGTTTCGTTGAAATTTTTTCATTATTTTGTAGGCATTTTAATTCATATTTTCAAACAAAAGTAGATACACAAATCAGCTGATTTTAAAAATACAAGACTTTTTTGAAGGTTCGCTCACAATAAGTTGTAAATATTGTAAATTTTGTAAAAATTTATCATAAATACATCACATCGTGAGTACCCCTATTGATTTAAAAATTGTTGTGTATTTTTGAAGAAGTATTTAATATCTGAAAAAAAAAAATTTCTTCTGACCTTATTTAAGGGGATGGTACTGTTTTAAAGCCGAAAAAAGGGCATGTTTTCATGATTTTTTCTTGGAGACATGAATACTGTTGGTGTATTTATTTCATATACATGTTATAGTTTGACTTCTTAAGTATATTTGAAAAAAAAAAAAATTAAAAATTATCGATAAATAAGTCCGTGGCAGCGATTCTCCGAAGGCAGCTCAAAAAAAAAAGTTATTTTGCGGTAAACACGATTAGAGGATAGCGGCTCATCTGAAAGAAACTTAAAAATTAGTTTAAAAGTTAATATGTTTTCCAAGGTAGTACCGAAGGGTTTTTTGAAATGTTTTTTTTTTTTTTTGGCAGCGTTTTGAAGTCAAAAACGCGATTTTCGCTGAAAAATTGAGGTTATTTTATTATTTATTAGAAATAGTAAAAAAAGAGATAAATACCGCTTCGGCATTACCTGTTGATTTATGTGTAGAAATAATGTAAAAAATTTCAAAACGATTGGTCAAGTAGATTTTGCGGCATCGTGTTCACCGACTTCAAAAATGTTGTTTAACAGAAAATCGAATCAAAGTTTTTTTTTTTATCGAATATCAAAAATAAAAAAATCAATAAAAGGGTATCATTTTTTATTTTTACACAGAATCATCAATGCCAGCTTCGTACAGTTAAATGCTGTCATTCAGGATGTCCAATGCATTTTTTTGCTCTTTCCTGCGTTGCATTCTACCCTCTTTACTAGTACTTGCAGCTTGTTCATCCCTATGGTTATCCGTGAGGACCTTATTCGTGAGGTCTGCTCACTTGAAACGCTGTATCTTTAGCACGGTTTACTTAAAATTTTTACAAAATACTCTTGAAATATTGTACATTCAGAAAGAAAATATAAGAAAAAAATGTCTGAAAATTTTTTTAATACAGGACCATCCCTTAATAATAGAATCCCTGAGGCACCAAGAAAAAAAGTCGGCTGGCAAGATTACTCAAAGTAATCAGCTGATTGCCTTGAAATTTTTGTGAGCCTCTAACAACATATTTTTCAGGGATTCACATCGAGTTTTTTGTTAAGATCTACAAAATCTTAGCACAAACTTTTTTCCTCATATTATAAGCATAATTTTTTTAATTTGAACTTCCGGGAGCTACCATATTTTTATAAAACCAAAAAAATTTTTAAAAAAATCCTAGTCTTAAGTGTGTGCTTTAAGAAAATTTATTTTTTTTTTTTGTAAGATTTTCCAAATCTAAGATTTTGCAATATTTTCCATATCATGCTCGGCAAAAAACACCGTTTTTGGTGCCTCAGGGATTTTATTATTAGGAAGAAATAACGTCACAAAGAGTAGAAAGATAGTTTTTTTTTTTAAATTAAATATTGCTCTGAAAATAAATTTTTAAATCAATATCTTTAACCGTTATTTTGTAATCCCCTCATAAAAAAACATCTAAGTTTTTCACAAAAAATTAATATTAGTCAACTTAAAGCGGTCTTCTCATTCAAAACCCGTTTTTTTGACCCTTTTTAAAAAAATTCTTATTTGAAAACGCGAAGAATAATTGATTGTATTATTATTATTTGTATTATTATTTATTGTATTACAAAAGGTTCAAAGTAAATAAAAAAATTTTTTTTGCCTCGATACGTGGGCTGTTCAAAAAGTAATGAGACTTCAAAGTTGGTGGTGAAAAAAAAGGTGTCGTCACGGCGGCCACGATTCCAGGTCTCCGGAGCGTCTGAAATGAAAAAAAAAACGGGGTTATAATCAGTATAGATGTAATTCTCGGGTGAACCTCAAGCTTAATTTTGTGATTTTTTTTGACAAAATGGCGGCCATTCAAAAAAAAAATTTCAATGTCGGGTTTTTTTTTGTAGTTTAGTGTAAAAAAAAAATAGTAAAAAATTTTTTAAAATTATGGTCGAGGTTCACCCGAGAATGGTGACAATTCTGCGTCGATTCCATTTTGTTTCATGAAAATCGGTTCAGTTGAACTGGAGATATCATGGCCGCCAGTTCGAAAAACGTGGGTTCGAGATAAACGCGTTTAAAGTTTGAAGTAATTTTTTTGGGAAAAAAAAAAAAAAATCAAAAATGTTTAAATGCAGTTTTAAAGAGCTGACAATTTTTACTTACAAATATTAGTCGGCGATGCCAGCTGCATACAGGCCACCTTCCTCTTTTTCGTAGAAACTGCTTTCTGCTGCCCTCTCTGCTCTGCGAGCCGTTCTGCCAGCTTTTGATGATGCCGCAGCTCGAGTCTCTGATCGGTTCAATCTGTCTTCATTGCGAGATAGTGCGTATTCGTATGCGTTTTTGCCAATCGCAATACCCATCAAACCCATAATTTTAAGTATGGGTATAAAACCGTCGTTGAAGAGGCACGTTGCAATGAAATTGGCCACTTCGATGGTGCGTGCGCCTGAGTTGATGTGTTTGGGCGAAAGTGACCAAAGAACAGAATTGTAGGGCTCATTGGAATTCTGAGTTTCAGGCATCTTTCAAGCAAATTATCTGCCGACAGCGCTTCGTAAGCTGGTTTTATTACCTCCATCACCTTCTTGTCCATCAGACCTTGCTTCACAAAAAAGGCTGTATCTTCTAAAGTATTTCGAATTTCTAAAAATCCTTTTAGGGGCATATTCACAACTACCCAAGCTATAAATAAATGCAAAAAAAAAGTTGAAAAAAAAAGTTGCTCAATGAGAAGACCCCCTTAATACTCAATTTTGTCCTGCCAGATTGTTTTAGGCTAAACACTGTGCGCTGTTTTAAAAATTACAAAAATAATATAATGTTGAAAACATTTAAAATGTGCTTTACACTAAATTTGATTATTGAAATATATCAACATGTGACAACACGGATCATACACCTACCACCAGTTGCAATACAGTTGTGTAAAAGCACACAAATATACTTATGACAAACATGTTTTTGCATCACACACCAGCAACATTTATTTACAAACATAAAAAACCTGCAACAAATTGTAACAGCACCACAACAACTGAATGGTCGGTCCATCCTCCATTCAACTCAACACACAAAAAAAAAAAAAAAAAGATGCATCCTTGTAACTATCTGGTTCATATTTACAATTCAATTACGAGCATTTAATTGATGCGCGAAAAAATATTTATAGGCATGCTAGGACACAGGCAAAAACTTTATTGCCTGTTCAGTTTTTTTGTTTTTAATGCGTGGTAAAAGTGCTGGAAGAGGCATCAGTGAGGTTGTGTGTTTATTGTCAGCAGTTCAATTTTTTTTCAAAATAAATTAGGTTAAAAACGGTTTAAAATGCTATCAACCAAAACAACAACTACAACAAAGTTGCAGCAGCTATCATATTTTTTCTATGCAAATCAGCTGACATTGTTAACAAGTCTTAAAAAACAAAATGTAATTTAAATCTCTACTACTGAAGTCTCGTTAAATTTGCATTAAGGGTCTTATGGACGAGCAATTAATCGCAAATTGTTTGTTTATGAATATGATAAAAAAAAAACATTCCTTGTAATTGGAAAGCGAAATAATTCTTTTATTGTTTATTTAATTGTTTTGATGTTTGTTGTTTGTTTTCGAAGTTTGCTGGTTAATTATATTTCAATTTTATATTTACTGCGTTTTTTAGAAACATTTTGTGTGTATTAGCCTGGGTCGAAAAACAATGTTTATATTAGGAATTCCTTTTTGGGAAGACCCGTGAGCGGCGGCCGCTTACATACTTTTATTTATATTGAAATCATCCTGTGCTGTATGTTGAAAGTTAATGCAAACAATATTTTTTACTATGAATCTGACGTTTGGTTGCTGATTTTGCTACAAGCATAACAGCTGTGAAACAATTTGTCTAAAAAAAAAAAAAATTAAAACTTTTTAATTTTAAATTAATTGGTTTTTGGGCTTTGGCCGTAAATAAAAGACTTGATTATCTTTTATTGTTTTTTATTTGTCGATATTTCGACTCTCGCTGAGAGTCATCATCAGTACAAACGGACGTACAAAACAATTCGAAGAGACCCGACTTTAACACTACAACAAAAAAACAACAACTTCGTAGCAACGCTTTTCAAGCGAGAAATAATAAGCAAGCAAGAGAAACTTAAAATGACCACACACACTGCAACAATTCCGAAGATTTACGGACTGCCAAAAATCCATAAAACCAATGCACCGCTGCGGCCGATTTGCTCGTCAGTTAATTCTCCTTCTCACGCGCTCTCAAAATACATGGTCAATATTTTAAAACACTTGACAGCGGACTCAGAGTACAACGTAAAAGAAGCCATGGAATTTAAAAACAAAATCAACAACACTCTCATTTGCGAAGACGAACAGCTGGTTTCATTTGATGTGGTGTCGCTCTTTCCCAGCATTCCGGTGGAGTTGGCGATAAAAACAATTGAGCAACAGTGGGACAAATTAGAACAACATACAACAATCCCAAAAAAGTTATTTATGGGAATTCTTCGTTTTTGCATAAAAGAAAATAACTATTTTGCATACGATAGCAAAATGTATTTCCAATTAAAAGGTATGCCTATGGGATCGCCAATATCACCAATAATTGCTGATATTGTGATGGAGGCTGTTTTGAAAGGCTTTATGGACACAGTGGGTCAAAAACCTAGACTTCTTTCTAAATATGTAGACGACATATTCGGAATAGTTAAGACAAGCGAGATAGATAACACGCTAAACGCATTAAACAAGTGCAATTTCCACATAAAGTTTACGAAAGAGGAGGAACAAGATAATAAATTACCATACTTGGATGATCTGGTCATCAGGAGCAACAACATTATCAAGATAGATTGGTATCAAAAACCCACGGCGTCGGGAAGATTGATTAATTTTCACTCGAAACACCCCAATAAAATTATTTTTAACACGGCCAAGAACTTCATTCGCAGGGTCTATAATATCAGCGACGCAATGTTCCACGAAAACAACACAAAACGGATAAGACAAATATTACTGTGCAACAATTTTCCACAACACACTATAACACGCTTGATTAGACTATACAACAACAACACTCACTCTGATATCCAACACGTTTCAGAACCCAAAATTTACAAGGGAATTACGTACGTACCTGGCTTTACGGAACAATTTAAAAAATCAGACATTTACAACAACAATAACTACGTACTAGCACCAAAATCGACCAACACTTTAAAAAGCCTCCACAGCAAAACAAAAAGCGCAACTGACGACATGGACAAATGCAATTTAATTTACAAAATACAATGTAACGGTGACGAGTCCAACATATGCAAGAAAGTATATGTTGGCACGACAAAATCTAAATTAAAAACAAGACTATCAGCACACAAATCGGACCTAAAACCACATCATGAACAAAAAACAGCACTTGCAGCCCACTGTCTCCAGAGCGGTCACTCTTTCGACTTTGAAAACACCGAAATATTGCAACAGGAGAAAAATTATAACAGAAGGTACACGATAGAGATGCTGCATATCATCAACACACCCACAGATATACGCCTAAACTACAAAACCGACACTGACAATTGTGCTCATATTTACAAATCTATATATATAAAAATGAATGTATGTATGTGGGTATGTGGGTATGTGGGTATGTGGGTATGTGGATATGTGTGTATATCACGTATAGACTCCAAAACCACCGAACCAAACTCTATGAAATTTTGAGGGATACTGAAGCAACATTCGGGAAGTGTTCCTGTGAAGTTTGGTGTTGATTGGGCAAGGGGGCGTGGTACCTCCCATACAACCCAAATTGGCTCTATCGCCTACAAACCAAAAAAATTGCTATATATCAGACGGTTTTAATCATATAAAACTTAAATTTTGTTATTTTGTTCAGATGGTTACTTTCGGTGACTGTAAAAGAAATGGGCGTGGTCACACTATATCTACGCCCACTTTTCAGCTATTATTTTAATTCCTAAAATGTTCAAGTTTTGATAGTGAATCTTGATATGCAGGTGCTATGCATACAAGTGGCAGTCACTATGTAAATATAAACGTTGTCACGCCCACTTTTACCGCCCACAAAAAAATAAAAATGCTTTATATCAGACGGGTCTTGCCATAGAAGGCTAAGATTTGATAATTTAGTTTATATGATTACTCTCCGCCAATATACAAAAAATGGGCGTGGCCGAACTATATATACGCCCACTTTATCGGAATCATGCTTATTCTTGAGTTGTACACGTTTTGATAGTGAATCTTAGTATGCAAGTGCTATGGATCTAAGTGGCAGTCACTATGTAAATATAAACGTTGTCACGCCCACTTTTACCGCCCACAAATCAGTAAAAATGCTTTATATCAGACGGATTTTGCCGTAGAAGACTACGATTTGGTAATTTAGATCGTATGGTTACTGTCGGCCAATGTATAAAAAATGGGCATGGCCGCACTATATCTACGCAAACTTTATCGAAATCATGCTTCTTCCTGAGTTGTACACGTTTTCATAGCCAATCTTGGTATGCAGGTGCTCTGGGTGCAACTGGCAGTCATTATGTAAATAAAAATGTTGTCACGCCCCCTTTTACCGCCCACAAATCAGTAAAAATGGTTTATATCAGACTGCTCTTGCCGTAGATGACTAAGATTTGGTAATTTAGTTCATATGGTTACTGTCGGTCAATCTATAAAAAATGGGCATGGCCGCACTATATCTACGCCCACTTTAGCCTGCATAGCCAATCTTCGTATGCAGGTGCTAAGGGTGCAAGTGGCAGTCACTTTGTAAATATAAACGTTGTCA
Organism: Coremacera marginata; assembly: GCA_914767935.1. Lineage (NCBI taxonomy): Eukaryota > Metazoa > Arthropoda > Insecta > Diptera > Sciomyzidae > Coremacera > Coremacera marginata. Next base: position 15,884,835 of record OU612047.1, read on the forward strand.
CGCCTACTTTTACCGCCCACAAATCAGTAAAAATGCTTTATATCAGACGGCTTTTGCCGTAGAAGACTAAGATTTAGTAATTTAGTTCATATGGTCACTGTCGGCAACTGTTTAAAAATGGGCGTAGTCGCACCATATCTACGCTAACTTTTTCAAAATCATGCTTATTCCTGAGTTGCACACGTTTGATAGTAACACTTGATATGCAGGTGCTCTAAGAGGCAGTCAATATATATATATAAAATTTGCCACGCCCACTTGTACCACCCACAAAAAAACAAAACGAAATGGCCAATTTCAGTCCTTGAAAGTACTTTGACCGAGCTTCTTATGATCAATTGTGTTGTGAGTGTTGTGGAATGTTTGAACACAATTGATCGAGAACTGGACCTACATGTTTTATGCCGACTCCGAACGGCTTACGTTCTCAAGAAGCTTTTCATGCAGTTTTTATTCTCTGAGGTTTGCCATTGTCTGCAGAGAGATGACGGCCGAACAGAAAAATTAATTCAATCGAAAAACTTTCCGTGTCAGGTGGGATTTGGACCAGGGTTCCCTCGCGTATGGGCCACACACTCTACCCGCTATGCCACGGCCGCCAGTTGGTTTCTTTTTACCCACAAATTAATAGAACTTCTATAAATCAGACGATTCTCATCGTTAAATACTAAAATATGGTTATTAATTTCATACGCTTACTCTCGACAGCTTTGCAAAAATTGTGCATGGTAGGACTATATCTGTGCCCACTTTTCAGAAATAATTTTATTTAATTTATTTATTTACTTATGTATTAATGTACTATAGTTCATTACAATTTAAAAATTATAACTAAGTTAGCTGCCTGGGCTATCGGTTAGAAATAATTTTAATTCCTGAGATGTGAACGTTTTGATAGACAAACTTGGTATGTAGGTGCTATGGGTCAAATTGGCGTTCACTTTATATATAAATGTTGCCACGCCTACTTTCAATGCCCACAAATCCATAAAAAGGATATATATCAGACTTTTTTTACAGTAAAAGACTAAAACTTGGTAGATTAGTTCATATGGATACTGCCAGACCCCTTAAAAAATTGGCGTGTCACACTTTATTTAAGACGACTTTTCAAAAATCATTGTAATTTCTGAGCTGTACGCGTTTTGATAGTGGAACTTGGTATATAGGTGCAATAGGACCAAGTGGCGGTCACTTTATATATAAATGTTGCCATACCTACTTTTTCTGCTCATCTATCTATCTGTAAAATATGTATGTATGTATACTAAGGATGCTCACAAAAATAAGGTGTTCGGGTCGGTTCCTCAAAATAATGCTTTATGTTATGATGATTCCCCAAATATTTCGACTGTAGCGATAGTCATCCGTGAGCTGGAATGGTTTGAAATAAAAAAAAAAAAACAAAAAGGAAATGGCCATTTCAGACTTTGACCGAGCTTCTTATGCGTGCGTGTTGTGAAATGTTTGAACACAAATGATCGAGAACTGGATCTACAAGGCTTATGCCGACTCCGAACGGCTTATGTTCTCAAGAAGCTTTTCATGCCAGTTTTTACTCTCTGAGGTTTGCCATTGTCTGCATAGAGATGGCGGCCGAACAGAAAAATTAATTCAATTGAAAAAACTTTCTGTGTCAGATAGAATTCGAACCTGGGTTCTATGGTATACAAGCCTCGCACGTCAACCAGTATGCCACGGAATGGTTTGAAATATTCTGTAAAAATCGAGTTTTTTATAAAAATATTTACTGGTGCGGTAGTTAAAAATAACAAACGGTCAGAAATAATAGTAATTAAAAAGTTCTTCCAATCTGCACTAATAAATTTTAAATTTTTACTCTACTCTATAAATTTTAATTTTTTAACTTTTTTTTTTTTGTATTATTTTCACTAAAATGCAAATTAAATTTTTTTTTTGTTTTGCCATTTTACTTTTAGTCAAATAAATTATCTATGGATGATGAAATAAAGTGTAAAGTGAATTTCTAAATTGAATGAAATTACAAAAAAATGTACACATTTTTTACATTGTACAATTTATTTGACTAAAATTAGTTTAGGAAAAGATTCGTTTGAATTTTAGTGAAAATAATATGAAAAAAGTTAAAACAATCCAAAAAATCCGCATTATCTTTGGTCCAACGGAAAAAATATAAGATTTTTTGATGCAAAATTTTTTCCATTACTCTTATTTCTGACAGTTTGTTTTTTTCTAACTGCCATACCAGCCAATATTTTTAGTCGAAATATTTTGTGGATCATCATAACATAAGCCATGGATTATTTTGAAGAACGAGACTGAACAAATTTTTTTCTAAAGAGCGTGAGGCGACTTAATGTATATACGTATGTGGGTATATGTGTATATCACGTAAAGGCTTCGAAACCGCTAAGCCAATTTTTATACCAAAGCGTTGAGAGGGTTCCTGTGAAGTCTGTTGCCGATCGTAAATACACCTAAAATTTTCGATTTCGAACAGTTTTGTAATTATAGGTCGCAAAGCCTCGGAATTCAGTATTCGACCTCAATTTACACATGCCGTTGCATAGGTAACATTTTATGGGTGTTGGACGTGGGGCGTGGTACTTTTTCCGCACCCAAAATTTTCGGTATAGCTTTCGAAATAAGTCACACATTAATAAAACTCGGTAAGAACTTACTATAAAAGCATGGCTTCACTAAAGCTACGCCCTCTTTTAGGGGATAAGCGCTGAGCGCAGCGAAGCGCGCCGGGTATAAGCTAGTATTTAATAAAACACAAAAACAGTCGCCGATGACGGACGCGAAAACTCTCGATCGCTATGTTTATTTTAAACAATAAATTCTTTTTAAATTATTTTAATATTTAAAAACTGTGTGGTGCTTTTGTTTTCATGTTTTAATTGTTGTATTAATTGGTAAAAATTTTTGTTTATTAAATTTGTAAATTAAAATTAATACGTTATTTTCCCTAGCCTGATGATGACTCTCAGCGAGAGTCGAAATATCGACAAATAAAAAACAATAAAAGATAATCAAGTCTTTTATTTACGGCCAAAGCCCAAAAACCAATTAATTTATATATTTTAAGGCCGATTAACTATTTTTAATTTTAGGCAACTGATTGATAAACAGAGGTTTGATTCTGAAAATCGCCTAGCTAAAGCTAAATCTCTATCGCTAAAATGCTAAAAAATCTTCGTTGAATTCCTTAGCAATTTCGCTAAAATGCGATTCTGAGTTTGAAATCGCTTAGCTAAAAATGTTACTTTTTCTACTGGCCGCAGTAAGCACTGTTTTAGCGATTCTTATGTCAAACAATTTATTTAAATAATTTATTCAAAATTTATTCAAAACCAATTTATTCAAATTAAGAACAAACAATGAGAGGAAACACTGCTCTCAACATGTGAAAGAACTTTCATTGCCCAAGCTATTAAACAAAATCAGCGCTTGGATAAACGCAAAAATGACGAGTTCCGTGTGATGAAAATTAATTTTGGTGCCGATTGGGGCAGCGTTCTCGTCTCACTGGGTGAAACCAAGGGACTGAAAAAAGCAACACGCAAACGAAGTTTGAACACGCTCCATACTTCGAAGTGGGACTCAATTCAGATCTAACGCTGTGCGTTACCACTGAGGATAGAGCATGAATATTGCTTGTAGATCTCAATGTAATCAATCATGAAGGGAACTTAATTGACTGCTGCTCAATTGCCACGCTATGTGCGCTGGCACACTTCAAACGGCCCGATGTGAGCATAGATAAGGATGAGGTTGAGATACACACCGCTGCAGAAAAAGAACCTATTCCCATGTTATTTATCCAGTGGTCATTATCCAGAGTGTGCAACATTTTGCACATTTGATGATGGCAAAATAGCAATAACTGATCCCACAGTTGTGGAAGAGCGCTGCGCAGAATCACAAATGATATTTGGTTTGAACTCTTTGTGAACTGTGCAGGCTTAATCTAAGCTTGTCGTGGATTTCTGTCAAGGAGTTGTTCGAGACAGATGCAGCAGCGCGCGAGGTAGGTCAGTGCGTCAGCTTCACCAAATGCATGCGTCTAAATAAAATCACCGCCGTGGCAGAATATCACTTGTCTAGTATTTACACGAATACTTGCAAAAAGGACATATCTTTAAGCAGGAGGATGCATCAGGTGGCTCCGAATGTGAAGATGATGGAGAAGCTTCAACAAAAAATCTTAAAGTTTTCTCGCTCGATGCTCAAATGGGCGTATTAAATTCACAAAAGTCCACCATAAAATGGATGCCCTAAAAAGGCGATGATGAGGACGACGAAAATGTGGTCAACATGGAGTCAGACTGATTGGTTGAAGAAGATGAGGACGGCGATGAGAATTTGACGCATCAGGTGGAGAGCACGCTGCAGCATGCAAACACACGCTCCAATCAGCAAGCAGAAACGCAGAGAACAGCTCCTGCTCAGCCAAAGAAATTTACAACAAGCCACCCAAAGCGATAGCGAAGAGGACGAACAAATGCTTTTGTAGTCTTTTTAAATTTCCAATAAATGTTCTGTATTTTTCTCTATAAACATATACATTTTCAATATTTCGCTAAGAGCATATTAAACTATAAAAATATTAATATAATTGTTAAATACAAATAGCAAGTTTTCGAAGAAAACTGCTTTAAATATGTACAGTGGCGAGCAAAACCGGACGGATGTACGTCAAACTTCAATGTATATTGCTGTAAAAACTAAAATATTGCTTCGATTTACTTGAAATTCTAAATTTTAATTCTTTTTTTATTTCTCTTAACGTAAACAAAAAAAACAAATTTGAAAAATAGCATAAGCCAATAATTTCAAGGGAAATACAAAGAAATTCAATGCGTCCAGTTTCGCACGCCAACCTCAGTAGGCAGCAATCACTGATTAACCGTTACTTCTGAGAACAAAGCAATTATATTTTCAATTTGCGTAGTTTATGTTGCCATTTTAAAGTAGTGCACCGAAAAATTCAGTTCACAAATTGTTACTTGAATTGCAAAACTCTATACAAACATTTGAATCACGAAACATGAAGAAAATTTCAACAAATTTGGAAAATCGTATTGTGGTATTGTTGAAAAACAAAAATAGTACAAGGAAAATAGCAGAAATGACTGGTGTTAGCAAATCAACGGTCATTGCAGTGCAAAAAAGAAATAATTTGGAGTCTTCGGGCAATTCTGGAGGACGACCAAGAAAACTGAATGATACAGATGCACGTCATATGGAACGATTGCTTCGTAAAAGCTCTAAATTAACGCCTAAGGAAGCTACACAGGCCATCAACAAACCAGTCAGTGAATGGACAGCTAGGAGAGCATTGAAAAAAAATTGGATTAGTTGCGTCTGTTAAGCAGAAAAAACCTGCGCTGTCAAAAAAAAACATAGCAGCCAGTTCGACATTTCGACAGTTTTGTCGAAATCACAAAAAATGGTCTATTGAAGACTGGAAACGGGTTATATGGTCTGACGAAACGAAAATAAATCGTTATCTCTCCGATGGTAAGTCTTACTATTGGCACCGACCAAACGAGCAGCTCCAGCTACACCAAGTTAAGCAAACCATGAAACATGGCGGTGGTGGAATAATGATTTGGGCATGTTTCACATGGTGGCACGTCGGTCCAATACATAAAATAGAAGGAATAATGAGGAAGGAAGACTACCTTAATATTCTGCAAACATATTTGCCTGAGTTTGTTGATCAATGCGCGTACCCTATGGACGAAATCATATTTCAGCAGGATGGAGATCCCAAGCATACGGCTAATATAGTGAAGGAGTGGCTTGAAGATCAACAATTCAGTACTTTGAAATGGCCTGCACAGAGCCCAGATCTCAATCCTATTGAGAATTTGTGGGCCATTGTGAAGCGAACTCTGTCTCAGCATGATGTTCCCCCAAAAAACTTGAACGAGCTATGGGAGCGCGCCAAGGTGGCCTGGAGCAATATACCACACAGCACTATAGAAAAATTAGTGGAAAGTATGCCTAAACGTATAAATAGTGTTTTAAGAAGAAAAGGATTGTGGTCAAAATATTAAAAATTTCCAATAATCAAGATTGCTACGTACTGAGGTTGGCGTGCAAAAATGGACGCATTGACTTTTTGTTTTATTCCATTGGAAATTATTGGTTTATGTTGTTTTTGAAATGTATTATATTAGTTTTCGTTAAGAGAAATAAATAAAGACTTAAAATTCTAATTTTGAAGCAAATCGAAGCAATATTTAATTTTTTACAGCAATATTCATTGAAGTTTGACAAACATCCGACCGGTTTTGCTCGCCACTGTATATTTATCTTTGAGAACATTCAAAACAGACGAAGCATTCATTTTTCTCAATAAATAAATAAAATATTACGATTTTCATTCAAAAACCTTTTTATTTTAAATTTAGGGACAACAAAATATTTTACTCCAAAATTATAGCTAAAAATAAAATTAGAGTTTCTGAAAATCGCTGAAAAAAAGTTCAGAATCGCATCAATCGCTAAAAATTCAGCGATGATAGCTTAGATTTTATTCTTCGTTAAAATTTCGTTCAGTCTCTAATTTTTTAGCATAAAAATAAGCGATGGAGTTTTTTAGAATCGCAATTATCGCTAAAAACTATAAATTTAGCTTTAGCGATGGAGATTTAACTTTAGCGTTTTTCAGAATCCACCCTTAGGTTGAAAAACTGAAAATTAGACTTCAACTCAATTGAATTCAATTTTATTGCAGTTAGTGAACTAGATGTCGCGCGCGCTATAGCTAAAGTCAAATCAAATGCTTCCGGTGAAGATGAGGTTTCAATTAAATTTCTTAAACTCATATTACCTTATGTACTCAGCCCTATTGTGCACATAATCAACCACAGCTTCACAACCTCGTGCTACCCTGCGATCTGGACGGTAGCAACTATCATTCCAAGTGCTAAGGAACCCAATACACGTGAGCCGCGGCTGACTTTAGACCCATTAGTTTGTTGTCATCAATATCTAAGGTTTGTGAGTCTATAATGGCGGAGCAAATCTCCAACCACATATCCACATTTGGTCTTATGTCAGATCATCAGTCTGGTTTTCGTCCTGGCTATAGCTGTTCTACTGCAATGGTAAAAATAATGGATGATGTTAGAATACCATTCGATAAGGGACATGTGACTCTGCTCTGTCTACTAGACTTTTCCAAAGCTTTCGACACCGTGAACCACAACATACTATGTAAGAAACTTAAGTATAACTTTGGATTTTCTAACAATTCAGTCCGGCTTTTAAATAGTTATCTTTGCGGTAGAACACAGAGAGTGAAAGTGGGCACCAATTTTTCATCATATAGGCATACTTATAATGGAGTTCCTCAAGGCTCGGTTCTTGGCCCACTTCTTTTCTCTATGTTCATCAATGCTATATTCAACAAGTGCAGTAACGTGGCAATGCATGCATATGCTGACGACCTTCAGCTGTATTTGTCCAAACCTGTCGGGTTAATCGAAGATCTCTGTGTCAGAATGAATGATTACTTAATTACTGTGGCAGAATGGGCTAAAGCAAACCAACTTAAACTAAATCCACTAAAGTCGTACGTCTTACCGATCTCAAAAACCTCCCTATCAAACATCGATCTTCCTCAAATATTTCTCAGCAATGTTGAATTAAAAGTTGTAAGTAAGGTTAACAATCTCGGCTTCCACATAAATACTTCTCTGTCTTGTGTAGATCATGTCAATTCTTGCGTAAGTAAGGTATACTTTGTACTAAGAAACCTGAGAATGACTGCAGCATTTGTTCCCGTTGAAACCGTATTTTTGCAGCTGCTGATGCCTGTAATCACTTATTCTGCAGTTGTTTATAGCAATGTTGACTCTCGGTCATCTCACAAGCTCCTAGTTGCTCTGCATAATGCTGCCCGTTATGTTTATGGACTGAAGAAGTTCGACCATGTCTCATTTTTCCGCACGAAACTACTTGACCGTTGCTTATTTCGTTATCTTGAAGCGAAAAATTGCATATTCCTACATAAAATTATTTACTCGCGCTCCCCACATTACCTTTATGAAAAACTTCAGTTCTCTAGGTCAACTCGTAGCATGAACCTTTTGATACCAAGTCATTATTACAAAAACTCTAGCAGACTTTTTTTCGTCAGTGCAATTAGACTGTGGAATTCTTTACCGAACAACATTAAAGTTGTTTCCAACCCTAGAGCCTTCAAGCGTTTAATTTTTGAATACTTCTCATAATTTTAATCTATCTTCTTGCTTACTATCTTCTCCTACGCTTTCTTCTGTACTGCTTAATTTTGATTTGATAAACGTATCACATAATAACAATAGAGTTCAGCTACTACAGCTTTATCGCACTTCGTCAGCATTAACCCATCTAAAGCCACTACCCAGTAATCATTGAAAAATATCAATGTTATTGATACCCGTGACCACAAACAAGTTAATGTGGGAAAAATTTACCCACCAATAAATGGGTTGGGCTCAGGGACAACACAAGACGTAACAACTAACCATGCGTATACATAGATCTAATTACACAACTAATTTTAATCTACTTTTGAGTTGACCTTTTGACAAATTAACATCAAAAACGCTACAATTGTTAACAAAGGAACTCATGCGACTTAAAGGAGCAGTAGCCATATAATTTGTTCTACTAAATGGCAAATAAATTAAGTTGTTAGCGTTTCTACTGCTTCTACGGTTAGTGTTAAAATTTATGTGAGAAAGAAGTTCTGGAGAATCGAATACACCTGTTATGAGCTGGTGTAAATATACGATATCTGCCGATTTCCTTCGATCACCTAAAGACTGCATTTTTAATAGTTTTAAACGATCCTCATAAGGAGGAAGGTCTAATATGTCAGTTCCACTTAAGCCCCTTAGAGCAAACTGAACAAAACGTTTTTGGATTCTTTCTATTCGATCAACATGCACATTGTAACTTGGGGACCAAACTTGACTTGCATACTCTAAGTGAGGACGCACGATTGCATAATACAACGTTGTAGTTGTAATCATGCTATTAAATTCTTTGGCCCAGCGTTTTACAAAACCAAGCATTGAAGATGCTTTTTTACAAATATTATCAATATGAATGTTAAACGACAGCTTAGAATCCATGCATATACCTAGGTCTTTGACGGTGTCTACACGACTCAAGGCAGTATCTTTAATCTTATACTCAAATATAAAATTATTCCTTTTTCGCGAAAAGGTCATAGTTTGGCATTTATCTGAATTTAAAAACATATTATTTTTAGAACACCAAACTTCAAAGGATTTTAGATCAGACTGGAGTAGATCTGAATTATCTCTAGAATTAATCGTTCTGTATATTTTCATATCATCGGCATAAATAAGCAGATGAGAGTGTTCAATGACGTGAGTTACATCATTGATAGCTAAAATAAACAGAAGAGGACCAAGGTGACTACCCTGAGGAACACCTGATCCAGCAATAAATTCAGAAGACAATGCGCCTCGGAAACGTATTTGATAAGATCGCTCCACCAAATACGATTTAATCCAGTTCACAAAATATTGTGGAAATCCCATTAACTCAAGTTTAAATAAGATTAGATTGTGTGGTAGCTTATCAAATGCCTTACTAAAGTCAGTGTAAACACAATCGACCTGGTTACCAGAATCAATAGAATTTAAGCAGAATGTTGTAAAATCGAGAAGATTAGACACAGTGGATCTGCCATTCACAAAACCATGCTGACGAGTTGTTATGACTTCTCCACAGTGAATTTTCACCCGATCATACACCATCCGCTCAAAAAGTTTTGGAATCGATGAGAGCTTAGCGATAGGCCTATAGTTACTGACATCGTTCCTGCAACCCTTTTTAAAAATAGGACTTATAAATGATTTTTTCCAAAAAAGTGGAAAATAACTTTCGTTAATATATTTATTGAATAATAAAGAAAGTGGTTGACTCAAAACGGAACCGCATTGTGTTAACACTGCGGCAGGAGCACCGTCAGGACCAGCACCAAACTCCTCATCGATCGATCTAATATACATTAAAATATCCTCTGCAGTGAAGGATATATGTTCCAAAGATACTCTGGGTTCGGAATTCATATATTCAAAGTACTCTCCATCAGGAGTAAAAGAATCTGAACAGAATGATTCTTTAAAAAGATTGGCGAATAGGCCACAAATTTTGACGGGATTGTCAATAAATCCCTCAGGAGTTCTAAATGAAGAAGGAAATCCATCAGATTTCTTCTTTGTGTTTACGAATCCCCAAAATTTCTTTGGATCTGTCAATATTCTCAGCTTAACATTATCTAAATATTCGTGATATAATGTAGCTGAGCGATTTTCAAATTCCAGAAACAAACGTTTGTAAGTTTCTAGGTCGTTTGAGCCTAAGCTACAGACGTATTTCTTCCATGCCCTATTCCTGTTGTTGCGAAGAGTCTTTAAATCCTTTGTGTACCACGGGTACGCAGAATTCCTCGCAAATTTGAGACTATACGGTACTGATTGAGAAAACACAGCAAAGAGTTCCATATAAAAAAATGTATGGAGTCATCAAGGCAATTTACATTTATATATTCTAAAATTAAGTTAAAAAATTCTAAATATATAATATATAAATATATAATAAAATTATTCTAAAATTAAGTTTACCATGAAGCAACTGATTCAACTTCAAAAAGTCAGCATTTTCAAAATTGAATTCATAAAGCTTATCTGCTGAATTAGAATTTACTATATTTGCTCTGTCGGATTTGTACCAAATACTCAATGGTGGATGATATTCATCAACAGTAGTTAGAGCATGAAAGGCCCTCTTAACAACAACATTGTTACTGTCTGTAGTTAAGACCAGGTCAAGAAGTCTTTCAAGACTATTATAAATACAACTCACTTGTTGTAAGTCTGAACATATATTATCAACAAATATATGTTCTTGGCGGGTCTTCGAATTAGATGCACAATAGTACGTATCATCGTCAGAAGAATGCCATTTTAAATCAGGTAGATTAAAATCGCCCAATAATAAAATGTCGTCATTAACGTCAAGTAAATCAATAATACATAATACATTTGTTATCAATAGCTTTTATCTCAATTGTCTCTTTCACATTAAGTAATTATTTTGTTTACATTCTAATATTGCTAAAATTTTCTGTTGATCTTCTCACTTTTAAATATTTAATGTAATTTGTAATTTATAATTTAGATTAATATAACTAAACCAAATTGTATTGTACCTTGTTTGCGGCACTCAAAAGACTTGTCTTATATGCCAACTTATCTGCTCAATAAATGAATGAATGAATGAACTCACCTACACACTTCTTATTTTCTGCAACCAGCAACCAGTTTTGCGGTTAGTTGCTCTTCTATAAAGCCTTTCAAATTTTGTAGAAACTGTTTAAGAATCAACTTAAATAAAATTCCATGGCAGTCAACATGGGTTGCCCTAAGCTTAAGCTTAGGTTTTGCACAATTAAATTTACTGTTCGGCGCAGAGCTGAGCTGCACTGTGTTGTTATTCGAGACTCATTGAAACCCTTTTTTCTTTGAAACTGTCACTGGCATATCCTGTCACGTTCTGATTGCTGTATGAAAAACGTATGAAAAAAGTATGAAAAAAAGAGCAGTATAGAAAACCCAAAAGGATTAAGCCACTTGTCGCCCTTCAGTGCACAAATACCGTAAGACTCATATAACAAACGTTCAGTTTTTAGCTTAACTAAATGTTGCATTGACGAAGAATTTATTTTATTAACAAGGGTATTTTTAATATTTTACCTCGAAGAAGAACTTTTTGACAGCCGGCTGATAACAATAGCAAAGCTAAGCAACAGAATTAGTGCAAAAGCACAAGAGAAGGATGTAGTTAAATATGCATTATCCTTTAAACTTGTTGTTGTTTTTTTTTTCTTAGTGCATATATTCAGTTATATTAAACCTATTTGGTCACCCACCTTACTGGATGATTAAAGTTTTAGTTCCATAGCGCAAAAATTACTATCAATTTTCTAACTAGATATATACTGCTAGAGTTTGAGAGAAATAGTTTCATTTATAAAAGATATTTTTTTTTAAAAACTATAAGAAATTTCATTTTTAATCTAATACTTCATTTAACATTACAAAGACAACGCTTCAACTGATTCTATACCTCTGATGATACTGGCACCTTACCGGTTCTTGCACCACAAGTTCAACAAATCAGCGGATTTGACAAAGTTTTTTTAAGCTTCAGTAAAAATATAGCTAGTCAAGATGTCATTTTAAGCTGGTGTAAGATCTTATAAATCAAAGGTTTTTCTCAAACTTAAAATATTCTGGTAAGTTTAAAATAAATCAGATTTATTTAAGTATATTAATTACGATCTCTTTTGATAAGTTTTATGTTATGTGTTTATATAACTGTAATAATTTTTCAATTTTTTATTAAGAGTTATATATTTCGAGCTCAAGGTCTATATTGCTTTCTGAAGAAAACAACCAACAACAACAACAACAGCCTTGTATAGAGTAGTAATCACACAGCAGACTAGGCAGACTCTTTCGTTGGCCACTACACCAACTCATCAGTAGTCTTGCGTGTTGGCTGTGATCCACTAAGCTGTTATCATTCTATTTGTTTCGTCAGTGTTACGAGTAAATTACTTCGATATATAGTACATGCACGTAGTACAAATGATATGAAGCAGCTTAAAGTTCTTTAAAAAGTCGGTTAAAATAAAAAACGGACATCAAAATCACAACAAAGTGAAAAATAATTTCAAATTACTTTTTCTATTAATTTCTTGGTCAAATCTGATAACTTACTTGTAAATATTATTATATTGGGAATATTATTTTTTTAATATTTTATAGTTCAGTATCATTTTCTACTGTGTTTCTCAACCGATTTTGATGATTTTTTTTTTAAATGAATCAGAGTAGGAAGAAGCACTGACGAATTTTTAAAGACAATGGTAGCTGGAATACCCGGCTTCGCTCGGGTTTGGTATAGCGAAGGTCGAATTTCGACTACTGGCGTATTCTAGTTATTATTAATTCATTAATTTCTTTATGAATATAAAGCCTTTAAAGTCGGTGCTTATATAATCAGACATTTATAAAATTAACACTATCGATCACAGAACACAATAACGAGAGCTTTTGTTTGTTGGGAAGTGCGACTGTTACTCGCTGCTCTTAACTTCGGGACTTTAATCTCGTTCGTATTGGATCGGCAACCAATGTGTTCCAAGCATAATATGTGCAGCTGCAACATACCTATAGCATATTCAATATGAGCTTTATAAGCTCACCCAAACCAGCATAGTGAGAATGCTTATGTGTGCAAAGCTTCAAAAATTTATTTTATATTATGATTTGAATTTATCTTTCTTTAATTTGAGCAGCTTTTTAAGAGATTTTACGGTTACTATAAAGCCACTTTGTATGGGAGGTAGGCGTGGTTTTCATCAGATTTTTCCAAATTTCATAATCAGAATTTATATTGAAGATCAAAGCTAACGTACAATATTTGAAGACATTTCTTTAATTTTTGTGGATTTTTAAGAGATTTTACTATAAAAATGAAGTCACTCTGTATAGGAGGTAGGCGTGGTTTTCATCCGACTTGGCTCGTTTTCGAATTTGATCTTCATTTTTTTAAAGGAAGCTTATATTTTGAATTTCACCGCGATAGCTTTAAAATTACGGCTGTAATCGTGTCGACAGACAGACAGACAGACGGACAGAAAATTTCAGAAATTTCCGAAATAAATTGAATAAACATCATCATATTCTTATTCATATTGAAGAAGGATTTGTTAAATTAAGCTTACAAAATGTCGGCATGTTCGAAAATTTACCTCAGTAAAGTAATAAAAGAGTTTGTTTATTTGGAGAAATTTATTTAGAATAGTTTAGCCATACTAAAAAAGTTTATTCAATTTGAAAAAACTTACTATTAAAAAAAAATTTTTTGTCAATGATGAAGTTTCTTCAATTTCACTAATTTTTTTTTTTTAATTTTATGATATTGAAAACATTTCTTCATTTTGAAGAAAATTAATTTTCAATTGCATGTCATTGACAAAATTTTTTCAATTTAAATAAAATGTTACTCAAATTTTTTCATATTGATGAAATTTCATCATTTTAAATAATTTATTTTTAACCAGCCTCTGAGCATTACTTTATTTTAAAAATCTATAATTTTTGCAAAATTGTCACCAAAGCAGCATAGCGTCAAATAAACCAAGTTGAAAATAGTACAGGGATAGTAAAAAGATCATGATTGTGTGGCAAAGATAAGCGCCGACTTCAAAATATTTATATTCATAAAGAAATTAGTATATTTATGATAGTAGAACATAATAGAAAAAATTAAAAAAAAAAAAATTTGCAATTGGATAAAAAAAAAACGAAAAAAAAACCGAAATGGCCATTGCAGCCCATGAAAGGTGTTTGACCGAGCTTTTTATGATCAATTTTGTTGTGCGTGTAGTGAAATGTTTGAACACAAATGATCGAGAACTGGACCTATATGTTTTATGCCGACTCCGAACGGTTATGTTCTCAAGAAGCTTTTCATGGCAGTTTTTACTCTCTGAGGGTTGCCGAGGAGAACAACTATTTCAGTTGAAAAACTTTCTGTCAATTGGGAATTGAACCAGGGTTCTCTGGCGTATGGGCCACACACTCTACCCACTACGCCACGGCTGCCAATGTAATAGTTTATACAAATAAATTATCAAGTTTGACCGAAGAAATTAATAGGAAAAGTAATTTACAGACCTATTCTTGCAAATTAACAATAGTAAACTAGTATTTTTTTGTGTTTTTGTGTTCATATTGCTTTGTGTTTTTGGAAGTTTTTGATTTCAAAACAAAATTTGAAGCTCAAAAATAATAAATTTTCATAAAAATTGTCAGCTGCTTCCCCTATATTGACACTTTTATTGACAAATATTGTTTTTTGAGCTTTAAATTTTGTTTTGTAATCAAAAATGTACAACAAACACATAGAAATATGAAAAATACTAAAAATCGTAAAACCAAAGAAAATGCACTTTGCCACAAGGACTTTTATTTGTTAGATAATGCCCAAAGACTAAAGATCGTAACGGCAAAGACAAAAAGATTGTTAGATTTCAAAAAACAATATACTTTGAATTAAAAACTTAAATTCTTGTGGCAAAGACGTACTTCTTTATAAAAGCATGGAAAAGTCGTAAAAGTAAAGAAAATGTACTTTGGCACAAAGACTTTTATTCGTTAACGGCAAAGACGCAGAATGTTAGATCCTTGATTTTAAGTACATAGCTTCATGAAATTAATGGCTTCTCTTGGCTTCTCTTTGCTGCTTTCGTTTATTATAACAAGAACATAATTATTAAATTAAATTAAATATCAAATTAAAAATCTTATTTTCGCCTGCCGTGGAGATTTGAACTCACACCCCTCCCAAACCACCGATTGAGAAGTCACTACACTACGCATCGAGCCAAACTCCTTCGTTACGCAGAGTGATTGATTCAATATTAATTACAACTGAAGCTATGCTGCAGCATAACACAATAATCTATTAATGGATTTTTGTTGTATGGCTATCAACAGAATACTGTACTGCATCTGTTAATACAGCATCTGTTAACATAGCTGCAGCTATGTCAGAAAACAGTAGCAAGGTTGTTTGGATCAGCGGGTAGAGCGAAGGACTGGCACCAAAAATTCCAAGTTCAATTCCGCACGACGGGCAAAGAAATTTTTTTTTTGCTTTTCTTTTCTTTATGTTGATGAAATGTAATAATATTTACTGGTGTGAATATTAACGTGTGTTTTTTTACAATTACAATTCAAAGTTGGCACTCGCACACGATTTTCTTATTGTTCGCATACAAATATGATTTTGAAGAAAAAATTCTTTAACGTAACAGACTTTGTCTTTGATACAATGAAGTTTACTCTCAAAAAAACAAAGAAAAGTTGTTGATTTTACATACTTTTTTCAATGTCTTGTTAACAAAGAACTAAATCTTTATAGTAAATATTTTATCTTCACGGCAAAGATTGTTTCATGGATTTGGCTTCAAAGAAATTCAGTCTTGTATTTCGATGTTGCAGCACTATGATTTCATGATATTATGTTTTCATAATTGCAACGATATTTTCATTGTGGTAAAGATATTTTGGTTACAGTTTTACAAGAACTTATTTTCTTTGATTTTAAGTTAAATTTTCTCTGTGTATTGTTAATTTACAAGAATAGGTCTGTTAAAATTAGTTTTTACTATATAGTGATTTTGAACCCGGCTCTCTTTTTTTTTTTTTGTTTGTTTAAAAGGTTTTATTTCCTCCTTTGAAGAGAATATGATAAATTTTCGAAAAAAGTTTCTAAACAAATTAAACACAATTAAGGATTGTTGTGGGAGAAGTTGTACGTTATCTCTCAGTGGATTTTTTAACTTGAAGGTTACATCTCCTAAGAAAGTAAAGTGCCACGCTCTTTTTCGAATGACGCCCACTTTATTGATCGTACTTTATAATGATTTTACCTAGCCCTGTATCAAATTTTAGTTCCCAAATATCAATGTACAGTAGTTTCCTTAAAGGGCCACACCCTATGCATAGTCCCGTCCACCTTTGAAATGATTCTAACTATCCACCTACCCGTGTACCAAATATTAGTACCCTATTGTTATTGTTAATCGTGGTACAGTGCTTTTATCTGTATAGTGTGTGGCCCATACGCCAGAGAACTCTGGTTCGAGTCCCACCTGACACATAAAGTTTTTTCAATGCAATTTATCTTTCTGACCGGCCGTCACCTCTCTGCAAACAATGGCAAGCCTCAGAGAGTAAAAACTACAATGAAAAGCTTCTTGAGAACATAAGCCGTTCGGAGTCGGCATAAAACATGTAGGTCCAGTTCTCGATCATTTGTGTTCAAACATTGCAAACATTTCAAAAGCTCGGTCGAAGTCGTTTCAAGAGCTGAAATGGCCATTCCGTTTTTATCAGTGTTTTTCTTATAGTTATACGCCCTTTGTCAAACTTTGCCCACTTTCTTCAACGTGTTTTGTAATAATTCTACCCATTCTTGTAACGAATTTTATTTATCTTGTTGCAATATTATTCGAGATACTATTATTTTTCTTTCTACGCTCCTTTGTCAAATAACGCCCACTTTCTTCACCGTAGTTTGTAATAATTGTACCTACCCCTGTACTAAATTTTAGTACCCTAGTGTTCATGGGCATAGCCAGGATTTTGTTCAGAGGTGTTCAAAATTATTTTTTTCATGTGACTGATAACTAAATAAAAAAATTTGTTAGCCATATGCTTGTAATAAAAAATAGATTAAGCTTTAATAAATATAATTAAATTCAATGTTTTTTTAATTATAAGAAAAAATGTTTTGAGTTTCTTAATTTAATACTCAAATTTTTATTTTTCTTATGTTCAGGGGAATAGTAAATGCCCCTCTGCCCTACTCTTGCTACGCCCATGCTAGTGTCAATATTATTCTAGATAAAGTGTTTTATTTAGGTGATCTTCCGTGTCGGTTAAAAATAAATAATGAAAGGCGCTTTAAATGATACCATTGCAAATATAATATTTTAGAAATTTTCAACGGTTATCACACTTTTTTTTTTTTAATTTAAGGGGTTAGGCTACTCTAGAATTTTCGAAAAATTCGATAAACTTTTTTTTAATGGTCTCTTGTGATCTTAAAAATTATGTCTCCAAAGATTATGGTCGGAAAAAATTTTTGAATTTAAGGTATTGTAAATGTATTCATAATTTTCTACTACTCAAAACTTAAAATGCGTTTATCTCAAAAATACATTTTTTTTTAATTTGCTGGAAACATAACTTAGACAATTTTCAACCGATTCACGTGTATGGAAGTAGGTACAATATTTTTTTTTTTTATATTGAAGAGTACATTTGTTATTAACTATAAACTGACGATTTTTTAGGCAAATTTTTAACTTTCCACCGAAAATCAAAAATTCAAATATATCAAAAATATCCAACGTACTTCCATAGGTTTTATTCATTCATGAAAAAAATTCAGTGACTTTTTATAATTCACAAATTAGAGGAGCTGTTTGTCCATCCGTGGACCCTGAAAAAACGTAGACGTCTTCTCAAAAACACTGCACAGCCGCAATTTTGAAATTAATCGCTTCAAAAAAATTATTGTATACAGCCATTGATATGTTTAATAAACATCTTTTCTTGAAATCTCGATTTATTGTGTAGTATTTTTGGAAAAAAAAAAAATCCAAAAAAGCATATCTCTCCGGCGTCTATAGTGTGATAAACACTTAATATTTTAGCCCGAATAACTTGTAACAAAAAGGACATAGGTATATGTTTTTTTTTTTTATTTTTAAGCAAGAAAGCTTCATATTTATAGTAAACTTGTTTTCTCGAATCCTCGCCTGCTTACAATTAACAAGATTCTGTAGGTCTTGGTTGACTTTTTATTAAAACTCGAAAATTCTCCTAGTTTTGCCTTATATGAGAGGAGTCTCTTTCCTTGAAATATTTTTTCCAGCCATAATCTTAGTATTGACTTAAGCTAAAAGAAAACTGTTAATTAAAATAATTTATCATAAAATCAATTTAAACTTTGTTGACTTAAAGATTCCATGCATAGATTGCAAGCTTAGCATTCCTAAAATTCTACATTTCCTTCTCTTGCACATAAAAAATCATCACAGAAAATAACTTTTTATGATAATTGAGAAAGAATATATATATATATAAAAAAAAAAAAAAAATTGAAGCATGTTAAAAATAATGAGCTCAAGCAGCTCCAAATCCGCACCCGCAACCGCACCAGGACTCGCCAAATCACATCAATCTTAATAGCATAAAAATTAGTCATGTCCAAAAAAGTTCCTAATTGAAATCTAAGCACTCAAGAAAATGTCACGAACAAAAGTTGCTGTTGCAGCCAAGTTGTTTGCCGATTGTCACATACCAGACATTATCCTTAATCTTTGCTCAGTTTCTTGCAAGTAGCTCTGCAGTTGTAGAGCAGAACGCCTTCAATCTCCATCACCAACAACAACAAAAACTGATATTTCTTCAGCTCGCATTTCTGCTTCTACTGTTTTCTTCGCCCTTGGCTACTATGATATTCTCATCAAGTGTTGCTGCGTGCGATTCAATCAAAAAATAATTATGGCCAACCATGGGAACACCGACTTGCTCCAAATAGTATTACGTTACGTTACGAATTACGTAATGGCCTTGATTTTATATATTCCATGCACTGTAATGGGAAGGACCAAAGGAAATAAAGACATTACATGGATTCAAATTGAAATTTGAGAACACGTCGCAAAACAATAACAACAAAAACAACAATAACAACAAAATCTCACAAATGCTAGTAACTACAATAATTTAAGCGAAATAAACTCAAGTGTATTGTTAGATAAGCTCTAAGATGAAAACAAAAACAAACCCAATAACAAAGACAACAACAAAATCAAGAACAATAACAAAACAAAGGTGTTTCATTCCTTTTGCTGACACCACAACGTAACGCCTCCTCGGTAAACCACAATGTTAGCCATGAAATATTTAATTAAGGCTGTTTCAATAGCAGTCAAACCAAGAGTAGAAAAAAACAATTTGATGTTTGGAGGCTGCAAATAAATTATGTGCGCCACGATATTCTGTTACATATTTATGAAAAATTTATGAAATCCCTAAAGCCTGCAAAAGATTAAAAACGAAAAAAAAAGAAATTATTTATTGAGTAATTAATAACTTTAAAATAAATTTTCTCTAATTAACAGAGACTTGTGTCACAATTGAGTACTGTTCAATAAAAAAAAAAACTAATTGGCCATTTCAGCCCTTGAAAGAATTTTGACCTAGCTTCTTATGATCAATTATGTTTGTGCGTGTTGTGAAATGTTTGAACACAAATGACTGAGAACTGGACCTTCAAGTTGTATGCCGACTCCGAACGGCTTATGTTCTCAAGAAGCTTTCATGCCAGTTTTTACTCTCTGAGGTTTGCCATTGTCTGCAGAGAGGTGACGGTCGAACAGAAAAATTAATTCAATTGAAAAAAACTTTCTTTGTCAGATGGGAATCGAACCAAGGTTCTCTGACGTATGGGCCACACATTCTACCAACTACGACACAGCCGCCACCGTTCTATATGTTTTAAAATTCAGCATTTTTAGAGTTTATTTTACTTAAATGCCAAAAGCAATGTTTCACAATTTAATACACAGAGAAAACTGTTTGATAAATTTGTGTGGAGATTTGTTTACAGTAAAAACCAATCAAAATTTGGTGCTTCAATATATAAAAAACTTAGCAAGTGTTTGCTAAAGATTAATCAAATTTTTCCTGTTTCGGTTCTTTGTCAGCTGGTGACTTGAATCTGGGCTCCTTTGCACACCAGCCAAGCACCTTAACCAGCATGCCACGGCCGCCACAACTCAATTGAAATTTAAAAACAAAACAAAAACACGAAAAAACAATTTGATTTTAAAAACTATGCAAACTTATTATTTATTTATTCAGAAATCACTACCAATAAAACTTTTGAGGTGACAAGACAATTTTATTAAAATTATTTCTGTAGCACCTTATTACAAATCATCTAGTAATAAAGCATAAAAATAAATTTTGAATAGAGTTCCACAATGACTTTCTTACTTAGTTATTCTCTTAAATTTTTAAAACAGTTCTTGGTGCATCTCAGTAATTGGCGGCGCGCTTATGTCCGTCATAGACTTGTTTTAGTATTAAATCCACACTTTATGTTAAATATTCACAGTTGTTGTGCTAGCAAAAAAAATTAAAATTTGTGCGTTCAAGTAAGAGCAAAGTGAAATTTATTTACGCAATCGAAAGGATTTGCAACGCGCAATGGTAGTTGTCGACTAGGACAACATTACGCCCAAGTATTCACCCCAGCAGGCGTAGCGTGTTGAGCAGAGGAAGCGTTGCTTACTTCTTTTACTCTATCATAGCTCACTCCAGAGTTTTTCTTGCTTTTAGCAAACTAATTAAAACCAACAGCAGAATTTTGTTTTATGAGCGCGGCATTAAGCACTTTTTTGTTGCTATTTTTACTTCGTCTACGCTATTTGTTGTGTTGTTTTATTTTTGCGCTTTTTCATTTGCTGGTGAAAATGAAATTTGAAGAAGATTTTCGCTGAATGCCATCACAATATTCGCGAATGTCTAATCAGCGTTTGGAATGTTGAAAAGGATGAGTCCCTTTATATCTCTAATAAGAATTTATTTTTTTTTATTTTCTCTAAGTAAAACGACGTTATCGGTTTAAATTTCAAGGGAAGCTGAATTAAAGAGGTTTTAAGCATGAACTATTTAAAATGAACTGTTAACGCAGTTTTAAGGCGAAAGAGAAGACAATTTAAGAATGTGCGATGCGTGTTTATAATAAAAGTGATGTTTATGCTTATGTCAATGTCTATGTCCTTGTCTGTCTTTGTGTTTAGATTTCTGTTTATGTTTATGTTTATGTTTATGTTTATGTTTATGTTTATGTTTATGTTTATGTTTATGTTTATGTTTATGTTTATGTTTATGTTTATGTTTATGTTTATGTTTATGTTTATGTTTATGTTTATGTTTATGTTTATGTTTATGTTTATATTTATGTTTATGTTTATGTTTATGTTTATGTTTATGTTTATGTTTATGTTTATGTTTATGTTTATGTTTATGTTTATGTTTATGTTTATGTTTATGTTTATGTTTATGTTTATGTTTATGTTTATGTTTATGTTTATGTTTATGTTTATGTTTATGTTTATGTTTATGTTTATGTTTATGTTTATGTTTATGTTTATGTTTATGTTTATGTTTATGTTTATGTTTATGTTTATGTTTATGTTTATGTTTATGTTTATGTTTATGTTTATGTTTATGTTTATGTTTATGTTTATGTTTATGTGTATGTGTATGTTTATGTTTATGTTTATGTTTATGTTTATGTTTATGTTTATGTTTATGTTTATGTTTATGTTTATGTTTATGTTTATGTTTATGTTTATGTTTATGTTTATGTTTATGTTTATGTTTATGTTTATGTTTATGTTTATGTTTATGTTTATGTTTATGTTTATGTTTATGTTTATGTTTATGTTTATGTTTATGTTTATGTTTATGTTTATGTTTATGTTTATGTTTATGTTTATGTTTATGTTTATGTTTATGTTTATGTTTATGTTTATGTTTATGTTTATGTTTATGTTTATGTTTATGTTTATGTTTATGTTTATGTTTATGTTTATGTTTATGTTTATGTTTATGTTTATGTTTATGTTTATGTTTATGTTTATGTTTATGTTTATGTTTATGTTTATGTTTATGTTTATGTTTATGTTTATGTTTATGTTTATGTTTATGTTTATGTTTATGTTTATGTTTATGTTTATGTTTATGTTTATGTTTATGTTTATGTTTATGTTTATGTTTATGTTTATGTTTATGTTTATGTTTATGTTTATGTTTATGTTTATGTTTATGTTTATGTTTATGTTTATGTTTATGTTTATGTTTATGTTTATGTTTATGTTTATGTTTATGTTTATGTTTATGTTTATGTTTATGTTTATGTTTATGTTTATGTTTATGTTTATGTTTATGTTTATGTTTATGTTTATGTTTATGTTTATGTTTATGTTTATGTTTATGTTTATGTTTATGTTTATGTTTATGTTTATGTTTATGTTTATGTTTATGTTTATGTTTATGTTTATGTTTATGTTTATGTTTATGTTTATGTTTATGTTTTTGTTTATGTTTTTGTTTATGTTTATGTTTAAGTTTATGTTTATGTTTATGTTTATGTTTATGTTTATGTTTATGTTTATGTTTTATGTTAATATTCATGTTTATTATTGTTGTTGTTAACAGAGGGTATATTTTTTCTGAACAGTGGATATATCGCAGTTAAAAGGAAAAGGTTTAAAGGAAAAAAAGTAGATGAAGTTTATCAAGCGGTTACCAAGTCACAATTTAAATTAACCAGAAAATAAAATAGATACAAAAATTAAAATAAAAAATCTAAGAATAACAATTAAAAAACCACTCAAGTGCTAAATATAAAAAAAAACACATAAACAGGTTGGAGGAAGCTTGAAAAAAATTTTAGAAAAGAGAAACAAAAGCAACAACAACAACATCAAAAACGGGCACTGCCGCACCCACGCTGCTACAGTTGCACTCACTTAACAGCTTTTAAGCTGGACACAAAAAAGGGCAAACGAACAACAACTACCGAGCACAGGAAATAGATTATAAAGAGTTCAAGCGAAAAACAAAAACAACAAAAACCCAAGAGAAGAAATAATAAGAAGAAAAAAGGACATAAAAATATAATAAGATATACTTATATATAAAATTTCAGTTTTAAGCTTACTACAAAGAGCGTTACGCAGGTGAGCCAGAAAAATATAAAATTACAAAGGCAGCAAAAAAAAAATATTAAAACTTAAACAAAAAACGTTATAAACACAAACACACACATACAGACAAACAAATGGTTTCCGTGACATTTTCAGTTGTGAAGAGTTTCAAATGCTGTCTAAAGCCTGTTTTAATATTTTGGGCTGCTTGGTAACGTGTTGGAAAAAAGTCACGTGTATTGAGGAAGGAGTATCAAGGAAAGCTACAACTGTTGTAATTGTTGTTGTTGTTTATTTTTTTTTTAATAACAAAGTGTTGCTATGTTCGTTGTTAATAATGCGATTTTCTACTAAGTTTCTATATCAAGCAAAACCATTGTATTGGACAATAATAATGCAAAAACATTCAAGGCTAGCTCAAATACTGTTTGCAAGGATTTAAGAAAAAAACATTCCTATTAGGTTTCTTAGCGTATTTTGTTTGAATTAAAAAAAAACTTTTGCCCCAAATTAAAAGAACAGCCCTGGGCTGTAGGTCAAAATTTCACTGCATGCTGATATTGATATTATAAGATATTAATTGAAAATTTGATAAAAAAATATTTTATTATAACTATTTTCCTTGCTTACCTCTTTAATTTTGTCATTGTTTAGCTGATGAGTACAAACAATATTTTACCTTTTATTCAATTTTAGTTAAAACACCCTTTAGCTTCATCACCACTACTCTTGTTGTTATATCAAGTGCCACTTTGAGAATTTTGGTTATTCGACTTACGGTCACGTCTTTGAAATTTTCTTGATAATCCTTTGGTTTTACTACATAATTCAATAAAAAGATAAAAAAGGAATCTACACAAATTCAGACAATAAAATTACTCATATTATTGCAATTGCTATTGTTGTTGTGAGATATTTTGCCAAATTGCCAACATTTATAAACTAAACTGTCACACATACACAAACAATAATCATCATCTTGGGAGCAACTTTCGTTAACAATTTTATATTCACCACACTTTCCCATATAGCAGCAGCTTAAGTTAAACAGAAATGTGCAAAACTACAATACAAATAAACTCATTGTCAGGCATTTGTGTCTATGTGTGCGTGTGTGTGTGTGTGACTAACTTCCAGCAGCAATTTTTGCCCAAAAGTTAACTTAAGCCCTTTAGTACTCGTTCAGCTGCCACGCTTCAACATAAACTACAGCTTCCGCAAACAAACTCACACACAAAGGCTAAGACAAAGCCTTTGATAAACTCACTCACACATTCACACACACCCAAACATTCACTTGCACATGTTCTGTTATAAGCAGAAAACCAGCGCAATATTTGTGGCAAAAACACGTCTCGTCGCCGACCGGATTAAGTAGCTTGACTACGACAAGTAAGCAGGATTTACTTTTATGCTTATAACTATGCTATATAGTGTGTCCTTGTATCCTTTCATAAATGCGTTTGCGTTGATGTAAATGTGTGTGTGTGTGTGTGTGTGTGTGTGGTCGAGTACGCTGATAGCATACGTGCTAAGCTTTAAACAAAAAACAAAAACTTCCATTTACGAAAAAACTTATCAGCAAACACGTTATACATTTGCAGTTTAGAGAAATTTGTAGTCTCCAACCAGTTACATTTTTTTTTCCAAATTTTTTTCATAAACTCCTTTCTTTTTTCTTAAACAAAAAATTTGCAAAATTTTATAAACTGACATAAAAAAAAGAATCAACTAACGGTTCACTTTATCAAGTTTTATAGTGTCATCAAAAACCCACTCAACATTTCCCAGAACGCACTTAACAAAAACACCTGATCATCGCTAGAGTTTGTAGGATAATTATTGAAGGAAATTGCTGCTGTTAAAGTTTCTGGCTTCAACACATAAATTTGTGGATACTGGACTTTAACTAATATGGCATACAAATATCAATTCAGAGAAAATTTTTGTTTTTGACGTAGAATTATGTCTTACAGCGCGATTTTTTTTTTTTTGAGGTCTGTTTCGCAAATTTTTTCAAGCAGATGTAACATTTTTGTTCACTCTTTGGGTTACATCTTCAGCCCTTTATATTCATCGTACATAGATAAAATTTTTACCAAAATCTTTGATTTATGGTGAATTCAAAGAATATTTAACTTTGGATTTTTCCACTTCTTTCATAAAGTTACAAAATAACAAAAGCTAAGAAGAAAAATTCACAGTTTCATATGAAAAAAATCAGGCATGAAATGAATACTTCAGTAGCTATTTGTTTGTTTGTTTGGTTCGTGCTAAAATCATGACTGCAAACGAATTTTTTACGAATATTTTTCAGCAGCTGCTTGTTAGACATGGGTAACGCAGCGCTGCGTTGCGTTAATGAGTTGAATCACTTCAATGCGTTACTGCGTTGATACACTTGTTTTAATAAAACTAACGCAATAGCGCAGTAATGCAAATGACGCGCTCAAAGCAAAAGTAAATTTATACAGCGAGCAAAAATTGCACAAGTTGTGTGGCGCATCGAGGATAGAAACAGAAAGTTGAAAGCGAACATTATTACTCTGTATAAATAAGGACAAGGGGTTGCAGGGAATATGCTTGGAGTGCGTTTGACTGTTATTATTGTTTTGCCATTCGCAGAATGGTTTTGTCAATTTAATAAGCTGTTGGATGTGTTCGTGTTAGAAGCAGAAGTAAATTTGGATCTAACTTTGAACTTGTTTTGCATACCAGGTACGCGTACGTATCTGTTTGATGGCATCAAATTTTAAACGAAATACAGTTTGGCTGCATGCTTGAAGTTTAATATATCTTCAGTTTTGGTGGATGCTTTAATCTGCTCTTCCTTTAGTTATATTTCATATTTATTACTTATGGATTTAATAACCTTTAACGAATCTATTAGCAGTAAGATTTCTTTAGATCAAATATATTGTTTAAAGATTTTTATATGATTTAATTTATTTTTTCTAAGTGAACCCAATTTGCGTAACGCAACGCGTTGGTCCTCACTGCGTGGATTAAATTTTTGTTGATACAGGAATCATAGCATTTCAAACTACGCTATGGCGCAATTGCGTTAACGCATTCCGTTGATACAGCAAACTGCGTTTGAGTTCATGTGTATCATGTCTACTCCTTGCGTTTAAATATTGGTGATTCCATGTGCGCGGGTGCACGATTCAATTGTTGACCGGGCTATAAAAGTTTTGTCAAATATTTGAATTCTTTAATCATTTTCAAATAATTTTTGATACAAAACAAAAAATGTTTATAAAATAATAAGTACTTAATCTGGAAGGATGAACAATATTTCACTCAAATTGAAGACCTTTGATAAATATTTTCACCACACAAAATATATTCATAAAAAACTTATAAGTGAGTTTCTTTTTTAAATGGAACTTCTTAGATGGCCGTGAGATGATTTTTATTGAGAGTGAAATTCCAAGAAATACGTACACATGTTTATAAACATGTAACAAAAAAGTGAAATTTTTTTGTTTACATTGTATACGTATATAAACACGTGCAATGTATATAAGAGCTGCCTAAAAGAGACTTCTTGCTTGACAGTTTTAGGGGCTCGCTTATTTTAAGTCTGTTGCCAGAATTTTAAAATTCAATATGGCGAATAGGATTGCCACCTCGATTTCTTGTATTTTTGCGAATTCTTTTAATTTTGAATTTCTGAACGAATTTGATTCCTGAATCTGATATCACAGTTTTAAAATTCAAGATGTCGGATAAGTCACATTCTGGTCCTTAGTGATACCGTGTGTAAGGAGCCTGTAAAGAGCTAGTTAAAGTCGGTAAATATTTGCGTTGAATTCACGAATCTAAGGAATGTTTCTGGAGAGATTTTGGCTACATGTTGTAGTGACTAAAACGTCCGTGAGCCTAAGTATTTCAGTCTCCATCTAAGTAGAGCGGGGCAGGTGCATAGTAGATGTTCCAGGGTCTCAGCCATGCCTGGTTCCATGCACTTCCTACAGTTGTCATCCGTTGTGATGCCCATCTTCTTCGAGTGAGCTGCCGCCATGCAGTGGCCTATGAGGATACCCACTATTGACCTGCATTCTCTTCGCGGTCGTAGCAGGAGGAACAGATGCCGTTTTTCGCATCGTGTATCACACATGATTTTTGAGATTTTGCATGTTGTCGTATCTCTCCAACTACGACACACTGCTTGTGCGACCCTGTCTTCGAGGTTTCTGTACAGTCTTGTAGTGGGATTGGTACATGTTGTATGGACTCTGATCCCAGCCCGGCGCCGTCCTTTGCTAGTCTATCCACCTTTTCATTTTCATCAATGCCCCGGTGGCTTGGGACCCAGTAGATGCTCATTCTCTTTGAAGTGCATATTGCATGTAGTGCTTCCCTGCTTGTCAGGGCATTTGTGGACCTGTCGCTTGGTAGTCTACAAGAATGTTAATATCTGAGTGATATGTATTCATGTTAAGGGTAGTCTCCGCGGCCTTCCTTATGGCGAATAGTTCTGACTGCTAGATGCTACAGTGGTCCGGTAGCTTATAAGGCTGACTTATACCTGGTTCTGCATAGTAAACTGCCACTCCCACTCCCGTGTGCAGTTTAGAGCCGTCAGTGAATATGTTGAGAACCCGATGTGCTTGTTCTATGCCGTAGCACCAGCCGTTTGGTCCAAGACGTATTGATATTCTTGAATTATTGTGCGAGGAATCATGTAGAATGTGCTACTGGATAAATCCTTGGTGATAGTACAATGCCCAAACCTTTGTTTGTGCATATTGCTTGCCGCCATAAGACTCTGTGCCGTTTTTCCGGCTATTTGTTTTGCGTGTATATCTAGGGACTCCGCCCACAGGATAGTTTCCAGCGCTTTTGTTGGAGTTGACTTCAGTACCTCTGTTATGCAGATCGCTGTGTTTTTTCCAGGTGTCTAAGGTATGTTGACTTTTCCACCGTTGGCAACCACTCCATAATTTTGTAGAGTAGAATTGGACGAACTACCGTTACGTAGATACAATGCATCAGAGAGGGTGAGAGACCCCAAGTGCTGCCCAGCATCTTCTTGGATGCGCATAGAGCATTGGTGGCTTTCTTCACTAACTCGTCGACATTGATTCTCCATGATAGTTTGCTGTCCAGGACGACTCCTAGATACCTCGTGTGGATTTCGCGGTGAGGCGTATATTGTATATTTACGGTGAATCCACGGCGGTATCTTGTACCTTTTTGTATGTAAAACCAGATCTGTTTTCTCGACGTTGATGCTAAGGCCGACTGAGTTAATCGATCTGAGCACCTGCCTGAGTGTGCTCTCCATTATTGAACTTATTGTTGGTAGACATTTCCTTAGCTTAGGTCGAAGAGATGTTATCTTCGGAGCTCTACCTTCGACATTTTTAGGATTTCGAATCTGATGTCAAAATTATAAAACTAAAAATGGCGGATAGGAATGCCACCAAATTTTTTTATTTTTCAGAATTTTTTAATTTCGATATTCTGACAACAGATTTAGCCATTTTGACCTACCGTTCGCCCCCAGCACTGAATTCATAAAAATAAAAATAAAAATTAGATGGCAACCTATCCGCCATTTTTAATTTTACAATTTTGACGTCAGATTTGAAATCCTAAAACTGTTAAATAATGTTCAAACTCGTAAAAAAACATTATAAGGTGGCAATGCTATGGTAAAAAAATACAATAGATGCAATTTTTTCACGTTATCTCGAAAATTTGGAATCTCGGATATATATATATATATATATATATCATATTAAATTTATCAGAAACCATTAATATCAGTACTATGTACAATTTGAACCACAAATTAATTATAGTGTGAATATTGAAAATAGAAAATTGCTTTCGATATGCTCTGTTTCTGTCTTTTATACACGCTCTACGGTTTCTTTTCTTTATAGCTGTTTATATATTCTAGTTATTTTGAGTCGAACCTTTTCTAGTTTTAAATCGAATTTAAAAAGTTTTTCGAAATCTGTCGATCTTGGCATTTTCGAACTAGTTTTAGTTTCATGGAAATATATTTAAATTATAGTCATTGGTTAATTTTTGTATGATTTTAAAAGAAACTTTTTGAATAAATTTTTGCCGAAAATCTAACAGGTACCTTTTATTTGGGTCATTTTGTATCAACGTTATTATTTAACTTTTTTGGCTACTACCACAATTGAATCCGTGACATTCACAGCCACTGCCCAAACTGCCAACTATCACACTCGTGCTCGATAACTTTTGGAAACTTGTTCCTAATAAAATAACTCATAGTCGAACACAAATTTAATCGCAAAGACAAACTTCAGTTTAATCCACTCAATAAATCATCGCAACTTAAACTTTTAGCCCTTGCAGCGTCTTCCTTAAACACTAGCTCAGCAAATCTACTGCTTTCTCCTCCCACTCCTTCTCTTCCTACTCCTACTGCGGCCAAAGAAGGATGTAGTTTCATAGCGGGCATTGTTCCAAGTATGCATTTTCAATTGAAATATCGCGCCAATAAAATAAAAATCGAGCCAAACATACGATGGATGGCAGAAAATAATAAAATGTGACTGAAATTTTGAAGTGGGTGGGAAGGAGGGTGAGAAATGATGACGATAATAGACGACAAAGATGCTACGAAAAACGTTTCGTTCAACACGCTCAAAGAATAGTTACTAGTGGCTGCTGACTGCAGGCTGCTGTTGCCTGCTCTAGCTGGTGCAGTCAATAATCGAATGAACAACGACAAGGACGAAGAATTGATGGCAATAAAAATTTGTCTTCTTAAGTAAGGACATAAAATAAATGAGCGCAAGTGTGAGTACGAGGAGTTCGAGCTTAAGTTCGAGTATGTTTGGTGTGTTGTGGTGTTTGTGGAGAGGGCTGGTTCGTTGGTTGGCTATTTGCTCTGTGTGTGTGTGTGTGTGAGTATATAAAAGCCAAGTGCTAAAGCTGGCGTAGAAAGAAGTCACGAAGTCGTAGTTTATGTTTGTGTTGCCAACAACACATACACACATACTTGCTCAATGAACTCACTCAGTCTCACGCTGTCTATAACTTTGCAAGAAGTTGTATGGGGGGGAATGAGGGGGCGGCGAGCTACTGACTTGCATTCTATCACTAAGTGTGGGAAATAAAATTTTATTTATTTTAAGTGTTATTAGTAGAGTTGTGCTACAATATTTACAAATTGCAAATGGTTTTTCGCGTAAAATAGTAGCACGAGTGCAGCAAGAAATCATGTTGATAAATGATGTGAATTCGGGCAAACTGTTCAACTTTTCCTTGCACAAAATTAGCTTCTTGGACGATGCGTTGCTATTTTTTCAACAGCTCTTCTAAATATTGCTATAAAATAGTTTAGTTTTGTGCATGTTTAAATGTGGCATTTGTATATTGTTGTGTAAATATATAGTACATAATTACAATAGTTAAGTATATAAAAGGCTAACTAAAGTTATGGCACCGTACACAGATATCTAATTAGCGTATCCATATGGATATGGATAGATGGAAAAACTTTCGAGTTTCCAATTGAATTCCAAAATCGAGATCATCAAAATTCGAAGAACTCTTGTTGCTTTCTCATTATTTGTACAAACGTGCATGTATTTTGGAGTAATTTACTTGGAAAACATTGACGAAACAAATAGAATATAAGCAATTTATTAGACCACAGCGATAATCACGCAAGAGTTGGTGTAGCGGCCAACGAAACAGCTATTTTGTCTTCTGTGTGTTGAATGTTCTATAAGGGGTGTTGTTGTTGGTTGTTTTCTGCAAAAAAAGCAACCTAGACCTAGAGCTCGAAAAATATATTCTCAATATATATAGCAATACCCAGTGCGTTGCTATATTTGACAACTTTATTGAGGAATAAAAAATATATTCAAAACTTTTATTAAACCCTTTGTTTGACACCATGCTCATTGTCCAATGCCCGTTCCAGTTTTCCAGTCTCAGGGCATAGCCAAATAGTAACTACATTCTGAGTTTCAATATTCTGCGACTCTAACATCCAAGGCTATTCGATATAAAAAAACTTGGCTTGTAAGGGTGGTGCCACATTCTCTTGATTAATGTCCATCCAAGTTTTTTAGTAGAAGGCCAACATCAATTGTTAACTCCATTCTGAATTTCAGTGTTCTGTGACTTTTACTTCCATAGCTATTTTTTACTGAAAAATTTGAGCTTGTTTGGGCGGAACCACTTCCCGTTATCCAATACCAGTGCCAGTTTTGCAGTAAAAAGATTTAAAAAAAAAATCTTAAACATGCTAAAGCTGTTCAGTCAATCGCCTTACGTTGAGAAATGAACAAATTTTGATCGCTCTACAATGTGTTATCCGATCTCACTCTCACTGTTTTTGGCAGTTTCTATTGAAAGTAACAACAAAAACTTTTGAACGCCGTTCAAATGATCACCGTGTGACATCAGCCCTTAAGACAATGCGTGCCAAACGAAATAAAAAAATGTTTATTTTTTGTCTTGTTTTGTTTTGCAGCTCAGTATTGCATTTATATGTAACAGGTCATTGGGATAAATAAGAAAAAAAACAAAGATTTGATAAAACTCGATTAAATTATTCAACATGTTTGCCTTCGAGAGCAATACAACTAGTATAGCAATTTTCCAACTTTTCGATACCACTTTTATAGTACGATTTCTCTTTCTCGTCAAAATAGGTCTCAGTTTCAGCGATTACTTCATCATTGGAATTTCTTTTCAGCAAGCATTCTCTTGAGATTTGAAAACATGTAAAAGTTGCTGGGGGCTAAATCTGGAGAATACACCCCGGTGGGTAAGCAATTCGAAGCCCAATTCATTCAATTTTGCCATCGTTTTTATCGATTTGTGACATGGTGAATTGTCTTGGTGAAACAACAGTTTTTTCTTTTGCAAATGTGGCCGTTTCTTGGCGATTTCAGCCTTCAATCGATCCAAAAGTGCACAGTAATAGTCGCTGTTGATGGTGGTTCCTTTTTGGAGATAGTCGGTGAATATTATTCCTTCGCATCTCAAAATAAAGACGCCATCACCTTACAAGACGACTGTTGGGTCTTTGCTCGCTTTGGATTCGGTTCGTCGACTGCTGTCCACTCTGCTGACTGTATTTTGGATTCTGGTGTGTAATAGTGAAGCCATGTTTCATCCATTGTCACATATCGACTATAGAATTCGATTTGATTGCGGTTTAACAGCGCCAAACACTCCTCTGAAGCATCAATTCGTTGTTTTCGGTCGACTTTGAGCTCACGCGGCACCCACTTGGTAAAAACACTACCATCTGATATCTTTACAATGTCAGCTAGCTCGTGAACCTTCAATTTGCGATCGTTCATAACCAATTTGTGGATTTTTTTGATGTTTTGTGGAATAACAGTCTGATTTGGGCGTCCACTGCGCTCTGCATCATTTGTGCTGGTACGACCACGTTTAAATTCAGCAATCCACCTTTCTGCCATTTGTCTCGATGGACCAGAGTCCGGATAATGTTCATCAAGCTATTGCATGGTTTCCACTGTATTTTTTTTTTATCAAAAAGCAATGCTTTATCAAAATTCGAAACTCACCTTTTTCCATTTTTTTTTTCAATAACAATAGTTGCACACAAAATGCTATAACTCACGAATCAATTGTCAGATTGTTGTCAAATTTTTATACGTATCGTTTGAAGGCTGGTACTAAATAAAAAGTATATGGAAAAATCTAGTAATGCCATCTATGTGTCATCCTATGGACTTTTTGAACGTACTGCTATCTCTCTCTTTGCCTTGCACGAGGCTCACCTCTTTTTTATGTTCTGCTATAGAGAAGAGTAGGGAATAATATGAAGTTTGTTGAAATTTTCACAAAAACTTAACACATAAATCAAACTAGTTTAAAACCTTTTACTTTAGTTTAAATTATTATTAAAATTTCGAAATAAAAATATCCCTTTGCTGTGCTTTATCAAAAACGTGACATTTTCAAACTTATTTCATAAAAATTGACCCAGTTCTTTTGGAATTATCTGGAAACAAAAATTTGCACTTCAATTTTAAATAAGAGTATAGATATAAATATAGAAAAAGGATAGATAGAAAAATAATTTTAATCCAATACTTAAATGTAAGAAATATCTGGGAATTTTTTTTGCCGAAATAATTTTATTGGGTCATTTATTAACAGGTTATTTTTGAAAATAAAACTTCGTGAAAAAAATTAATTTCAAACTTAATTTTTCTTTGGCATTTTGAATTCTTTAAATGTTTGCTAAACTACAAAACTTTTACCATAAAATTATTATATCATCTTAAAGAACGTTAGAAATGCAATTTTTGAATAAATTATTTTTAAAACTAAAACCATTTTTATTTCGTTTTTTGAGTGAAAATAAAATAGTATGGACATTGCTTAATTTTTTTTTTTTTTTTAGAAAATAAAAACAAAGACTGGAATAAAATTTAAAGCATATTCTGACAGACACTTTTACATATTTTCAAAAAATAAAAAAAATGTACTATGTGAAGATGTGAAAATTCTTAGTTATAACGTTTCCAAAATAAATGAAAATTTTGGGAGTACGTAATTGACAGAAAAAACGATCAAATATTGACCATTTGGTATAGATTTAATACTGAAAAAAAATTGCTGACTGTAGGGTATCTAAAAATATATAGCCTATGTTACTACTAGGTATGATAACTAACCAATAGTGAAAAAATAAAATAGCCGCTTAGCTGGTTTTTGAAATCAAAAAAAACATTGTTCTTTTATATAATAGTAAAGATATTGTTCTCTGATATTGATCGACACAATTTCCAATAAGCTATTATACAAAATCGGATATCTAGTTTTTCAAAACTATACATTTAAGTTCTGGGTATTAAAAAAAATCTCCACTTTACCCATCTACAAAAATACTCAAAAGTTTAACAACGTACATGAAAATAGCTTACTTACATTTTGACTTCTACTGTAAAATTTGCAAAAATGTATTTATCCAGTTTTGTTCTACTACTGCTCATTTTTTGCATCTTCAAGTTTGATTTTGTTTTTAATGATTTGAATGAATGCCGAATGACTTTTTAATGAATCTTATTAAGTGTCACTATTGCATTTTCATTCTTAAAGTCGCTACTCTTTCTTGAAATTACTTTGATTTAACGAGTTTCCTTTCTTTTATATTCAACTGTTTTATTTTTTTATAATTTTGAGACTTGCTTATTTTTCTCATTACTTCCAAAGCTTCTTTCAAATGCATTTCCTGAGAATAATGTTGCATTTCTTTTGTATTTTTTGCAGTCAATTTTTTTTCCTCTATCTCTTGCTTCTTGTTCATTTGCTGATTTTCCTGTTGCTTTCCTCATTTTTTTTTTTTTATCTGCATCTGGCAATGTTTTGCAGGTGCATTGTTGGAGTTAAGTTTTCTTTTTTCTTTATTTTTTTAAAGGATTGAATTGTAGATTTTCTTCCCTATTAAAACTGCTAAAAACTATTGTTAGATACTTTTGCTTGTTGTTAATGAAAACAATTTGCATTCAGTTAGTTTTAAAAGTATTAGGAAAATTTATGAAAGACAATTATTTCTTGGTAAGAATTATGTTTGAATATGGTATATTGTTAACTGAAAGTGCTTTCAAAATCACATATAAATTCAATTAATTTTTTTACTTAACATCAAAACTTTTTGAAGAAAAAATGCTTAAAGTATAAAGTATAAGGTCTTCATCAAGATTATAAGAAAATTATTTGTTTTTCCTCAATCAACAGATTATTTGATTTTCTGTTTAATTATAAAATTATTAAAAAATATTTTTCATTGATTAAGTTATCCTTCTGACATGACAGTCGAAACTTTTTCAACATGATATGAAGACATTTTGTTCGTTCTGTTTATCTTTACTTTTATCCTTCTTCTACTACCCTGTAGGAAAATCAACTAATTTAAAAGTAGTTCATAAAGTAGTTTTTGTTAACCACAACTAGTTGAAATTCTGACTTTTTTCCATAGAACGAACTAACATATTTTGTATGGTGATGTCCGCTAAATAAGTCAATTGACTTTCGTCTGCATATATTTCCCACTACTTGTTAAATTAGTTATATTTAAATTATTTTTTTAATTACTTTAAAATAACCAATTGAAAACTATTACTGATGGCCTAAAGTTAAAAATATTTGATGAAATAACATGGTTAAATATATATAAACTTGTAATCTAATAAAAATTTGCAATTAAAATATGTCAAAATCAGAGTAGTTGCCGCCTTAATATAATTCTAAGTAGTTTATCAATCACTTGTTTTTAAGTAGTATTTCAATTACTTCATATATAACGCAATAAAAACTATTTAGCATTGAAGTGGATGCCGCCTTAATATAATTCAAAGTAGTTCATATACTAGTATATTTTAAATTAGTTTTTTAATTAGTTGTTTTTAAAAACAAGTTAGTTTGTTCCTATAGGGATACATACATGTCAAAATCAGAGTAGTTGCCGTCTTAATATAATTCAAAGTAGTTCATATACTGGTTTATTTTAAATTAGTTTTTTAATTAGTTGTTTTTAAAAACAAGTTAGTTTGGTCCTATAGGGTATCTAAAAATAATACAAATGCAAAGGGACAAGATTATATTTAGGCAATGAGTAATTTTTGTCAGACAGACTCTATAAACTTTCTTTAAAATGGATGACAACTTCCATTTGAACAAATACAGTGAGTCTTTTGCTTGCCAGGAGAAATTGAAAACACGTTTTAATTGATTGAATAATACAATCCACTTTTCCTCAGTAAGGTCTGCAATAAATTAAAACGAACACAGCTGATTGCTCATATAAGTTTGTCTAATTGCTTGCTCACCAAAATCACGTAGCAAATTTATCTGGTAATATATCCATATTTCTAAGCGATAACAAACAAAATTTTTTACTCATTATTAATCAAGGTCGACTAGCATTTTTTTAATTTAAATTAAAGGTATTTTCAAATAATTACACTGTGGAACAAATTCAGGTTAGTAAAAGTTAGGTCGATTCTGAGAGTAAGGGGTGAAAATGGAGGCTAAATTAGAAGACCCATATCGCGGCGTTTGTTTATGTTAGTTCAAATTTTTTGCTTCTCAGTTTCTTCATTTAAATTTCATTTGAAAAGAAAACAATCATAATACAAAACTTGCGTTTTCCAGCTTAATATTAATTTACTTCTCATTTTTTATGTACCTAGATTGTTCAGTGCTGGTTTTGAAGAAATATTGAAAAAGAAATTATAAAAATGTGGGAAAAAATTATAATTTTGAAATGTTAGTTATGAAAAGTTTCAAGTAAAAAAATTAAATAAATTAAATTAATGATTTGGCCAGTTGCCGTTTAGCAGGCGGCTGTAGATCCACATCACTGCTTTCTCTAATATCATGGTCATCGTCATCATCATCAGAAAGGTGGATAATTTCGTCCAACAGATATTCTGGAATTTCATCTTTGTCTTCCTCTTCTTCCTCTTTCTCCTCGTCTTCCTCTTCTGCAAAGGTCGAAGGTCTTCTTCGATATGCTGTTACTTTGGTACCTTTCGCCAGCAAATTATTTCGTTTCAAAAATGAAGCTATTAGTTCTGATTTTTTCTGAGTCAAACACAAATTTGCAACAATTCCATCCAATTGCTTTTGTGTGACTAGGATTAGGTCCTTTGATGTTTCAGGTACATTCTACCTTCACCAGGGTCGTATTCTGTGAAGAAATCCATGGATGTAGCAGCGGCGGTTGTAGTACTGATATCTATTTGAAGATCAATACTTCGGTATGTTGATACTGGAACGAATTTTGAGTGCGGTAATGCTAATTGGGCACTTGGCACTGCTACATAAGTTTTATTCTTTGCTTTCCTTCTATTCAAAGTGTTATGGTAGTTGATACATCCATAGCAATTTTCTTCTTGATCCAGGCTGTTGTCTAACCACATCATTGGTATACCAAAAGGCATAGCCTTCTTCTTTTCACTTTTCCATTGCATAAGAGTTGAATAGCAATTAAAGCAAACTTTTTTACGGGCATAGTTTACGTCAGTGATAAACTCTTGCGAGAAATATTGTTTATAGGCTTCCAAAAAAAAAATCACTCGCATTGTCACATTTTTCATCGCTTGCTATGAAACGTCCACAAACAGTACAAAAATGGTCCATTTTACATTTTGGTTTCGACATTATTAATACAATGTATATTATGCAATGTTTTCTTTGTTATTTTTATGAAACCGATGCACTTAACTTAAATCACTCACAAAATGAAATAAGTTCCGAGCGAAAATTAAAAGACATCAGCTTTGGCTGAGTTTCGAGTCTTAACTGAATCTTTATTTTTGAAATTAGTTCGCTTGTACGAAATAAAAAAAAAATCACTACCTGTGCGGTGGTTGAAAACAAAAAAGTTGTTTTACTATTTCCTAATTCTTGGAACTTCCCTTTTTAATTACTTCTACCTAAATCGCTATTTATTTAATGGTTTTGGGATTTTTAACGCAAATTATCGTCATAGTTCCGTTTTGGTTACATCGCCAAGGAAAGCAACTAAATAACGTTTCAGAGGCTATGTTTCCAGACTCTTAGTATGATAACATCTTAGCTAATGTATATTATGCATAGTGTGGGTTTATTGTATTTGAGAGCATAAGCCAGAACTAGGCAATTATATTCATAGGGGTGGTTGTCCTTGGTGCCTAATTTTTGTGATGTTAACCGTGTTATGGAGTACTCGGTTATAGTTCCGTTTTGGCTACATCGCCAAGGAAAGCAACTAAATAACGTTTTAGAGCCTATGTTTCCAAGCTCTTAATGTGTAAAGGATTAAGGGGGTCTTCTCATTGAGCAACTTTTTTTTTCCACTTTTTTTTTTGCATTTATTTATAGCTTGAGTATTTGTGAATATGCCCCTAAAAGGATTTTTAGAAATTCGAAATTCTTTAGAAGATACAGCCTTTTTTGTGAAGCAAGGTCTGATGGACAAGAAGGTGATGGAGGTAATAAAACCAGCTTACGAAGCGCTGTCGGCAGATAATTTGCTTGAAAGATGCCTTGGATCTGAAACTCAGAATTCCAATGAGTCCTACAATTCTGTTCTTTGGTCACTTTCGCCCAAACACATCAACTCAGGCGCACGCACCATCGAAGTGGCCAATTTCATTGCAACGTGCCTCTTCAACGACGGTTTTATACCCATACTCGTACTTAAAATTATGGGTTTGATGGGTATTGCGATTGGCAAAAACGCATACGAATACGCACTATCTCGCAATGAAGACAGATTGAACCGATCAGAGACTCGAGCTGCGGCATCATCAAAAGCTGGCAGAACGGCTCGCAGAGCAGAGAGGGCAGCAGAAAGCAGTTTCTACGAAAAAGAGGAAGGTGGCCTGTATGGAGCTGGCATCGCCGACTAATATTTGTAAGTAAAAATTGTCAGCTCTTTAAAACTGCATTTAAACATTTTTGATTTTTTTTTTTTCCCAAAAAAATTACTTCAAACTTTAAACGCGTTTATCTCGAACCCACGTTTTTCGAACTGGCGGCCATGATATCTCCAGTTCAACTGAACCGATTTTCATGAAACAAAATGGAATCGACGCAGAATTGTCACCATTCTCGGGTGAACCTCGACCATAATTTTAAAAAATTTTTTACTATTTTTTTTTTTACACTAAACTACAAAAAAAAACCCCGAAATTGAAATTTTTTTTTTGAATGGCCGCCATTTTGTCAAAAAAAATCACAAAATTAAGCTTGAGGTTCACCCGAGAAT
Source organism: Coremacera marginata (assembly GCA_914767935.1). NCBI lineage: Eukaryota > Metazoa > Arthropoda > Insecta > Diptera > Sciomyzidae > Coremacera > Coremacera marginata. Next base: position 15,923,981 of record OU612047.1, read on the forward strand.
TACATCTATACTGATTATAACCCGTTTTTTTTTTCATTTCAGACGCTCCGGAGACCCGGAATCGTGGCCGCCATGACGACACCTTTTTTTTTCACCACCAACTTTGAAGTCTCATTACTTTTTGAACAGCCCACGTATCGAGGCAAAAAAAAATTTTTTTATTTACTTTGAACCTTTTGTAATACAATAAATAAAAAAAGTTTTCAATTATTCTTTGCGTTTTCAAATAAGAATTTTTTTAAAAAGGGTCCAAAAAACGGGTTTTGAATGAGAAGACCGCCTTAAGGGAGTGAATGTTACATACACAGCTGGATTCTTTATGCATTTGAGAGCATAAGCCAGAACTAAATTTGTGTCTTCACTGGATGGTTGCTCCTCACAATTAGTGATTTTTGAACCGAAGATGAAGTAAAGGGTTGATAATCGTACTTTTTCGTAACATAATCTTTGCGATACATGGACGTTCTACATTATAATAATCGTACTATTTCGCAATATGATCTATGCGATATATGTATGCTCTACATTATAATAATTGGTACTATTTTTAGTAATATGATCTATGCGATATATGTATGCTCTTCATTTTATAATCATACTATTTTCGTAATATGATCTATGCGATACACGTATGTTCTACATTATAACAATCGTACTATTGTCGTATAGTATCTATGCGATACACGTATGTTTTTCCATTATAATAATCGTACTATTTCGTAATTTGATTTGTGCGATATATGTATGTTCTACATTAACAAGATTACTTTCTATTGAAAATTCGTATATTTTTGTCTTCATCAAAGCCTTTGATGAAAACGAACATGTTTGCTGCAAGTGACTCATTTAAGGTGACTGTCCCTTATTCAAAAGCTGTCTATTCAAAAGGCTGTTGTGACGGTTAGGGTCTATGACAATTTGATGTATGGTATATGGCATAGATTGCGAAAATTCTATGCTTTTGTAAAGTAGTATACTGAATTGAGTCCAAATCAAGTAAATGAACCGTTAAGGAGCACTTATGTAGATATCATTGAAGTTATGCAATGATACCTACTAACACAATAAATGTTCCTTAACTGCCAATAAATAAGTTTGTCATGCCCATTCTTGTACAAAAATTGGTTAGGTTAGCTTAGGACTCATGCATTAAATAATACAAATGCAAAGGGACAAGATTATAATTTAGGCAATAAGTAATTTTTGTCAGCCAGATTTTACAAACATTCTGTAAAATGGAGGACAATGGAGTGAGTTTTTGCTAAGCATGTTTTTTCTAACAGCTTTTTCCCAGAAAAAATATCTAAATATGTGCATATTTCTAAAAATGTCAAATTATTTTTATAACGTAATTGCCACGCTGTGATTAGCATGAATAAGTTTTGTTTATTTTTCTTCAATCACGTGTCTTTAGTTTGACGTTTCAGTATATTATTTTACATTTTCAACAAATTTACCTGTCTATTTGACGTTTTAACAATGATTTCTTATACATCACGAAATGTTTTACTGCCACATGTTTTGATGTTTTTCTTATTTTTTAATATTCCTCGTTTTATTTATAAAAGTTTTTATGAAGATATAAAAACGCTACAATATAGTCAACCCGCATTGCTTTAATGCTTATTCCTGCTCACAGTTTGTGTTGTCAATAACACTGTCACTCTGTCAATCTGTCAGTTTGATTTCATTGTTTTATGACATTTTTGTTGGGCTTCAATATTGACTCGAAATAAGAAAGGAAGACAAAAAAAAAAAAAAAAAAACTGTCATTGGCATTATTTTTTGCAAATGATGGCGCACATCGAAGGTTTTTACATTTTTTTTTTTTTCTCGTTTACAAGTTTATAAAGAGATAAGATTAACAATCGTTACACAAATAAAAATAAAATTTATTGATTTTTATCATGACGAACTTATATTACGAAGAAAAGATTTTAAACAGAAACGCCTTTTAGTTAAAATAAAAGTGACTGTATCCTGAATTCATTATCAAGCAAGCACAGTAGTTTCAAAATTAGAAAGTTCTTCATTCATTTTAAGCAATATTTGCATATATATATATATATATATATATAAATTCATAACATAACCTTCAAGCACTGTGACCTACAAGCTCACTATGGCTGTCAAGCATTTTCGCCAAGTTAAATAAACAGCAAGAAAATCATATTAAGCGCAACGGAAATGCAATTAAAAATAATAATAAAAAAAAAATACTAGCAGCACCAATATTCCTGCATATTGGTAGCACTGTCTTGGCTGTTAAATGCAGCTGGCTGCAAAATAAATCATTTAACTTGCTATATGCAGTCAGATTTTTCAAATTCACTTCCTAATTGTACTGCTAGAAACTCCCAATTTGCTCTCTTAAATTTAACACTGATATTAATTATTAGGCATTTTTTAATCAACCACTTGTTGTTGAATTGCAAAAACAAAATTAATATAAAACATCTGACCATTCAAATATTCAAAAAGTATGCTAATATATTAAGTTGTACCTGTAGTTTTAATAAATATATCGTAAATATATCACATCGTTTATATATCTGATACTTTTTTATTTCTACAAATAATAGCCCAGTAGAAAATTGAAGACTATTTACTATCTTTCTGACTACTCAAATGAATTTACTTGCAATTAGTTAACTTCTTTTGCACTTCTGCATATCTATGTAGTGGACCAGTTCACTTTACAAAAGTGTTAAATTACTTCGGTGCGCCTCCATTTTCGGAAAGTTCCATTTCTTCTGAAAGCAAAAATATTAATTTAAAAAAAAAAACAATTTGAACTCTAGATATTGCGAAAATCGTTTTAGCGTCGTTCTAGAACTATTTACGACTTAAAACATTTTTAATAATGTGTTGTCCAAACCGAAACACATATGCAATTTATTTTAATGAAAATTCATTTATAATAATCTAAGCTTCTTTAAGCTTTGAACCTGCAATTTAAATCCTATTCCGAAATTATCGTTTTTCCACATACAATTTTTTTCTTATTTTGTTTCAACTAGATTATATTTTCAATTTTGTATTATTACACAAAATATAAACTTTCTTCCAATATAGCATGTTGCACATTTTTTGGACCGAAACATCAAAAAAAAAAAAAAAAAAATAAATACACTACAAAAAATGTATTTTTCCTTATGTTTATATTTTAAGGTTATATTATATTTTATTATATTTATTATATTTAAAATATATTATATTTTAAAAAGCAATCAATTTTCTGAAGTTAATAACTTGGGCCTTCTGTCAGAAATTCATATAAATTGTTTTTTTAAATTTTTACATCTCTTTTACAGAAAAAAAGAAAAACAAAAAAAAAATAAAAAAAATAATTTTCATAACTTGTATGAGTTTAGATGGCGTCAAAGTGAAGGGCTCAAAAGACCGGTGTCTATGTGACGGACAGTTAATCTCTGGAAAGGGACGTCTGAAACAAAAAAGCAAAAAAGGTTCCTAAAAATCACTACAAAGTAAAAAATAATTTTAAAAATACTTTTCCTTTTAATTTCTTGGTCATATTTGATAATTTATTTAAACATATAATTATATATGAAATTTTATTGTCTTAATTTTTTTCTTATTTGTTTTATTATCATAAATATATTAATTTCTTGATGAATACAAAAGCTTTTAAGGTTGGCGCTAATATAATCAGAATTTTAATCAGAAGCGCCAACTTCAAAGCATTTCTATTCATCAAGAAATTAATATATTTATGATAATAAAACAAATAAGAAAACAAATTAAGATAATAAAATTTCATATATAATAATATGTTTAAATATATTATCAAATATGACCAAGAAATTAAAAGGAAAAGTATTTTTAAAATAATTTTTTACTTTGTAGTGATTTTGTAGTCGGTTGTTTTTTTAAAAAAAATTTTTATTTCTTTCTTTTTAGAGAATATGATAAATTTTCGAAAAAAGTGTATAATCAAAATAAATAAACTTGTTCCGAAAAAATTTGTTCTATTAAAATCTGAAAGTTTGTTGGTTATTTCAAATATCTGCCTCTTAAATTTAAATTAGAAGTCACATGTTTTGAAATTATTATACCCATTCTTGTAACGAGTTTTATTACCCCAGTGTCAATATTATTCGATATATAGTGTTTTCCAAACATTGCCACGCCCCTTTGTTAAATAAGCGCCCACTTTCTGGAGCGTTATTTCCAATAATTGGGCCTACCCCTGCACTTTATTTCAGTACCCCAGCGTCAATATTAACTGCAATAGTGTTTATCTAGTATTGCCACGCCCATTTATCGAATAACGCCTACTTTATTGACCATAATTTTTAATAATTCTGCCTACCCGTGTACTACAATAAATTTCAGTGCCCTAGTGTCAATATTATTCGAGATACACTGTTTTTCAAATATTGCCACGCCCAGTAGTCAAAATCCGCCCACTTATTCACCGTAATTTTTACTAATAATGCCTACCCCTATACCAAATTGCAGTACCATAGTATCAATATTATTCGATATATAATCTTTTTCTAATACTGCCACGCCCATTTTGCTGACGGCAATTTGTAATAATTTTGACTACCACTACACTAAATTTCAGTACCCTAGTGTTCATATTATTCGAAATACAGTGTTTTTATAATATTGCCACGCCCATTTGTCAAATAACGCCCACTTTATTGGCCATAATTTGTAATAGTAATGCCTACCCTTATACTGAATTGCAGTACTATAGTATCAATATTATTCGAGATATACTCTTTTTCTAATATTGCCACGCCCATTTGTCAAATAACGCCCATTTTTTTGACCGTAATTTGTATTAACTGTGTCTACCCCTACACTAAATGTCAGTACCCTAGTGTCCATATTATTCGAGATACAGTGTTTTTCTAATACTGCCACGCCCATTTGTCAAATAACTCCCACTTTATTGACGATAACTTGTAATAATAATGCCTACCCCTATACTTAATTGCAGTACTCTAGCCTCAAAATTATTCAAGATACACTGTTTTTCTAATATTGCCACGCCCTTTTGTCGAATTACGCCCATTTTCTTGCCCGTAATTTGTAATAATTGTGCCTACCCCTACACTAAATTGCAGTACCCACTAGATACAGTAGTATCTAGTATTGAGAAATCTATTATTGCCACGCCCATTTCTCGAATACCGCCCACTTTTGTATGGGCACCTCCATGCTTATGATATCTATCTGTTCCCCAAAAATTATGGCAACCAGGCATATAGTGAAGGAGTTATCGATGTACATACATTTAAAAAAAAAAAAAACAGAAACCGACGAACTTGAGAACCTCCTCCTTTTTGAAGTCGGTTAAAAATGTATGCCTTCCGCTCGGCAACCTACCATAATATTTGAAAAATTAAAAAAAATGGGCAATATTTAAAAATAAAAAAATAAAAATCGATCACATTTTTGGAAATTTTACCTTTGCTAATTCATTTTTTTAATATTATTTTTTTAATATTCCTTAGAGAATATAATAATAAAGATAAAGAAAATAAATCAAGGTTTTTCAAAATCGGCCTAGCCTGTGATTAACTGTCAGCCATATGGACACAGTATTTTTGAGCACTTCACTTTAGCGCCATCTATAACTCACACAAATGATGAAGATCATTTTTTTTTTATTTGTTTTTAAAAAATTTATGTTAATACCTAATGAAGTGCCCCAGTTTTTAACTTTAGAAAATTGCTTACTTTTTCCCTATTCGAAACTGTAATGATACCTTCAAAATATGATTATTTGTTATGTTTTTAGAAGTTTTTCTATGGTTATCTACCACTTGCAGCAAATACTGTTTATTGCTCTTCATTTGAAGTTTTCGAATTATTAAATTTAGTTAGCAATGCTACACTTCTCTCTGCTCATTGTTTAAATATCGTTTAAACGACTTTCTTAATATCTAGAGGTCAAGTTTTTTTGGGGAAAAATAATGTTTCTCCTGCTATAAGTTAACAAAATTAGGTCAAGAAAAATCCTCAAAATCAATATACAGAAAAATTCCCATTTGAAGTATTTCCCCCTTAAAAAATCGACCCGCTTATTACGTTGCAAATGTGTGAACCTTTTGAAAAATATCATACAAAAATCCCCGGATTGAAAAAAAAAATTGGTAGCATTGTGATGATTTTTTTTTTTTATGGCATGGCAATCTTTGGTCTTGAATTTGTATACCTGTGGAAAAAATTAGTTTATTCAGTAACGACAGCAAATAGTAAGGCGAAAAAATGTAAGAAAAATAGTTTGCCCATGTTTTTCAAAGCTTAAACGTAGAGCTTTAGCTCAAACACGTGTTTCGAACTACACGTGTTCACGAAAGTTCGAACTCCGTGTAGTTCGCTTTTTGAAACACGAACTTGAACTACACGTGTATTTTATTTACGAACTACACGTGTAGTACATATTCACGTGATTTTTGCATTCACGTTTCTGTGGAGAAGGGATTCAACTGGGATTTGGCCAGTTCCTGGGTGCGTCATTTGGACTTTTTTGAGTTCTGTGGATTCCTAGGAGAGCAATGAAGGTTTCTGTGGACAAGGGATTCAACTGGGACTTGGCCAGTTCCTGGGTGCGTGCAAGATAATTTCACAAAATTTCGCCATGATAAAATTTACTAGGAAAATCACTTTAAAATTATCGTGAAAAATACAACAGATCCCTCTTCCATACCTACGTGATTGATTTACTCATATACCCCCTTAAATTGAAAACTCACATATATTTGTTTGAATTTGTTCTTGTTATGTTTGTAATTAAAAAGGAAATGTTACGGTTTTTAAAAGCAGAATAACTAATTTTTTACTAGCTGCCAGCGCTAACGAGTTGCAAAAAATGTTGGAGTGAAAATGTAAAAAAAATTTTTATTAAAGACAACAATAACAACAGGCAAAAACACAGTGATAACAAAGTGCCACACACTCCACCTACACTCTCAAATATTCTTAAACAGAAGCTAGAAGCTCTTGTTGCCGCTGCTTCATGCTTTTAAATGATGTGCTGACAGCTTCTTCATCTTCATCTTTCACTGCTGCTGCTTCTGTAGCTGTTTCTTCAAGAAGCACCTGATGCGTTAAGACTTTTTGTATAACTGAGTGTGTATGTCTGTATGTGTGTGTGCACCTAGCTTTTCTTTTGTTTTTACTGGCTCCCTCTTCATTTGTACGCGCAGCGCACTAATTTTTATGCTGCTATTATTTTTAATCTTTTGCACTACTTCAGCGTGAAATTACTTTCGTCCAACGTGAAGCCAACCCATACCACACCAACCGCTACTAATACTGACTTGACTCACTTCACTTGAAACCCACACTGCGAACAACTATTTTTCTTACTTACTGCTGCTGATTCTTTGCTACTTTCAACAACAACACATAAAAGGCGAGTAAAAAGTTGCAAGATAACCAACAAAAGAAAACCAGCAGCAGCAACATTTAGCGCAAGTCGCGTCATTCAGTCAGTCAGTCAGTCAGTCTTTCATTCATTCACTCAGTTAGTTCGCTGAGTTTAGGTTGTTGGCAACAGGAAGTCACCGGCAGCAACACTAGCTGCCTCCGCTTCTACTGTTGTTGTACTTCTTGCGCCTGCCACATCCTTAGCCACAGTCATTCGCAACCACTTCCTTTGTGCGTCCGCCATGTCTGTCCATGCTTCCGTCAATTTATTGTTTCCTGACTGAGGTGCAACAGCGTTTTGTTGTCTTTATTTTCTTGTCTTGTTTTGCTCTTTTTGGTTATCTAGCTGCTTTAACAGGAAAAAAAAAGAAAAAAAAAGCAATCAACCCAGGAATATATCCTGTTATCACCACTGATTTTCATGTTCTTGTGTGACTGTGTGTGTGTGTGTGTGTGTGTGTAATAACCACAAAAACTACAATTACACAGAAATAATGTTTTATGTTTGTATCTGGTTCTTTTCTTTTATGATTTTTGTTATAGTTCTTTATTGTTTTTCGGTTTGTTCCATCAACGTCATCAAGAGATCTTTCAACGTTATCCACCTCGTTAGCAGCAACAAAAATGAATGCTTTTGTTTTTGGTTTTCTTTTTGTTGATTTGGAAAGATTCTTTTTAAAAATTTATTTCTTAGCATTTTTTTTCAAAAGCTTACTTTAATGCTCAAAAGAGATTTAAGAGATTTCACACCTGCAGCTAAAACAATGCTAACTGTATTAGCTATTCACTAATTGATTTCCGCACAAATTTTTGCAAATAATGTAGACTGAGGGCAAATTTCTTCTCGGTTTATGCATATTGTACTCTTCTGCGTTGTCCGCCGCTGGGTACCGAATCGAATATTTTCTTCGCTGGAGCGTCGTCTTCCGTCCGCTCAACATGACCTAGCCAGCGGAGTCGCTCGATTTTTATGCGCTTTACTATGTCGATGTCGGCGTATAGCTCATACAGCTCATCGTTCCATCGTATTCGGTACTCGCCATTGACGCAGATTGGTCCGCAGATTTTACGAAGGATCTTTCTCTCGAACGCTCCTAAAATCTTTTCATCAGATCTGCTCAACGTCCAGGTTAGTGCTGCATATAACAGGACGGGCATGATTAGTGATTTATAGAGCGTAACTTTTGTTCGTCGAGAGAGGGCTCTGCTTCTCAATTGCCTACTGAGCCCAAAGTAACACCTGTTGGCAAGAGTTATCCTTCGTTTTATCTCTCTACTGATATCGTTTGTGGATTTAATGCTGGAACCGAGGAAGATGAAGTCCTTCACAACCTCGCAGGAGGTGTTGTCAACAGTGACGTGGGTGCCAATACGCTGGGACTGTTTGTTTGTTGACACCAGATATTTCGTCTTATCTGCGTTTACTGCAACACCCATGCGACTCGACTCTTTTTCTAATTTGGAGAATGCTGCACTGACTTCGCGTGTGTTATGGCTAATGATATCAATATCATAGGCATACGCTAGCAGCATAACACTCTTATAGAATATTGTGCGGCTTTGTCTCAGATCAGCAGCTCTAATGATCTTCTCCATAATTAGGTTATAAAAGTCGCACGATAAAGAATCACCTTGTCTGAAACCTCGTTTGGTAACAAATGGGGGGGGGGGGGGAGAGGGGAGAGGTCTTTCCCGATTTTTACTGCACAGCTGGTGTTGCTCAGTGTCATCCTGCATAGACGGACTAATTTTGCAGGTATACCAAATTCAGACATGGTGGAGTATAGGTGATTCCTTATTGGGCTGTCGAAAGCGGCTTTATAGTCGACAAAAAGGTGGTGGGTGTCGATTTGCTTCTCTATGGTATTTTCCAAGATTTGTCGTAGCGTGAATATCTGGTCGGTGGTAGATTTTCCAGGTCTGAAGCCACACTGATAAGGTCCAATCAGTTGGTTTACGATAGGCTTCAGTCTTTCACAAAATACGCTAGACAGAACCTTATAGGCGATATTTAGGAGGCTTATCCCACGGTAGTTGGCGCAAATAGTGGGATCGCCTTTCTTGTGGATTGGGCAGAGTACACTGAGGTTCCAATCGTTTGGAATGCATTCTTTCAACCATATTCTGCATAGAAGCTCGTGAATGCATTTAAATAGAGCTTCGCCTCCGTTCTTAAACAGCTCAGCGGGTAGACCATCGGCTCCCGCGGCTTTGTTGTTCTTAAGCCGTGTTATTGCTGTCAAAACTTTATTATAGTCGGGCAGCGGAACTTCAGCGCCGTCATCCATAATTGGGGTTTCCGGGATATCATCTCTATTGGCGGGATTGTTGTCGTCATCGCCATTCAGAAGACTAGAGAAGATATCTGTCACTAGATTCCTGTTTTCATCAACATTTCTGGTATGTTTATAGAAATCCGAATATATGGAGGGAGCATACTTTTAACAATCTGGACTCTTTCTTTCTGATTCGATATCGCACATTTCCTGATAGCTGTTTCCTGATAGCGAAATCGTTGTAGCCAGCGCACAATACTTCGAAAAGGCAATCTAGAGGGACAAAAGTTGAAATGGAATTCCAAAAAATATTGTATGTCATTTTTTCACAAATATTCCATTTAGCATAAAACACTTGTTTTTATTATATCTGGTAACATCAAAAATGTGAGAGCGCTGCTAAATATATCATTCAATAAAATCAGCAGTCTGAGAATTTTTAAAAAAGTCAAATAAAAGTCTGAGACAACCCTCTAAGAAACATAAACATAACACATTTTGCGAAACGAAAACGTACCGTATGTGGAACGCCATTTCACTAGCACTTGCACAGTTTTTCATATATAAACAAGATGAAATTTTTTAAAAGTAAAACTCTTCTTAAACGAGCCGCTTTGTGCGTTATGGAAGCTGATCGATTTTCCGTTACGGAAACGAACTAATTTAAACGTGTCGAACAATTTTTTGCTTTTCGGCGTAATTCTTTAGTTACGTAAACGCACCACTTTGATGCTATTTATATGTACCACTTAAGTGTTACGTAATTGTACCACTTCAATGTAACGAAAACGTACCGCTTTTGTGACGCCTTGGCGTAGTACCAATACATTCAAATGACTACTTTTTTTATCTAATTCTCTTATTCCAAACTTTACGTATACGGCACGTTTTCGTATCGCAAAATCGGTTCGATTTCGCAGTCTTATATGAGAAAATTAATTCGCTTGCGCTACTCTTGCGTGACGTTTTTCTTAGAGGGAAATTGTTTTGTAGATTCTTTCGCTGTCATTATGGAGAACACAACTCGGGGTATTTAACATTTATAAATTAAAAGGAAAAATATTAAATTGGTAGTTTTGGCGGGACTATTTCCCAAAAAAATTTTGTAAAAAATATGTTTTGATGATTTAGGAAGGTATATTTTTATGAGGGTCCTCGTGGGCTCTCATGGGTTCTTCTTTTCTATTTGTGGAATTTAATGTAGATTTCAAAATATTGAAACGCCCCGCAACTTCAAGTTATTTTCCATTGTTTTATAGATACCTGTTATCGTCTAACTCGGTGTGTGTTCCTAGAAAATTGGATCCAACATCCGAAAGCATCTAAAAAGCAAGCAGTTTTTAATTTTTTAGTTACAAAATTTTATATTCAGAATAGTTCGATGGAACAAAAGGATATTTTTAAGCAAAAAGTTTTACTTTACTTCTATCAGAAAATTGGAAAAAATTATACCTTTGAAAGGAAAGATTTTTATCCCGGTATGAGAACTGTTATTAATATAGAATCTTAATTGTCAATTGTGGAGCTATTTTCCATATTTTGTGCCACCATTTAGCAAGGGAGGTAGGCGTGGTTTTCATTAAATTTCAGTCATCTTCGAACTTGAAAGACTTTAAAATAAATAAGCAATATAACGTTTGTAGATGCAACCGATTGATATTACATTTCGTAAAGTTAAAAAACATTAAATTATCCCTTTAAGCATTAACGGTACATCTCCCACCTCCCCCTAGAAAAACTTTTTTTCTTGTTTTAACAGTTGCTCAAAAACTTCATAAAACTGTTTTGTGATATTTTAGACAGTTTTGGTTTATTCTAATCGCCATTTTGCAAGGGAGGTAGGCGTGGTTTTATTAGATTTTGCTTATATTCAAACTTGAAATTACTTTTAACTAATAATGTGCAACATAACGTTTCTAGATGTATACCACATTGTTAAAAAAGAAAGGTTCATTCACACTGTGAACCGGACTTAACTGTCCGATTCGAAAATTTTTTTAGTAGGTTACCACATGTGTCTTTGACAAGGCTGCCAAAATCAGCGTCTCTCGTTGGCATTTGGTAAAGTGGCAGTGTTTTGTTTACAACATTTTTTTTCGTGTCTTCGATTTTTACGATGGAAGAAAAAATTGAGCAAATTTTGTGTGAAAAATGGTTTCAACAGCGCCGATACACGTAAAATCTTGGTGAAATGTTACGGTGACTCTGCTCTATCGTAGCAGAAGGCAAACAAGTGGTTTAACCGATTTGTGAGTGGCCAAGACGAAGTAGAAGACTCGTACCGGGCGGTCATCGTGTTCGACTACCGAAGAAAACGTTGAAAAAATCAAAGAAATGTTGGTCAAAAATCGCAAATTGATGATTAGAGAGATAGCAGAAGACGTCGGCATTTCAATTGGATCCGTTCAGAACATTTTGAAGAATGAATTGGGCTTAAGACGTGTAGCTGCGAAGTTGGTACCGAAAGAACTCAATTTCATGCAAAAAGAGACCGAGTTGCTATCGCGAAAGACATGTTGGAAATGGTCGAAAACGCCGAATCATTCATCGAATCCATCATTAATGGTGATGAGACATGGGTATACGAGTATGACACGCAAACCAGGCATCAGGCGAGTGAATCAGGCTCAATTTTTTCTTCCTAAGCAAAACACTGTCACTTTACCAAATGTCATCGAGAGACGCTGATATTTGGCAGCCTTGTCATAGACAACCTACTAAAAAAAAAATGTTCGAATCGGACAGTTAAGTCCGGTTCACAGTGTGAATGATCCTTTCTTTTTGAACAAGGTGGTAATTTCAATGTCGCATTTTAAAAAGTGAAAAAACATGCAATTATCCTTTTAAGTGTCAGTATCTGGCGAGCCGTACATATCAGACCTCCCCCTCCCTTCCATCGTCCCCCTCTAGAACAATTTCTTTTTATCCCATATAGCCAAAAAAGTCATAAAATAATTTTATCTAGTTGGTTTGTTCTAATCGCAACACTGTGCGTCGATTTCAATGTCCACAACTCGGCTTGGTTATGTCACTCGGACAACACAACACCTGAAAAAAAATGTGTTGAGCATTTTGCTTTTTTCCACGAAGTAATCTGCATAGACGTAACATTCTAGACCTTTTTCTGACTTCGCATTATGGAAAATATCATGTGAGTGTCAACGCACCTCTTGGTTATTCGGACCATTGCACCATCTCCGCTGTTTTCCATAGTCTAACCTTTACAAATTCAATTGGAAATTATGTTTCGCTGCTGCTATGGTACACGAAATTATCTTATTGGGTAAGCGGCCTTTCATCCCCAATAAAATGAGGAGCATTAAAACAAAAGACTCATGGTTAAATGAGACTTGCAGGACTGTAGTCAGGTCCAAAGAGGAAGCCTTTCAAAATTGACACTCTGATAAGAATGCCGATACTAAAAGCCATTGCATCGAGGCTAGGAATCGCTGAAATGCAATTTAAAATGCGAAAAGTTTCTTCACCACAGGTTTTTTTCTGCCCCAAAGGATGCAAAAACATTTGGCCATTTGTTTAAAGAGTAAGGAATGAGACGTCATCAACTATTCTAACTCTTTTAAAAGATGCTCAAATCTTCACAGCTGCGGCTGATAAAGCGAACCTGTTAGAACCACTGCCTTTCGATGAAAGTACGTCTTCTGCAATGCAGGAAATTTATTTTCGTATTAGAGGAGATAAAAAAGTCCTTGCAAGCCTCATCATTAACAAAGCCTCTGATTCTGATGGCATGCCAGCATTTGTGCTCAGTCTGGATCGGCCTCTGCGGAACCTGTTTAACATCTCCTACAGGACAGGAGTATTTCCATCTTTTTGGAAGGTCGCAAAGGTCCAGCCAGTAGCAAAAAAGAGCGATGCCACAGAGCCTGCAAATACCGACCCTTAGCGATATGCTCTACGCTTGCCAAAGTTATGGAGAGCGTAATTAACTTCAACCTTATGAACTATCTGGAGCACAATAAATTGCTTTGAGACCGTCTGTATGGTTTCGTAAGGCCCACTCTACCGGTGACCAAAAAATTAAATCAATGCGCTCACTTATTGGGTAAGAGCAGGGTTGTTGCTCTAGATATTTGAAAGGCGTTTGACCGAGTGTGGCATAAGTCGCGCGATTCCAAGCTAATTGCATATGGTGTCGGTGGTACCTTCGCTCGGTGGATCACGTGATTGCTTAGTTACTTACTTAGGTGGCCGTAACAACCCGTGTTGGGATTTCGGCTGACCTCATCAGCTCTCGCCAGGCGCCTCTGCTTTGCGCGCGCCTCCTCCAATCGGATAAACTATGTGCGGTTAGGGCTTCCTCGGCCTGGTCCATCCATCGGAGGCATGGTCTCCCCCGTCGTCGTTGACGACCTTCTGTCGATGACTCACAGTCCAATTCATTCATTTGCGGACAACAGCAGCATTTGCCATTTATATTCGTTCAAAAAACGCCCGACCTCTTTGGAGATTGAGAGGAAAAGGCAACATATGAATGACACACTTAATGACTTAAAAAATCTCCGAGTTTGGTCTTGCTAATAGAATAGCATTTAAAGCTATCAAGTCTCAGCATGTCTGTTAATCCACAAGCGAATCAATTCCCCCTTAGCTCCCTTCAATATGAACGGTGTATGTTTCTTGGAGTCAGATGCTCTTGACGTTCTAGGCATATCAATACAATCAGATTTTCGGTGGAATAATCTCATTTTTGATATGTTAAAAGAAGCAGCCAATGCCTTAGTTTTCAAAAACGGTGTCAGAAATACTTCACTCCATCTGTTATTCGTTGGATCTATGCCTCATATATTAGGCCAAAAATGGAGAACAATTTGCTTTAAGATCATATTTGGAGTTTCTGGACCGGACTCAACGGCGTGAGATATATTTAATAGCGGATGCAAATATTTCATCTCAACTCTTTCAAGTCTCTTAAGTATCATCGCAATGTTGGTTGCCTAAGCCTCTTGTACATGTACTACCATCGGAAGTGTTCAAGGGAGATACATGGTCTGACGCCACCAGCTCGTGTGTTTCCTAGGTCCACTTGGGCAGCTCTCCAAGCCCATCCCTATACCATGGCCTTGTTGACCAACGGAACATCGCATTACCGAGAGAGTTCGTTTTATAGCCGTTCAGTAAAATCGTGGAGCAATCTCCCTGAGAGCATGTTCCCTGGCAGTTGCCAGCTATGTAAATTTTAATCAAATCTTCACCAATACTATTCCATCTTTCCACCCTCGAACTAACTATCATCCGTCTTCCGAATCAACACACTGCTTTCGCATTTATATGGGGCATTCCCTGAGTGTTAGTTAAGCCAAAATAAAAATTTCCCCAGAAATATAGTATTGATATTGAATTTTATAATTTCTTATTTGTTTTTTTTTTGTGTTTATTTTTTTGTTGAAAGATTGTTGAAAACAGAGTTATTTTGGAAACTACCTTGCAACATTAAAGTTTTGAATTTGATGTGTTACAAAGTTTCTAGTCTTCGTTCTCAATTTAACCATCAATACAACATTCAACAATGCATATCAATGAAAAAGACGTAGGAATAAAAAAAATTCCTACAACTTCTTGTTGAAAAACATTGAAAGTAATATGTTAGAAAACTTGAGGTTAATAAAATAACAACAATAAAACAAGTTAAGAACAAAAAATCAAAACTAAGCGTCTGAATTTGATTTGCACTCAATTGCTTCCAAGGCGATATCGAAGGAAAGTCAATAAGAAGAAAAAAAAAAAAAAAAAAAAATAAAACACTCGAGCGATTTTGCAATTTTTCAACCAAACACACCAATATACACTGACGCACACACATGCTCCATAGAAATAAAAACATAAATGTAATTCATGAATAAAAGATTTATTCGTATATGTATGCGCGTCAAGTGTGCTGGTTCAGGTTTGATCAAATCCGATTTTTTGCAACAAACAACATTTTCAGGGTGTTCTGATTGAATGGTTAGATTTTTTTTTTGTTTTTTAAGTGGGAAAGGGGACACTAAGAGTAGTAAGGGTGCTAAGGACCCTAAGGATTTTTAGGAGGTTGGTTAGGCGTCTCCAACGCTAGGTGTTGGAGTGTTTTTTTACGTACACAACAGTAATATTGACTAAAGTTTAATATTATAATTTTTCCATAGGCGTTGATGTTATCAAGATTTATGCTCAGTTGAATGTGCTTGTAGCGCGTCATTGGATGCTTAAGGCGATAAAAAAAAATGCAATTCAATGGAACAGTTTAGGAAAAAAGTTTTGTAAAATTGTAAGCACATAATTTATAGAGGGGGGGGGGGGAGGGGGGGGGTTAGGGAAATGTTGAATTATTGAAGGTTGTGATGTATAAACACAAATATATAACGCCTTATTTATTAAGCAGCAGTTTTTAGCTTGTAATTGAAATTTTTTTTTGGAAATTATTCATGTTGAATGACATAATATTTACATACAGTGCTTACAGAGTGCTTACAATGTGCTTACAGAGTGCTTTTAATATTATCTTAATAATATTTTTAATATAATATTATATACTAGCTTATACCCGGCGCGCTTCGCTGCGCTCAGCGCTTATCCCCTAAAAGAGGGCGTAGCTTTAGTGAAGCCATGCTTTTATAGTAAGTTCTTACCGAGTTTTATTAATGTGTGACTTATTTCGAAAGCTATACCGAAAATTTTGGGTGCGGAAAAAGTACCACGCCCCACGTCCAACACCCATAAAATGTTACCTATGCAACGGCATGTGTAAATTGAGGTCGAATACTGAATTCCGAGGCTTTGCGACCTATAATTACAAAACTGTTCGAAATCGAAAATTTTAGGTGTATTTACGATCGGCAACAGACTTCACAGGAACCCTCTCAACGCTTTGGTATAAAAATTGGCTTAGCGGTTTCGAAGCCTTTACGTGATATACACATATACCCACATACGTATATACATTAAGTCGCCTCACGCTCTTTAGAAAAAAATTTGTTCAGTCTCGTTCTTCAAAATAATCCATGGCTTATGTTATGATGATCCACAAAATATTTCGACTAAAAATATTGGCTGGTATGGCAGTTAGAAAAAAACAAACTGTCAGAAATAAGAGTAATGGAAAAAATTTTGCATCAAAAAATCTTATATTTTTTCCGTTGGACCAAAGATAATGCGGATTTTTTGGATTGTTTTAACTTTTTTCATATTATTTTCACTAAAATTCAAACGAATCTTTTCCTAAACTAATTTTAGTCAAATAAATTGTACAATGTAAAAAATGTGTACATTTTTTTGTAATTTCATTCAATTTAGAAATTCACTTTACACTTTATTTCATCATCCATAGATAATTTATTTGACTAAAAGTAAAATGGCAAAACAAAAAAAAAATTTAATTTGCATTTTAGTGAAAATAATACAAAAAAAAAAAAGTTAAAAAATTAAAATTTATAGAGTAGAGTAAAAATTTAAAATTTATTAGTGCAGATTGGAAGAACTTTTTAATTACTATTATTTCTGACCGTTTGTTATTTTTAACTACCGCACCAGTAAATATTTTTATAAAAAACTCGATTTTTACAGAATATTTCAAACCATTCCGTGGCATACTGGTTGACGTGCGAGGCTTGTATACCATAGAACCCAGGTTCGAATTCTATCTGACACAGAAAGTTTTTTCAATTGAATTAATTTTTCTGTTCGGCCGCCATCTCTATGCAGACAATGGCAAACCTCAGAGAGTAAAAACTGGCATGAAAAGCTTCTTGAGAACATAAGCCGTTCGGAGTCGGCATAAGCCTTGTAGATCCAGTTCTCGATCATTTGTGTTCAAACATTTCACAACACGCACGCATAAGAAGCTCGGTCAAAGTCTGAAATGGCCATTTCCTTTTTGTTTTTTTTTTTTTATTTCAAACCATTCCAGCTCACGGATGACTATCGCTACAGTCGAAATATTTGGGGAATCATCATCATAACATAAAACCTTATTTTTGTGAGCATCCTTAGTATACATACATACATATTTTACAGATAGATAGATGAGCAGAAAAAGTAGGTATGGCAACATTTATATATAAAGTGACCGCCACTTGGTCCTATTGCACCTATATACCAAGTTCCACTATCAAAACGCGTACAGCTCAGAAATTACAATGATTTTTGAAAAGTCGTCTTAAATAAAGTGTGACACGCCAATTTTTTAAGGGGTCTGGCAGTATCCATATGAACTAATCTACCAAGTTTTAGTCTTTTACTGTAAAAAAAGTCTGATATATATCCTTTTTATGGATTTGTGGGCATTGAAAGTAGGCGTGGCAACATTTATATATAAAGTGAACGCCAATTTGACCCATAGCACCTACATACCAAGTTTGTCTATCAAAACGTTCACATCTCAGGAATTAAAATTATTTCTAACCGATAGCCCAGGCAGCTAACTTAGTTATAATTTTTAAATTGTAATGAACTATAGTACATTAATACATAAGTAAATAAATAAATTAAATAAAATTATTTCTGAAAAGTGGGCACAGATATAGTCCTATCATGCACAATTTTTGCAAAGCTGTCGAGAGTAAGCGTATGAAATTAATAACCATATTTTAGTATTTAACGATGAGAATCGTCTGATTTATAGAAGTTCTATTAATTTGTGGGTAAAAAGAAACCAACTGGCGGCCGTGGCATAGCGGGTAGAGTGTGTGGCCCATACGCGAGGGAACCCTGGTCCAAATCCCACCTGACACGGAAAGTTTTTCGATTGAATTAATTTTTCTGTTCGGCCGTCATCTCTCTGCAGACAATGGCAAACCTCAGAGAATAAAAACTGCATGAAAAGCTTCTTGAGAACGTAAGCCGTTCGGAGTCGGCATAAAACATGTAGGTCCAGTTCTCGATCAATTGTGTTCAAACATTCCACAACACTCACAACACAATTGATCATAAGAAGCTCGGTCAAAGTACTTTCAAGGACTGAAATTGGCCATTTCGTTTTGTTTTTTTGTGGGTGGTACAAGTGGGCGTGGCAAATTTTATATATATATATTGACTGCCTCTTAGAGCACCTGCATATCAAGTGTTACTATCAAACGTGTGCAACTCAGGAATAAGCATGATTTTGAAAAAGTTAGCGTAGATATGGTGCGACTACGCCCATTTTTAAACAGTTGCCGACAGTGACCATATGAACTAAATTACTAAATCTTAGTCTTCTACGGCAAAAGCCGTCTGATATAAAGCATTTTTACTGATTTGTGGGCGGTAAAAGTAGGCGTGACAACGTTTATATTTACAAAGTGACTGCCACTTGCACCCTTAGCACCTGCATACGAAGATTGGCTATGCAGGCTAAAGTGGGCGTAGATATAGTGCGGCCATGCCCATTTTTTATAGATTGACCGACAGTAACCATATGAACTAAATTACCAAATCTTAGTCATCTACGGCAAGAGCAGTCTGATATAAACCATTTTTACTGATTTGTGGGCGGTAAAAGGGGGCGTGACAACATTTTTATTTACATAATGACTGCCAGTTGCACCCAGAGCACCTGCATACCAAGATTGGCTATGAAAACGTGTACAACTCAGGAAGAAGCATGATTTCGATAAAGTTTGCGTAGATATAGTGCGGCCATGCACATTTTTTATACATTGGCCGACAGTAACCATACGATCTAAATTACCAAATCGTAGTCTTCTACGGCAAAATCCGTCTGATATAAAGCATTTTTACTGATTTGTGGGCGGTAAAAGTGGGCGTGACAACGTTTATATTTACATAGTGACTGCCACTTAGATCCATAGCACTTGCATACTAAGATTCACTATCAAAACGTGTACAACTCAAGAATAAGCATGATTCCGATAAAGTGGGCGTATATATAGTTCGGCCACGCCCATTTTTTGTATATTGGCGGAGAGTAATCATATAAACTAAATTATCAAATCTTAGCCTTCTATGGCAAGACCCGTCTGATATAAAGCATTTTTATTTTTTTGTGGGCGGTAAAAGTGGGCGTGACAACGTTTATATTTACATAGTGACTGCCACTTGTATGCATAGCACCTGCATATCAAGATTCACTATCAAAACTTGAACATTTTAGGAATTAAAATAATAGCTGAAAAGTGGGCGTAGATATAGTGTGACCACGCCCATTTCTTTTACAGTCACCGAAAGTAACCATCTGAACAAAATAACAAAATTTAAGTTTTATATGATTAAAACCGTCTGATATATAGCAATTTTTTTGGTTTGTAGGCGATAGAGCCAATTTGGGTTGTATGGGAGGTACCACGCCCCCTTGCCCAATCAACACCAAACTTCACAGGAACACTTCCCGAATGTTGCTTCAGTATCCCTCAAAATTTCATAGAGTTTGGTTCGGTGGTTTTGGAGTCTATACGTGATATACACACATATCCACATACCCACATACCCACATACCCACATACCCACATACATACATTCATTTTTATATATATAGATATATTAAATAAATATATATATAATATAAATATTATATAATAATATTTTATTTTTTTTCTACCCTATCCTATCTAAATAAGTGTACTATAAAGCATTCATAAAACTTGTGGTATGCAATTAATTACATGTAATATGTTGTAAACTATTTATTTAACCCAAATTGCATGCATTCAATCATAGAACAAATTAATTAACTGAATTTACAAAAAATCAAAAAAAAAATACCCACTGTTTGAAATATCTCTACTCTCATTAATGAAATCAACGCATGCGACAGCTGCGCGACTTTAACGCGATTTATTTTTAATTTATTTTGACAAACGCCCCAAACAACAGATGTAAACAAACAAAAATATTTATTGAAGCGAAGCTTTTTACTCCTCGTTCTGTGATTTGCTTGGAGTGAAATCTTAAAAATTTTCGACAGATTTTTTCTTGGAAATTTGATTGCTTCTTTGTTGCTAGCGCTTATTACAACAACAAAATTTAATACTTTAATATTAAATACTAAAATTATTCTTCGGCCTGGCCGTGGGGATCGAACCCACGTCCTCTGAAATGATAGTCCAATACACTATCCACTAGGCCACAAACACTTGTTAAACAAAGATTCAATCCTAATTATAACAGAAGCTATGCTGCAGTAGATCATCACCATCTATCCATAGATAGAGGATTGTGTATTTGCTATGCTACAACTATCAAAAATTTGCTCTTATTTGCCACAAGGTGTCTCCAGCATCGGTTTGTTTGTATTGTGAATGCGTTTGTGGTGCTGTTGGCATAGAGTGTAAATTATTATCTAGAGATTGCATCAACTCTGCTAAATCTCTGCCATGTGTTAACAAAGTTACTTTACTTAAAAACGTGAAGGAAAAACCTCTGTTAACCTCTGTAATTTACATAATTTACACTATATGCTGTTAGTACGAAGAAAATTAGCAATGCCCACAAGTGCGTTGACAAGTGCGTTTTTAAGAGTCAAAAAAATAGATGATATCAATAAATATGGAATTAACAAACGCATGCATGAGTCAGTGCAGCCAAGATCACAACCATGTGTGGAGAGTTAAAATGGAGAGTCGCTGGCATTATATGCCCGTATATGTAATTGGCGTGGAAATTTGACATTCAATATGTTTTCTGATATATGTAATTTATTTTATGTTATTTTATATTTTTGTGTTTAAAAGTTAATTTATTAAAAACAAAAAATTATTAAGCTATCAAATCTATGTAAATGCGAAAAAGCTTCGCTCCTCTCGTGTGTCCAACGACGCACCTGTGTTTTTTTTTTTATTAATTTTTCAATTGATTTTTATTGAAACAAGCTTGAAAAGCAATTATTAACATTTTTTTTTATATGATTTAACAAATAATAATAAAAATCTAAGGTCGTAAAAAAAAACTTTTTGGTATAAATTCACGCTGTACTATAATTTGGCAAAAATGTTTCAAATTGCGAAACATATGCAAACTTAACTATTAACGACGCAGCAAATAAGTTCCAGCAGCCGCATAAGGATATGTGGCGTAGGCTGCATAAAACGGTGCTGCATATGCACCATAGTAAGGGGCGGCATAAACACCGCCTGCTGCAGCGTATCCAATGGAGGGTGCAGCTACAGCAAAACCAGGCGTCGCGTAACTCAGGGGCGCAACAAGATGTGGCTTGGCGGCTATACTTACCACAGCGGCTAACAAGCAGAGTGCGAACTGTTCAGTGGGATGAAAGCTCAGAAATTTAATTGAAAAATAATTGCATGTTAATGAAACAATTTGTCAGAAGCTTACAAGTTTGAACATTTTGTTGGTTGTTGGTTATTCGATGGATGGTCGCTGAGTGCTGCTTGCCTGCTTGTTTTGAGTGGATTGACAAAATAATGTGTTGCTCTTGGCTTGGTTGTCAATCACTTTTATACCGATGCTCCATGGTCAAGTTGTAAGTTGAAAATTGATGATGTTTTTGGTGTTGCCATAAACGGAAGTTGTAAATGGTTTGATTTTCAATTATTAAACCTATGATTGCTCATGCTAGGAAGGTATGTGTGCGTGTGTGTGTGAGTGTGTGTAAGGTAGATGTTGTTGCTGTTATTTGCTTTAACTTTGCTTCTTGTTGGCATTCTTGTCAATGGCACGTTTTCTAGTGATTGAGTTTATTATAGGTAGCTGTTGAGAGCTCTATAAGGAATGTGGTGAAGTTGACACGTTTTTTTAAATTTCAATGAGAATATATTTACATAAACTGGTGGCCAAAACTAAAACAACTCAAATTACCATGATGAAGTTAGTCTTTTAAAATAAATAATATTAAAGATATAGCTACAATGTTATGAAGTGAAACTTCTCTAACCAAACACAGCGAATTAGATGGGAAGTAAAACCGATGTAACGAAATGGTTTCAATAATAAGAAGCAATAACAAAAACTCGCCGCACATGGCAGTATAAAGTTAAAGAGCATACTTTTTGGCAGTTTTATAAAGCTTTCGCAGGTCGTGTAGCATATATGTCTTGTATATTTATACACTTTCAGCTATTTGAAGATATTTGAAATAAACTTCATGACAAGTAAAGTTGAGAATTTGAATTGTTTTGAATGCATTTTATGGCAACTAACGGATTTCATAATTTACCTTGTTTATCGTTTGATATGCAAACGAAAGATTTAATAATAGTTATAATGCAATTTTTATAGAAATGTTTTGTGATGAATGTGAACACCTGGAATACAGTCGTTTTGATAAATAAATTAAATCATCAAACAAAAAATAATAAAGGGCGGTTGAATACAGGAGCTTATAAAAGCATTAATCGCGATTTATGGATTTATGGATCGCGATTTTATAATTACATTGATCATTATGAAATATTCATCAGCATTGAATAGATTCATTGATAGCATTTGCACACATATTTCTTGATATCTGAGATTCTGCCTTCTTCTGGTGTCATAGCTGTCATAAGGCCAGGCCACCAAAGATTTGCTGCGCTGAGAGTTAAGAAGATTATTGGTGCTCTGGCCAACATTCAGAGTTCAGTCAGTAAACGATTGCAATCATTTTGTATTGCAATCAGTGATTTCATAGCCAATGACTTCAGTTTAAGTTTACAATCTTTAAATTATTACCTTAACACAAGAAGCTCTGAAATTATTTTTAAGTAATTGAAAAAAGATTTATAATCAGAACAGTCATTGCTGATTTCATTAAAATTGAAATCGCAGCCATGACTGCAAAACTAGATTCATTGCATTGTACAGGGTGTTCCACAACTGAGTGCAACTATTTACAGAGGTGAAACATTACGTCGAGCTGAGCAAAAAATCGTATGGGAGGGGATCTATTTTCACATTGTCAGGCCTGTAGCTCCAGAAGCTAATATGTAACAAAAACAATTCCTCTTGTTTGATTCAGCAAAAATGTATTCTGCATACAAAATTACTTCAAAAATGTTTACGTGCAATCAAAAGACTTCAATTGACTTCAAGTTATAGCACAATTTAAGTTATTAAAAACATAATTTCAATTAACTTTTAATGATTTAATTGACTCCAAATCGATTTTAATTTAATACAATCAAAGACTCCAAGGAGCAAGACTTCAATCATAGTGAATGAATCAAAAGACTTCAATAGAAATTTTCAGAAATTGACTTTTTTTAAAACTTAAAGTCATGTAATAAAAAAAATTTATTAAATGACTTAAATCATTTCTTTGGCGTTCAGTGCCAGTTTTTACGTATCTCTCATTTTCTCTCACCGATATACAATTTTAAATTTAACTGCGTTGTTTCAAGTTCTGTTTATACAGGAATCATAGCATTTAAAACTGCGTCATGTCGCAATTGCGTTAACGCATTTCGCTGATACAGTAAAATGCGCTTGATTTGGTGCATTAGTGCAGAATTTTTTGCTGCGTTACTCATGTAACGGGGCATTCGAGAAAAACTGTCGAATAAAAAATTGTATTTATCGGAAAAAAATTCATTTGTTTGGGAAATAATACCGGAAGTTATTTATTTGCAATCAGAATTGCCTCCTAAGAACAACTTCCACGCATATTAAAAAAATAATGTTTTCGTTTTTGGATTTTTTGAACTAACTATACGAGAATTTTTAATTTTGTTTTAATGCCAGTTTTTTAATTGCATGAATGAAATTTTCTACAATTCTGTTCTTACTCCAATGTTCGCTGATACGAACCTGTTCCAAAAGCTTTTGATACGATAAGCATAGACTTCTAGCAACGGATTGCGGTAGAAGAGACAAATAAAAAGCTAAGCGTATATCAGAGTTTTTAAAGTTTGCGTCTGAGAAATATTTAGAAATTTACACATCATCTTCATCATTTTCGTTTCCTCGAACTTCTAGGCGGAGCATAGGGCCTCAATTTACACATATCTAGAAAAAAAAATTCTAAAAATACTGGTTTGACAAAATTGCTGTGCGAATGAAATAAAAGTTTGTAAAATATTTGAACCTTCTAGTGACCTTTTTTGTTAATCATTTGACCATTGTCGAAAAAGTTAAAAAAAAATATCCTTAAAATTAGTCGGAGAGAGTTGAAATATTCCATAAAATTGTTTCATGTAAAATGTCTCTTAAAGTCTCTTCGGAAAAAGACATATTTGCATCTATGGAGAAAAATGTTGAGTTTTTATTAAAAAAATAAAGGAATTCCCCCTTTGCACCTTCGAAAGGACATTGACCGAGCTTCTATGGATCATTTTGTGTTGTACGTATTATAAAATACTAGTATAAAAGCCCGTTCTACGACGGGTTGGAAGCATTAACGCTACACTGTAATTATTTATTGCCATTATTACAGTGCTCTTATAACATACTGTTCTGAAAAATGTTCAGCCTGAAAGTATGCACATATATAAAAGGCAAGCATGTCACAGATAAGTATAAAAAAAGATTAATGTGCATACTTTCAGGCTGATAGCAAAAAGTAGTTACAGTTTGAGCGATATTGAGTTCAGAGCAATGTGCTTGCCCTTTATATATTAGGATTTGTATACAAATAATCGAGAACTAGACCTCAACAAATGAAGAAAATATTTTCTGTTTCCAAGTTGCAAGCAGTGCGGTCGCGGGTGTTAAATTTGTGCTAATTTGAGTGAAAATATAAAAAAAAAAATTGTAATAAAAACTATAAAATGTGAAAGAAGTCTTAAAATTGCAAAAAAAAACTGTAACTGTTTTAACCTAAAAACAACTGCGAAACGTGAGCATAGAGAAATTCGCGATGAACAGCTGATTTTGACATCTATCTCGCTTTATTGAGCTTTCCACTCTATTCCTCTCCGAGTCATGGTAGTCATGAGTCATGAGTCATGGTTCTATCGTTATGTAAAAGAGAAATATTGCATGCATACTAAAGAGCTGCACGAATACATTCCATTTGGAATCCATTCTACGCATTCCATGCGAGTATTCCATATTTGCAAATCATTTGCAAAGCGAAACGAATGAATGAGAGACATAAATTTTTCGAATGGAATGAACATTCCATTCCATTTGAGAGAGTTCTAACGAATATGGAAATTTCTAGAATGTATTCGTTGCGTTGAGAGTACTCTCAAATGGTTACCATGAATTTTGACTTTTGCTCCAGTCATGTTTCTTAGAGTTTTATGGTAGTTGCAAAGGAGGGTCGCTGATTTCAAATCTGATGTCAGATTTTGAATTTTCAAAATGGCGGATAGGGTTGCCACCTTAAAATATCTTATTTTCGCGAATTCGAGGCTGGGGCAAACACTAGGTAAAAATGGGTCGCTGATTCCGAATCCGTTGTCAGAATTTTATAATTCCAAAATTTTTTTGAAAATAGGGTTGCCACCTAAAAAATTTGTTATTTTGCAATTTTTTTAAATGAGCATTTAGTAAAAGGGAGTCGCTGATTTCAAATCTGACATCAGATTACCTAGTGTTTGCCCCAGCCTCGAATTCGCGAAAATGAGATATTTTAAGGTGGCAACCCTATCCGCCATTTTGAAAATTCAAAATCTGACATCAGATTTGAAATCAGCGACTCCCTTTTACTAAATGCTCATTTAAAAAAATTGCAAAATAACAACTTTTTAGGTGGCAACCCTATTTTCAAAAAAATTTTGGAATTTTAAAATTCTAATCTAAAATAAGATATTTTAAGGTGGCAACCCTATCCGCCATCTTGAAAATTGAAAATCTGACATCAGATTCGACATCAGCAACCCCCCTTTGAAATCCCTTTACGTAAAACCTTTTTTCATCAACCATTTGGTAGTACTCTCAAATCAACACTTGAGAATGTTGAGTATTCTATTCTAAACATTCTCAACGCACAAGCGCACATTCCATTCCATTCTAAGCGCTTCGAATGCATATTCCATTCCATTCTCAGCGCTGAGAATGATCATTCCATTCCATTCTATTTTTTTGAGAATGTGTTGAAACGGCTTTTGAATGCATTCGTGCAGCCCTTTAATGCATACTCAATGCTTAGAGAGCGAAACCGATACAAGTTGATATAAGAAAAAATAACAAAACGTAACTAGTATGCTTGGATGGTTCCTTGCATAGCTTTAGTGTGAACTAAATAAATGTTAATATGTGCGTTTTTATAAGGTGATAATAAGCTTTTTTGTTATTCATTGCTATTAAGTTTTATGAGTCGACTCCGAATGGCTCATATTTGTGAAGCTTTTGTCATAAAAAGCATTTATTACTCTCTGCGGATTGTCATTCTCTGCAGACAGGAGACGGATGATTAGAAAAATTATTTCTATTTCTAGCCGACAGTTCTTAATTACTTAATTCATCACATATTTTTAGAAAGTTTCCACTTTTTAAGTACAAAATTTTTTTAAAAAGATATTAAATCTTTTGGAAGTATCTTAAAACTTGTTAATTTACAGAACTTTGAAATAAAATACAACACTGACTGACTCTCATTGAAGCGTCATCAGCCACTTGGCAAACCTATTAAAAATTGAGTTTCAAAAGAATTACTAATTGCAGCCACTTTTGTGATAGGCAGCAAAAGCATTTCATTATTAACTGGAAAATGTCAGCAAAGCGGAAAGAAGTCAAACGAAGTCATTCAACACAAAAAACAATGAACGACCCTTCCTATACGAAGTATAAACAAGCAAAAGTGAATGAATACAATGAAGTTCGGAGGTTGAGGGTTACACTAAAAAGAGGTGAATATGATAAAAATTGAAAGCGCTACTACAACGTCACTGAAGTTGGCTGCAATGAAGTAGAGAAAAATACAATATAAGATGGAGGTTGAAAAAAAAGACACATGTCAGCAAAAAAATATACAAAAACAAAAATAGCATCAACACTTTCAAACGCACTTATTTAGATTACCTTTGGGGATATGTTAACAACAGCAAAAACAACAACAAGACCAACGAGAAAAATACGTCAATAACAACAAATGATGCTGTAATAGATGTTACCCCAAAGAAAAGTTTGAAAAACAACAACTACAGCAGATATGTACACTGCATAAAAAATACAGCATTCAATTATTGGTCAAAATAAAAAAATTATCACACCAGGTTTTATGAAAAAAAAACTTCGTTTTATTGAAATTGAAAAGAAGCAGCATATGCAGTAGAAAAGGCAGCAGAGTGAGCGACACTTTGTGCGCTGTGGCTGGAGGCATATGACGCAACAAACGGTGCAGCACCGACCAAAGCTTCGATATAGGTCAGTAAAGCAGAGTAGGTCAGAGGCGTTGACTGGACAAGTGGCAAGTGAAATAAGCCAGGAGTGCGAAATAGGCAGGCGGTGCCACTAGACGAGGCGTAGTAGCGGCGCACAGTACTTTGAACTCATAAGAAAAGGTGAACAAATAAAATGAATCGTTAGATTTTCACGAAATTTTGCATGACAATAAATACGTGGTTGCTAATAACAAAAATTAAATTAGTTTTTACTCAGATTTATTATTTAATATAAGAATATAGTTTATATCTGAGCTTAAAAAATTATGGAATTGTTGAAGAAATTTTTGATAATTTGAATTAAATAAGCAAGAAAATGTCAAAACCGTCAAATTTAAACATTTTAAGTTGTTTGCTGAATATTAAATACTGACAAGCAACAGTTATATTTCAATGTTAATTTGCGCAGTATTGATAAAATATTCCGGTTGCGTGCGAGTTGCCAAAATTGCTATTTGAAGTTACATTCAACTTATTGGAGACACAGTTGTTTAACACGCGTCGTCTGAAAATATTGCATGTACTAAGATTTTTGTGACTAAGAAATAATAAAATTTCTTGCAGTGTTTCAACATGGCAGCGAAAACTCCCTTTTAAAATACGTCTATTCTTAATATTTACCTATACACGGAACGTATGTGACTTGTAGCCCACTCCCCTTGATTTTCGAATGAAAAAAGTCAGTCAAGTCAAAAGTTGACACCAACTCATTGTAAACATTTTAATGCACATGAATACATCAGCTGAAAAAAACACACACACACATAAAAACGTCCCAGTAGGCATTGGCAGTCCTTCGTTGGGCTACTAGCAGGCCTTAAAATGGATGTCGGAGGTCTACCCTACTCATATCCAAGTCCATATAATTTTTTATATGAAATGGCCAAATTTTTCAGGCCTTCCGCTCTCCCTGCTTCAAAGAGACCTGCTATAAGCACTGCTTTAGAATGACTTAAAGAATAGGATAACCAAAACAATATCTTTTTTATATCTGTTTGTGTATACCTACCTATTTACTCTATGATTTTATTTTATTTTACATATTTTTGTTAGATAACAATATTTCTAAGTCATGACGTTGATTAGTATTCAATATTTTTGAATGAATATATATTTTAACTTTTAACGTAAAAGTAATCCTGATATATAAACAAAACCATTTCCATATTTGGTAGAAAAAATATAATTGTTGTACTGCCTTGGGCAGAAAAAAAATTAGACCTTCTAGAAGCCAAACCCGTGATTAAGGGGGGAATTTTGGGGGTTCCAACCCCCAGGAGGGTTTCGAACTATACTTTTGAAATCCACCAAGAAAAAACCAAGATCTTGATGAAGCCATACAGTTGGCAGATGGTGTAAAAAAAATAATTATTAAAAAGAGGAGAAAGCGCAGAGGAACACTTTCGTAAGATTTTCCAAATTGTTAGCACAAACTGCGAAGGACACGATATAGAAGTAAGAAAACCGAGGCAAGCTTCACGTCAAACCCATCGTTGTAATATCGAGACTAATTCAATTGAAGATTTTTATCGAATTTCAACCTACCTACCATACCTAGACTAATTCGTCACTCACCTTGAAGATCGTTTTCTTAAGCACCGTGGAATATTATCGAATTTTAGATATCTTTTTAAATCAAAAATTTCAACCCTAGATGAAGATTGACCTGCAACCAATTGTTTGAGAAATACTTCACATTTTTGCATGACGGTTCTTTCGAAGTATGGATCAATGAAGTGAAACTTTGGCGCAGACGGGTTTTTGATAAAAATATCAACAGCCCTATCGAAGCTCTTGACATCTTCATTACAAAACTGCTTTCCAAATATTCACCAAATCTTGACATCATCGAACGAACGCTCTTTTTCAACATTACGTCGGTTAAAAATTACTTGCGTTCTACTATACTACTATAAGCGAAAATCGGGCTATGAGCTACCATGAGCAGTATTGGACGATTTTTTTTTTCTGTGCCCCGACGCATTAATTTATCGAGGAATAGTTTTGTATAGAATATTTGTATTTACTCGGAATACTAAAAAATAATCTGAAAATATATAACTGAAATCTGATAGTTTTATATCCAATATATAATATTTTCTGTATATCCATTTTTTGATAGTTTTCTTTGTACTTAGAATTCCTTATTTTTTAGTCAAAATCCCCCCAGAACCAAATCCTGCGCAAGGGCCTGATAGAAGCGCTCGCAGAAGCAGCGAGGGTGTGATGTGTATTACCGCCTAAAGTATCAGTAAATGCACGGCTTCGTTAGAACAGACCTAGCTTTATTACCTATTGGGTAGGCAAAGCCACAAACAGATAAAATGATGTGGGTACTTGTTATACACACACACACTCAGACGATTGTATATCTATGTAAAAATAATTTTTGCGTCACATCATTCGATATTAATAGCAAAAAATTTTATTAACATTGAAATGTTGTCCAGAGCTGCCAAATTGTTGAAATTTTTGAAAAAAAAAATGATATGTTTTATAGTCACCGGAACTACTCGTCTAATTGGGTTGAAACTTTAAGGGGGGAGGGGGCAGGGATGAAGTCAATTCGGTCAAAAAACATCATATTTTTATGAATAGTTTTCAAGAATATGGTTAGTATAAATTTATTTATAAATAGAGGATATAATGAAATCACATTCTAAAAGTATTGTGTAAAATCTTAATTAAAAAATATGAAGAAATGAGGTGGTGACAGCAATTTTTAGTGGGCGCTTTGCAGAAAAAAGGTGCTTTGCGATATACACGATAACTCATTACTGAATCATCTGAAAAAAGATCATAACATATTATTAGTTGGTAAGGCTGGATTCACTGACCAGTATAAGTTTTTGTGCCTGTGGTCAGTGAGAGAGACTTGCTGCACGCTTTTCAACTTGATTAACATTATTTTAATTTTCGCAAAAACTTGCTGAAGGTGGTCAGTGAATCCAGCCAAAGTGTTTGAATGTAATGCTGTCGAGTGTTTTATTTTTTTTTTTTTATTTTTGGATTTTTAGTAGTGCTTAGAAGTGAAAACACCGATTTTTGACTAAAAAGTCAACAATTCAGATATTATAAAATTAACTTAAAATTAAAAAAATCTCGACAGCGTTATCTCGCTGGTAATGCGTAGAAAGAGAGTGCAGAGTTTGAAAAATATAACGGTAATATAACGGATTTCGAGGAAAAGTGTCCACCGACTTTGAAATCACTGAGAAAACACGCGTTCGATAAATCGCCACAGCTATACTCAACTATACGTTATTAACTGGATTTATTAAGGCACATACACAAGTATATATGTAGGTTTAGATATATATAGACTCTTCAACAGAAAAAGAGACCTTGAATTGGACTTATAGTTTAGTTTTTAAGCTAGTCACTGTTTTTTTTTACCATAAAATGTTGTTTTCAGAAAAACAAGAAAGCACACACAAATGTATATATTAAGATGGGTCAAATTTTTTATCAGAATTTCAACAACTGACTTTATTCTACACTTGCTTACTTTGTGTTTAAATACTGTTAAGGGGGTCTTCTCATTGAGCAACTTTTTTTTCAACTTTTTTTTTGCATTTACTTATAGCTTGGGTAGTTGTGAATATGCCCCTAAAAGGATTTTTAGAAATTCGAAATGCTTTAGAAGATACAGCCTTTTTTGTGAAGCAAGGTCTGATGGACAAGAAGGTGATGGAGGTAATAAAACCAGCTTACGAAGCGCTGTCGGCAGATAATTTGCTTGAAAGATGCCTTGGATCTGAAACTCAGAATTCCAATGAGTCCTACAATTCTGTTCTTTGGTCACTTTCGCCCAAACACATCAACTCAGGCGCACGCACCATCGAAGTGGCCAATTTCATTGCAACGTGCCTCTTCAACGACGGTTTTATACCCATACTTAAAATTATGGGTTTGATGGGTATTGCGATTGGCAAAAACGCATACGAATACGCACTATCTCGTAATGAAGACAGATTGAACCGATCAGAGACTCGAGCTGCGGCATCATCAAAAGCTGGCAGACCGGCTCGCAGAGCAGAGAGGGCAGCAGAAAGCAGTTTCTACGAAAAAGAGGAAGGTGGCCTGTATGGAGCTGGCATCGCCGACTAATATTTGTAAGTAAAAATTGTCAGCTCTTTAAAACTGCATTTAAACATTTTTAATTTTTTTTTTTTTTTCCCCAAAAAAATTACTTCAAACTTTAAACGCGTTTATCTCGAACCCACGTTTTTCGAACTGGCGGCCATGATATCTCCAGTTCAACTGAACCGATCTTCATGAAACAAAATGGAATCGACGCAGAATTGTCACCATTCTCGGGTGAACCTCGACCATAATTTTAAAAAATTTTTTACTATTTTTTTTCTACACTAAACTACAAAAAAAAACCCGAAATTGAAATTTTTTTTTTGAATGGCCGCCATTTTGTCAAAAAAAATCACAAAATTAAGTTTGAGGTTCACCCGAGAATTACATCTATACTGATTATAACCCCGTTTTTTTTTCATTTCAGACGCTCCGGAGACCCGGAATCGTGGCCGCCGTGACGACACCTTTTTTTTTCACCACCAACTTTGAAGAGTCATTACTTTTTGAACAGCCCACGTATCGAGGCAAAAAAAAAATTTTTATTTACTTTGAACCTTTTGTAATACAATAAATAAAAAAAGTTTTCAATTATTCTTTGCGTTTTCAAATAAGAATTTTTTTAAAAAGGGTCAAAAAAAACGGGTTTTGAATGAGAAGACCGCCTTAATTAAATCGCTATAAAATCTAGATAAATTCTATTGGAATAATGATTTCTGGCTTGTTTGATAGACATTTTCATCAGTTATTAGGATTAGTGATGATATTTTTGTGTGTGAATAATTCATGTATATTTAAGTGGAGGTATGTAATGTCAAAGTTAAAAAAATAGCCAAAGAATTGGTATCTGATTTTTTCAAAGGGCTAAACTGCCCTAAAAAATATGCTTTTGAGGACAAAGTTTCTTGAAATCATTTAAACATTATGGTGTTCACTGAGTCAGACCGCCAAAATTCCCTTCTATACAAATTGACCTGCCTTTATATATATTAAGGCGCCTCAAAAAAAAAAGTGGTCCGGGTCACCTCCTGAAAACAAACTTTGGTTTATTTTATGATGATTCCCAAAATATTGCAACTCTAGCTTTAGCCGTTCGTGAGCTGGAATGGTTTGAAATAACCTCTAAAAATCGCGTTTTTGATTAATACTATTTATACCACACTACCATCGGTCAAAAAAATTGTCACAAATAGTGTAAATCGATGAAATACATAGTTTTGTTTTTTTATTTTATTTTAAATCTGCCCACACACTTAGTTATTGAGTTATTTGCAGTGATTTTTTCAATTTTTTTTAATGCAGTTTTTATAAAAATATATATAACTTCCCCATTTATAGTCTGATTTACCATTCCGTGGTATCATTGGAAAGGTACTGAAT
Source organism: Coremacera marginata (assembly GCA_914767935.1). Lineage (NCBI taxonomy): Eukaryota > Metazoa > Arthropoda > Insecta > Diptera > Sciomyzidae > Coremacera > Coremacera marginata. The sequence goes on from OU612047.1 coordinate 15,957,327, forward strand.
GCTGCTTTTCATTTCTGTCGTTAATTAACCCTTATAAGCACTTTTATAAAAATGCATTTTTTATCAACATGATAAAAAATTTGTGGTTATTTATTAAGTCGCTAAGAAAAAGATAGTGTAGTGTGGTATAAATAGTATTAATCAAAAACGCGATTTTTAGAGGTTATTTCAAACCATTCCAGCTCACGAACGGCTGAAGCTAGAGTTGCAATATTTTGGGAATCATCATAAAATAAACCAAAGTTTGTTTTCAGGAGGTGACCCGGACAACTTTTTTTTCCTCCATACAAGTTGAAGCGCCTTATTATATATATATACTTATAACTTTCTTATTATCCAAGATATCGCTGTGAAATTTTTAGCCTACAAACTTTTTAAAATATGTTTAAAAAAACAAAAAAATAAAAAAAAATTTATTGATATGTTTATTTTAATTCAAACTAGATCTATAAATAGAACAAAAAAGCGGTTCGCACGAAAAGTAATAAGAAAAAGGCTTTTATTTTATATTATCCTCAAATTAACTTATGCTGGTCATTGTTTATACCATATTTTAAAAATTTGTACCGTAATTTATTGAATTTTGCATTTCCAGGTAAGTTTATATTGTTATTTATTTTAATAAGATAAAATACTATCAAATTTTGTTATATAAGTTATATTATACAAATGCAAATTAGCTCTAAGCAACTCCAGAGTACATTTGATGTAAATTAGCTACACGTTAGCTTTTTAGCTACATCAAATTCTTGAGTAAATGCAACTCTGTGACTGACGATAAATATTTTACTTTGATTTTAAATGATTAGCTGCATTAAAAGTAAATTGTGTTCACAATTTGTGCTGCTATTTTGCTATTCAGTTCATCTACCCAACCATTAGCCCAACATCGTGAATACCACTATTATACAGCAAAAAGTGCTCAACAATGTATCCATATAGTTGTTTTTTCCCACATTTTTCCCATTTAATTTCTATTTCTTTGTTGTATAACGTACTTTTACTCTATTTAATTACAATTATAAAATAATTATTATAAAAATTTAACATCGTCTTACTATGAGCGTTAATGGGTTAATAAGAAAGAAAAATATTTTTTTATAAAATACTAGTATTTCTGTAACTCTCGTCTGAATACATGGCAACACTGAAACATTGATACTGCAAGGTACTGTAAAATAAAAAATAAGTGGCATGAATTCAATTTTTAAGGTTCAAATCATCGAAAACCTCATTAAGCCAACCAACCGAAGTACCTTTTTCCGTTATATTTGGTGGAATAACTTTACCACGTTTCAACTCCATCTGCCTACATCATCCACTCGACATCAAAACCTTTCATGCACAACAGTATTGCACAAAAAGAAAAGTATTACATTGTGCTTAATTAGTCTCATTAGCAGGATTACTTCATGTGAATTACAAGTTTTGATGAACATATTAATTCTGTCAAAATGTTAGTAAAAAAACGTAATAAGTTATGATTGCTAAAAAAAAAAAAAAACCACTGGCTCATTCCATGAGATTTTATCCAAATAAAAAATGCCGCACTTTCTGGAAAAAACTTGACTGGAAAAAATGTGAAGCCCCCATTATTAGATACCACAAAAAATATTTTATTTTCCTTTTTTTTTCTTTTACCGTTCCAGTGTTGCCACCCGATAATATACCTTCAATCACCAAAACATAATATACCTTCAATCACCAAAACAAGGAAAGGAGAAAAAAGAATAAGAAAAAATATCTAATCTTTACTAATATATAAAAATCTCGTGTCACAATGTTTGTGACCGAACTCCTCCGAAACGGCTCGACCGATTTTAATGAAATTTTTTTTGTATATTTGGTTGGTACGAGAATAAGTTGTAAGGTACTTTCACCCTCCTATGCAAAAGGGGCGTGGCTCAAAAATACTGATATATATATATATCGAAGATTCCATATCAATTCGACTATTTTTGAGCAAAATCTGGCCTTTGTGATTCCGATTTTTTTGAAACTTTGTAAGTTAGTAGTGCTCGTAAAAATAAATTTTTCCAAAAAAAAAAAAACAAAATTAAACTGTGTTTTTTGTTTTTTCGAAAATAGTTTTTTTTCTAAGTTTTCTAAAAAATTGGAAAATATCTCCAAAAATACAGTTAGTGTTTCAGCGATTCAAATAGCTGTAATTTCGAAACCGTTCGTCGTACAGAAAAAAAACTTGGAAATGTTTTAGAGAGTTTTTATCACGTTTTTTGTAATGTTCGCAGTAAATTTTTCACCTTTTGAACATAGTATCGTTATAATACATTAATTCTTAAGGCGCACACAAAATTTTTGCTTGGGATACAATGCCTACAAAAGATTTCTGACTTTTATACCAAAAATTCCATATCTTTATATATAAAATTCTTCTGTACATTGTTTTGTCACTGAACTCCTCCTGAATAGCTACACCGATTTTGATAAATTTTGGTGTGAGTGTGCGGCTGGGTCTATAGATGTCTTAGATCTAAAGTTTGACCCGGTAGTTCGCGCTGTTGTTGATGTGGCAGTGTTTAAAGGGGTATTTGAAAGTATAACTTACAAGCTAATTGAAAAATTGTCATGATTCTTTCCCTACACCATTACTTTTTATGTAAACAAAATTACAAAAATACAAAATGAATAAAAATAAACAAGAAAAAAAAACTTATGGTAGTTAGGCTTGATTTTTCGATTTATAAAACTTTTTAAATTTTTACTATAGAAACTTTAAAAAAACCCTACATTTATGCATACCATATGTAGGAATGTTTAAAAAGCCCTTTTTGGTTTTGAATATTTTTCCAACAAATATTTTTACCAAACTTTTTTACGAAATAAAGTAATTCGTTAAAGTTTTTTTTGGAAAATTGTAAAAATTAGAAAGGAAATGAAAGTGAAAAAGATTGAAACACGATTAGATGGACAATTATCAAAATTTTAAGCAAAAAAAAAAATCTATGTAATACTTTGTAACATGACCGAGTTACTTTTAAGGCTTTCAAGGCCATCACTTTAATTTTTGATTGCTTTTTTTCATTTCACTAAAAAATTAACGATACTATGTTCAAAAGTTGAAAAATTTACTGCGAACTTTACAAAAAACGTGACAAATAACTTCAGTCTAAAAAAATTTCAGAAAAACAGTCCAAAAAAAGGACACCACAAGAAAGACCCATTCAAGGTCTCTCATATATATACATTTTTTTTTTTTTTTCTGTACGACTTACGGTTTCGAAGTTACAGTTGTTTGAAGACATGCACAATTGTATTTTTTAGAAAAATATTTTCCAATTTTTTACAGTGTATAGTTTTTAAAAAGAAATAAAACTACGAAAAGAAGTATGCAGATATAATACGTTTCAGGAGAACTATCAACCCAGAGAGTTTCAAATTTTCAAAAATAATGATGTCAGAAACGTGGGCGTTTTGATATGGAATCACCGATATATGTATATACATATATATAAAAGTATTATTAAAATTTTATTAAAATAAATCATTTTTGGCCAAAACTGTATGAGTACTAATAAAACTAGGTACACACTGGGCACACTATCTACAAAAGAGACACAACTCAAAATTTTAAAATTTTCAGGAAAAGCAAAAATCAATTTTTTTTTCAACGGACTCCATACAAAACAAAGAGACAAAATGAGTTTTTTTTTAATTAACGAGTAAGAAGAGGAGTGAACAATATTGATAGTTGATGGAGGTAATCACTACGATTAGTTTAACATTAAAAAGTAAAAATTTGTAAATTTTGAGTTGTGCCTGTTTTGTAGATGGAGTGCGATATGTGTGATAGCATTTGTTTTCTGAAACAAAAAATATAATAAATAAACCAATTTTTTATCTAGTAAACTCAATTTTTAATAATATCACAAGCCAATTTAAACCATTTTTTAATTTTTTACTTAAAAAGCAGTGGCGCAGCAAGTGGTGCATGAGCGGCAACAACAGGAGCAGCAGCATAGGCAGCGGGGAGCGCGGCAGAGTGCGCTATATGATGGGCGTTGTAGCTGGACGCATATGGGGCGACATAAGGTGCAGATCCAACAACAGCAGCAGAGTAGGCCAAAGGTGAGGAGTAAGCCAGAGGTGCAGAGTAGGCCAGAGGCGCTGAATAGGCCAGAGGAGCTACAAGACCGGGCTTAGCAGCGGCCAAGGCGAACAGTGCAACGAAGCAGACAACAAACTGAAAGACAAAAGTTAAATCTTTTTATTAATTATGAATATATTTCGCCTAAATGGATAATACTAATCTTAAAAAATGTAATTGTTTAAAATTAAATGTCAATTTTGTTTAAAAATCACTTTAATTAATTTTTTTTTTAACTTACGAATTTGAACATTTTGTAAAAATTTGTTTGATTGATTTTAACTTAATAGATTGAAGTTGAAATTGTTTTTGATAACATTTAACAAAACTTCAGCTATTTTTATACCCAGTGTTAAAAATCAACATTACACTGTTGAAGTCTTGAATTGACAAACAAATTGCTTGCATTTCAAACAAAGAAACATATTCATGATAGTTAAAGAAGTCTTAAAAATCTCAAGGTCAAGGTATCGTTAAATGATACGTGAAACTCATAAGTAACAGTTAATGCTCTATATATGGTACAATTTAATTAATATCCACTCTTCGTTCGTAGTATTGTGTGACAACTAACTCTAAATAGTTGAGCACGAATGCAAGCAAGCTTGGATCCAACTTACATGTCATAAATATTTAATAAGCTTTACTTGCTTTCGCTACTGTTCATAACTGCTGCTCTGTTTTAAAACAAAAATGGTATAAAAGTTGTTAACCATTTGGTATTTGAAAACAAACTCAATCTACAGTTCAATCAACTAAGTTTGAAAAACTTCAAAATCAAACAACATGTTCAAATTCGTAAGTTATAAATATATTTCATAAAGTTTTTAAAGTCAAATTTTTAAAAAATATAGCTAACGATTGACCCAATTATTAATAAGAATTGTTCTTTTTCAATTAATTAAATAAACTCGAACTTTTCTATTTGCAAAATAAACTGAAAATAAATAATTTAAATTATTTATAGATCGCTGTCTGCTTCATGGCACTCTTCGCCTTGGTATCTGCAAAGCCCGGTCTTGTGGCTCCTCTGGCCTACTCATCGCCTCTGGCCTACTCAGCACCTCTGGCCTACTCCTCACCTTTGGCTTACTCTGCCGCTGTTGTGGGCTCCGCTCCTTATGTCGCCCCATATGCCTCCAGCTACAATGCCCACCATATTGCTCACTCTGCTGCTTTCCCTGCCGCCTACGCTGCTGCACCAGTTATTGCTGCCCATGCTCCTCTCGCTACACCATTTGTGGCTGCTCACGGTGCACCTTTGCTGCTCAAGTGAGCAACAAACATTGCGCTTCAGCTTTTGTGATATCATGGAAAAATAAAAATTCTAAAAAAATCAATTATAATTAAAGCTGTTATTGCTTAAATATGAATATGAGTTTGAATATAATCACTCGGAAAATCAATTGAAAAATACACTGAACCAAAAACGTATATGAAATCAAGAAAAAGTTCTTTGTTTTAATGAATTGGTTCAATGTACAAGTTCATTGGTGTAATTAATCTCTGTTCTTTTCTTTAATTTTGTGAAATTTTTCTTTCAGTCAAAAATTCCATTCTTTAATGGAAATAGTTCTATCTTTCAAAAAACAGTTTATTAATCTAATGTAAATACAATGAAATCAATGAACTCGTACATTTATTTAAAGAATGCGTTCTTTGGGAGTAAAAAAAAAGTTATATAAATCAAATGACATTTTTCATTGAATCAATGAACTCGTACATTAAATCAATTCTTGGATTTTTTTATTTTAGTGTGTGTCAGACAATCAATGCCTACTTTATCATCAATATAAAGCTTCGAACAAAAACATTGTTATTGTCACACATCAATAGTCTTTAGGCAACATTTTTCGCATTTGTGCTGCATGGAATTTTAATTTATTTATGGTATTTACGTTTGATTTATTATTTTACAAAATACAAGTTTTAATTGATGAGTACAAAAATAACAAAAACCATAACAACATATTGAACGCATGTCACATTGGACTTATTTGCTGACTTACCTTCCTCAATAAATGGGATTATTTTTTTTTTTTTTTTTGGTTTCTGGTTTTTTATTTATGTTTTTCTTTTTTGGGTAAATGGGATTTTTAACAGCCATACACTTCGTTCTACTGACACCGATGGCGTTTAATGTGCCCATTTATAAGTTCGTTGCATTTTATAATAATTGGCGTTGGCAACAGTTATTGCAATAATTTTATCGGCAATATTTGAAAATTTGGCTATAGTCAAGAAAATAAATTAGTTTTTATTTCAGAATGCAGTCAGAAAAACATAGCAGTGAGTGTTAGTTGACCTATGTTAAAGTTAGATCGGTTAGATATGAAAGGGGATATAATCGATAGATGCTTAGATTTGGTGTTTAAATATCTTGAATATAAATAATGATAACTATGTATTACTAACATAGCCAAATACCCTTCCAAAATACTTTTTTAAAGTCTTTGTCTTATGATCACAAAGTTTACTAATATACCAGTCAATCTTCTTTGATAAATTTTTATTTATGGAAGAACTTCCCAGCAAAGAACTCGCTCAGGCCTCTTATAATCTAGAATTTAGGACTGAATTTCTAAACATAAACCTGCCTCCATTATTCAGTTCAAATTTCAAGGCTCAAATTTAAATAAAATTCAGGATTCCTTTTATTTCAGACAGGAATTCATATCGGAATTTGAAATAAAAATTAATATCAGATCAGAAATCATAGATGAACTTTTTAAAAAAAGTAATTCCAAATTTCAGGTCTGAAGAGCCGGCCACTTGTATGAAAAAATCAGGGCTGTTTTAAAGGAAAGGTCAGGCATCGGTCAATGCCTGTCACGCTTGAACTCCAGTCTGATTAGGCATAACATTTCCAGCTGGGAAATATTATACAGCAGTGGTATTGTTCACGACAATAAGATCTTAAAGAAAGTTGATTTAAAATTAAATGACAAATTCGTAGGTCCTAGTTAGGTCCTTTTAAAATATACAGCTTCATAAAAACTAGTATGAAAAAGTGGATAATAAGATAAAACCAACAATTTCGTAATAAAACACGTAGGATGGGCGTATGTAAATAACATCTTAATTTAAAAAGAAAATATCTGAAACAATTAAATTTTGCATGACATTGCATTAGACGGTTAAAAACTTAGGTCTATATTTTCAACCTTACTGTGAACTTTTATTGCGGTAAAAATTGAAATTTTTCCTATATAAAACTATTTTTCAACTTAAAAGCCTCTTTCCAGCTTTTAATCGTCTCGTTTATTTTTGGTGAAAATTGGGCAATTTTCAGAATTTTTTTTTTAACTAATTTTCAGAATGCTTTTTTGGTAGTTTTCGATGTTTAAAGCATAGAGAAGTAAAAAAAAAAAAGTATTTCACAAATTTTTGTACAAGTTGGCGTAGTATCTGCCATACAACTCAAACACATTTTGCACTATATCTTAGAAATGAGAAAAATAACGATAACGAAACCAAAGGTAAACGTCTAATATGTGATTTCAAAAAAGCATAAACAATTTCGATGCAATTGGACAAATGGGCGTGACAGCTGCCATACAACTCAAACGTATTTTGTGCTATATCTTAGAAAGAACTATCAAAATTCTTCCAAAATTTCGGTAAGATTAGACAAGTAGGCGTAGTACCTCTCATATATGTGGAATACGAGAGTGATCTCAAAAGTACCCGACCTTACAGAGAAAACACAATAAATTTGGGAACACATAGTTTTATTTTTCAACATAGTCTCCTTTCAGTTCGACACTCTTTTCCAAGCGATATTCAATAGCTTCGATACCCTGTTTAAAGTGAGAACCATCGAGCTCCTCAAAATAGGTAAATCTTTTACCACCGAGCCATTCTTTTCAAGTTTGGAAAAATTAAATAATCCGAGGAGGCTTAATCTGGCGAATAGGATGCGTGAAGAAGCAATTCAAGCTTTAATTCATTGATTTTGGCCACCGCGATAGTGAATGTGTGAACTGGTGCATTGTCTTGATGAAACAACACTTTCTTTTTCGCCAAGTGCGGCCGTTTTTTCTTGTTTGTTAATTACTAGAGCCCCGCATGAATACATTCATCAACTGAATATACCCTGATTCTCTACTGTAGCAGTCACGGCAAGCAAGGCTGCAAGCGAATAAATGTAAACAACAGGTCGTGTAGCGCAAGAGAATAACTTTCTATTTGTTCTCTGTTCGCTTTTCAAACACTTTTGCACTGAGGTGATCTTGCGATCTACGCGTTGCTTCAGTTATTTCTCTGAGTACTTAATAAACTATATGAATACTCAGGAATCTGCTGCAGTGACCTGAATAAGAATCGGGTATGTTGGTTTTTCCCCGCAATAAGCTTTATGTTATTTTTAATGCATAATTGTGTTATTTTTTGTTGCTTATTCGCTACCTTCGATACAAAAAACACAAAAGCTGTCGAAAATAGTTTATATCAGCCGTAGCTGAACTCCTAGAGGGGTGAAATATATGAAATGGTCCTATTATTTTTTGCCTCTCAACATTACTCCCGAACACACCTACCCCCTATCTACCACCCTTTTTTGGGTACCAATACAAAACACATACTTTTCGTTCTACGTACGAACGAATAAAAAAATATTCGGTAAGTATTCAGGGTATGAGCACTGATATTTTTGTTATTTTTTATTACTTTATTTGCTACCTGATGTTGTTAGTAAAGCATCGTGCTCTTATTCTCTTTGTTTCTTATACCTGAATAAAACAAAAGAGAGTATATTAGTAGGTATGAGTAAAGCAGAAGAGGGATAGAGAAAATTGTTTATTCTATAGCAAGAGAATATATTCAGGGAGGCGGAAAAGCATACTCATGCAGGGCTCTATTAATTACTCAAACGCTGTAATAAGTTCGCATAATACTCGCCGATGATTGTTTTTCCTTTTTAAAGACAGTCAATGAAAATTATCCCACGCGCATACCAAATAACTGACGCCATGACCTTGCCAGCAGATGAAACTGTCTTCACGTTTTTTGGAGCCGATTATCCTTTTCCATTCCATTTTTTTGACTGTTCCTTCGTCTAAGGTGTAAAGTGATGGGCCAGAGACCTGATGGGAATCGTTTTTTAACGATTCTAAATCACTCGTCAAAAACCGAGTGCGTGCGGTTGCGCACAACAACAACCACTTCCACGCGAAGCATTCTCATAACAGCGATAAGCGACGAGTGCCGATGCTTTCACTCATCGCTCATTAGAGAGACTGCTGAATTCTAAGCATATTATTCTAAGCACCCTCAATGACTCTAGAGTCATTGAATGATTTGCGTGCACTTCAGTATTGGCGTGCGTTTTCCTTGTTTTACTTTTGTTTTGGAGCCAAAGAAGGGTGTTAGATAGGGGGTAGGTGTGTTCGGGAGAAATGTAGAGGAGCAAAAAATAATAGGACCAGCTCATATATTTGACCCCTCTAAGAGTTCAAGTTCGGCTGATATAAACTATTTTTGACAGCTTTTGTGTTTATTGTATGGGAAGCCAAAGAAGGGTGCTAGATAGGGGGTAGGTGTGTTCGGGAGAAATGTAGAGGAGCAAAAAATAATAGGACCAGCTCATATATTTGACCCCTCTAAGAGTTCAAGTTCGGCCGATATAAACTATTTTCGACAGCTTTTGTGTTTATTGTATGGGGAGCCAAAGAAGGGTGCTAGATAGGGGGTAGGTGTGTTCGAGAGAAATGTAGAGGAGTAAAAAATAATAGGACCAGCTCATATATTTGACCCCTCTAAGAGTTCAAGTTCGGCCGATATAAACTGTTTTCGACAGCGTTTGTGTTTTTTGTATCGAAGGTTACCTTACTTTTTTTACTTTTTTTAAATAAAATTATTTTTGTTCAATATTGAAACTTTCCTTTATTAAAAAAAAAAACTCTATTATTTACAATGGCCAAATCTCATAGTAAATTTTAAAATTCATGTTTATTCTGCAATTATATAATAATGTGCAGAAAATACTATTTCCCTTAATGACTCTACATAGAATCATGAGGAATGACTCTAGAATCATTAGAATCATTGAGCGGCATTCTTATGAGCGATGAGTGAAAGTGGCGGCACTCGTCACTCATCGCTGTTATGAGGATGCTTCGCGTGGAAGTGTTGGTTGTTGTACGCAACCGCACGCACTCGCATTCGGGTTTTAATAGATGATTTATAGTCATTCGTTCGAATCATAGACTCGCTGCAGTTCTCTGTGATGGACCCATGTTTCATCCATGACTATGAATCGAAGCAAAAATTTGGTTTTATTGCTGCGGAACATCGCCAAAAAATCGATTGAAACATCCTCACGACGCTGTTTTTTTTTCATTGTCAGCAAACGGGGCACCCATCTTGCGCACAGCTTTCTCATGCTCCAATTTTCAGTTAATATGCAATATACAGCACTTTTTAAAATGCCTATTTTGTGGATATTCTTTACCATTTCTGGCGTGGTTACCTCATTCGGTCGGCCACTGCGTTGTTTGTCTTGGCAGCTCGTACGGCCTCGTTTAAACTCTGCCACCTCATGTTTCACTGTTGTAAATGAAGACTCCGCCAGACTCCCCCTAGTAGTAGAATCTAGATTGGCTTTGATATTGGTTGGATTTAAACCTTTCAAATGAAAGTATTGTGTCACATAACCATAACCACTTTTTTCCATGTTTACAAATTCACTGAGAGCGTTCACTTTAGGGATGGGTAGTTCCGGTCATGTATAGTTCATGGAACTATGTTCACTCCCGGACATAGTTCCAATCGTTCCATCTGTACGATTTAATCATGTCCAAACAGTTCCGATTGAAATGAAATTTTTTCTAATGAGTAACATAAGCCGACATCTCTTTCGCACTTACCGCACACATATTACTGCTTAGACGAATTGTTTGAGTGATGGCAAGCAAAACGATAATGCTTGTGAGAGAGAATGAATGAAATAATAGACTATATGATATATCGTCATTCTTGTTGTATGCATTGTTCTGTTTGTTTTTGCTTGTAACATAAGAAAGAGAACAATCATGAAATGATATTTAGAATGCTTTTGTTACATTTCCTCTAATACAGAGAACTGTCGGAACTGATAGTTCCGCGGACATGCTTATTATGTTATAAAGTAAGCATGTCCGCGGAACTGTTTTATTTTATAACATAATAAGGATGTCCGCGGAACTGTTCGCAAAACTGTCCGCGGAACTATTAGATAATTTTTATATATTTTCTTATTCTACAATTTTGTTACTTAATATTTGAACTATATGAATTTTTTTAGCAAATTTTTAAAGATTCTTTTTTAAATAATTTATGAATATTTTCCTTTATTTTTTTAATTTTGAAATGAAAACACTGAAAAAAACAAAAAATTGTGTTCAATTTGGTTAGTCAGAGCGTTGTGTTCAAATTATACTTAGAGTATTACAAATTTCCTCTAAAGTTCAACAAACAACCAGCTCAAACAGATAAATAAAGGAACTAGATAGTTCTGCGGACATATTTCCATTGATTAGTTCCGCTCTATAAAAGAGACGTTCAACAAACAAGCAGTTCAAGCAGATCAAATAAACAAAGGAACTAGATAGTTCCGCGGACATGTTTAAATGAACTAATTCCGCTCTCCAAAGGAAACGTTTTATGTCCGTTCCGTCTCCGGAACTGTTAAGCACAACCCTAGTTCACTTGTGATGGCTGCCAACCAAATACTAAACAATGTAGTGTCTAAAAACTTCAAAGTTAAGCTTTATAAGATTAGTACTTTCCACCATAGTAATTTTTCAAAGCAACAACCGCTATCTATACGTCAGGTCGGGTACTTCTGGGACTACCCTCGTAGTAGTCGTAGTAGTAGTTGAATTTGTATGCAAAATTCATTACAAATGCTCGTTTATACGCTATAACTTCTGAACCGTTTAAGAGCACAACTTTATTTTATATCGTTAAAAAAGTAATGAAACTCAAGAAAACTGGAAAAAAATTAAAATGAAGACAAAATTATAGCGTCTATGACTGGCATGGTATTAAACTTGAAATTAAAGAATTGGCCAACTTAGTGCAATTTATTCAAAAAGTTCAAATATTTCACTTAAAAAAGGCAAAATAATCTTTCCAATGATACCCTATTTACGAAAATCGCATTCAAATTGTCTGAGCTACGTTGTCTCAAAATATACCCTATTTTGTCATTCGCATGACTGTGGGCCCGCGAAAAAAATTTTTTAGAATCTTAAACTCCGGATTTGGTTTTCTTAACACTTAACCTATTTAAGAACATAATTTGAGCCAAATCGGAGATAATCAGTGCAACTGATATTACGCTTCAATGTGAAATGGGCGATATAAATTATTTTCTTCTATCTTGAAGATCCGCTATTTTCGACTTCAGCCCTGATTTTGTAAGAACTAGATAAGATACAGAGAAATGGACTTCCGATTAACTACGAGCTTAAAAAAAGCTTATACGAACTACGAGTTGATTCAAATCTTATCTGCCAATTATCCGTTATCTACGTGCAATAACGCATGCCACTTTTTTACGTTACAATAATTGTGAAATATTTCACATAAACTCTTAGTTCGCCTAAAACCGTTGCTAAGACTTTCAATTTCAAAAGAATACAAAACATTTAAAATGCTTTAAATGCATTTCATGCCATATACAAAAACACTACTATTTAGTACTTCATCGCAAGACAGCTGCAAAGCAACATAAGACGCTGCTAGAATAATTAAACAGCACTTGAGGGACAAACGCTGCTGATGGCCAAACAAACAATGAGCCAAGAGAAGAAAGGTTAACAAAAATTCAACTATAAAAGCTTAGCTATGCCAAGTATTGACAACAAAAAACGTTTGCAACTTCAAGCAAAAACAACCCACAAAGAAAACAAACACCAACAATCAACATGTTCAAATTCGTAAGCTTATAACTCGAGGCATTTTAAAAGAAGCATAATTTTGAATTTGGCAATTTTGATTTGATTAAACTGATTTAATTTTACTTATCTATTTCATAGTTTGCCGTCTGTTTCGTGGCTCTTTTCGCTTTTGTCACTGCCAAGCCCGGTGTGGTCGCTCCTTTGGCCTACACCGCACCCGCTGTTGCATACTCAGCGCCTTTGGCTTATTCTTCACCTTTGGCCTATTCCGCGGCGGTAGTTGGAGCAGCTCCTTATGTTGCTCCATATGCATCCAGCTATAGTGCACACAGTGTTGCCCACTCAGCTGCCTTTCCTGCCGCCTATGCTGCTGCCGCACCCCTTGTAGCATCGCCTTATGTTGCCGCCCCTGCTGCGCCTCTGCTCTTTAAGTAATATTCTACCAGCGAGAAGAAGGAACTACAAAAGTTAAAGTGCATCGAAACCGCACTGTGATGTAAAGAATGAAGACGATGATGTGTGTGGTTAATGTTAAAAGATTCCAAGTATAAATAAAAAGATAAAAAAAAAAAAATACGTTATGACAAAAGTACTTTTCGACTTCTTTTTCTCTTCTTTCTTTATGTATTGTGGTATTCCACTCAAGTCATGGTTATATCATAACTTTGGATATTAACCAGCTGGCTGCACAAAGCATTACTTCCACTTTGATTATCAAAAGATAGCCGCAAAAGAGGGTGTCCGGGTGGCTTCTAAGAAGGATTTCTAGGAAAAAAAAAATTAAAAACTATGGTTGGACAGAAAGTTGAAATCTATGAGTATGTTTGTATAACCAAGTCATGGCCACTCTTAACCGCACAAGCACACGCACACAGAGATACACAAACATGCATTCATATGCAATTCTACTAATTTTCTGCATCCTTTTTGACTATCCTGCAGGAATGCAAGCATGACAAACTCTTCTTTGAGTCAACTTTTTAAGCAGCAGTATGTGGGTTTTGGTGATGTGGTAGGAATGGGAAGAATGGGGGTGAAGGGGCTGCTGTGGTAACTGATTTAGTTAAAGTTATTTTTTAAAAAAGCAAAAGTTTTTCTTCTAGGTAAATTGCCAACTAAGTGGGCTAGGGAGAAGTGCTTTGCAAGGAAGTGGACGAGAAATATAAAAATATATTTTTTTATTTGTAAACTAGAGGCCGTTATATTTTTTAGCATAGAAACGTTTTAGATGCCTTAGCAAGACAAGCGTTAAAGTGATACAAAAAAGAGTCAATTCAGTTTATGTATAATATGTATCTGGCAAGATGTTACTTGCATTGCAAAACTGTGTTCCGATAATATATGAAATATATATTTTTTGCAAGAAACTTGCTATTATTAGAACAACAGCCATGGGCGTCCGTTGGTTTTTCTATAGCGTGGGAGCAAAAGTCTATATATTTGTTCACATATTTGAAAAGGAAAATATGTGTGATGCATAAACTTCACAATCACTATTGACAAGTTTATGAATTTTGACTCAGCATTTCCAAGTTATGGTTTATGTCAGCAGATAGATTTACCGGACTCCTGCTTGCGAAAGTACATGCCATATCGTCAGCGAATGCAGTCACACTACATTTGAACTTTTGAGTAGACAGTGAATTTATGAAAACAAGAAAGAGTCTCGGAACACCCAATGAGATACAGATACAAGGAGCGCTCAAATTACTGTGGATTTTGACTTTTTGTTGTCTTCCGGCAAGATATGATCTGAATTGATTCAAAATCTATACAGAATTAATGTCAAAAATATATTTTTTTTTCTCAGTAAAAATTTAAAAAAATCACTTTTATTTTCCTAATGAATTCGCCACCAGATCTCTCACTCAGATGAAAGCACAATGTAATCGGCAAACTGAAAATAAAAAAAAGGTTTTTTTTGCATCAAGTGGTCAGAAGGACTCTTCATTTTGTGTGGATCTTCAACGTTTATATGGAACTTTCTTTGTGTGTAAGTTTGGCCCATGGCAGAAAAAAGTAGGTAGCATCTTGGCTGATCATGCTCTCTTTTTCAGGTATTACAATTGTCAAAATGTTACAAACTGAGTCTCCGCTCAATGTTGATTTGTGTTTTTTGACAGTTATGGTGATCGGCTCTCCGAAATGCATCAACCTTATCTAATTCTACTATGGGCCAAACCATGGTATAACTGTCAAAACTGTCAAACTGACACTGCCGAAACTGTCAAAACGAATTTAACAGCTCATAGAAAATCTTATAGCGATAAGAAAGCTTGAATTGGAAAAAGTAAACCAAAAAATTATTTGTATTGATTTTGGCAATTTTGACTATGAGAAAGAGAGCGCAGTCCGAAATGCATCTAATTTCTTTTATTCTGTCATGGTTTGACCGACAAATATACACAGAAAACCATTCATCTCTTTTTATATTCTTCGTTTTTTTTTTCCTCTTTCTTCGCTCATGTGCGCTAGTGTAACCGAACTCATACAAAGTGTAAAGAAAAAAAAAATCTAGTGAAACAATGCCGAAAGTTTTTTTCTTTCTCTTCTTTTTGTGCGGATCTTTCACATACATTTGAACCCAAAATGACTGAAATACATCATACATCATTGCACCTGTTGAAAGCAGATAGATTCCTTTAAAAACTTTCGGCTCACACCTTCTCCCTACTTTAATTCCTTTAAAAAACTATGAAAATCGGTTGAGAACGAGGGCGCACCCAATTTTTTGAAAAAATTTTGGGGGATGTTTTAATTTTTTTATTTATAGACTTGTTTCAATTTTTTTATACAATAAATAAACTTTAGAGGATAATGTCTATTGTACATTTATTGGCCGTTAAATTTTAAATAACTTATTTTTTTCACTTCACACCCCCTCTCTACCTCTCCACAAGTTTTTATTCTTACTTATGTTTTGAGTCTTTGAAGCGACAAAAACGAAATTTTTTCTGAAGAGATCGTTTTCTGAAGTGACAAGCCAAAAACATATTTTGAAACAATTTTTATGTTAATGTTTTTTTTGCAAACATCAATGTTTATATTTAAAATATTTCAAAGTTTACTTTCGAGGGATTTAAAAATTTCTAACATTGGGCTTAAAAAACAAACACAAAAGTTTATAAAATTTAATAATTTAGATTTTATTCTCTTGTATCTTGGTAAATTTTAAGGTTGAAAAGGAAATCGAGGAAGTTAAGAAATGTTAATATTGTGAAAAGAATATACGAAAACTTTCTAATTTAGGCTCAAAGTTTACTTTTAAAATTCTGGAAAAATATAGGTTTGCAAAAGAGACTCAAGAATGGAAATACAATTTTACACTTCCATTTAATAACTGCGTACATAATGTCAAAATGAAAAAATACTAGCTATATACGTTTTAAAATCAAAACGTAGAAACAACTTTTTTAAAGCGATGTGCTATTGGCGAAAAAAATTTAATTTGACCATGTTTGAAATGCAAGCTGCAGAGCGGGGGATAGAAAAGATTATAGCGATACAACGAGTATAGCGATTTTCCAACTTTTCGATACCAATTTTATAACACGATTTCTCTTTCTCATCAAAATAGGCCTCAGTTTCAGCGATTACTTCATCATTGGACTTGAATTTCTTTCCAGCAAGCATCCTCTTGAGACCTGAAAATTGGAAAAAGTCGCTGGCGGCTAAATCTGCAGAATACGGTGGGTGGGTAAGCAATTCGAAGCCCAATTCATTCAATTTTCCCATCGTTTTCATCGATATGTAACACGGTGCATTGTCTTGGTGAAACAACACTTTTTTATTTTGCAAATGTGGCCGTTTCTTGGCGATTTCAGCCTTCAATCGATCCAAAAGTGCACAGTAGCAGTCGCTCTTGATGGTGGTTCCTTTTTGGAGATAGTCGAAGAATATTTTTCCTTTCACTTATCCCAAAATACAGACGCCATCACCTTACAAGCCGACTGTTGGGTCTTTGCTCGCTTTGGATTCGGTTCGTCGAATGTTGTCCACTCAGTTGACTGGCTTTTGAATTCTGGTGTGTAATAGTGAAGCCATATTGTATCCATTCTCACATATCGACGATAAACTTCGATTTAATAGCGGTTTAACAGCGCCAGACACTCCTCTGAAGCATCAATTTTTTGGTAATTTTTTTCGGCTGTGAGCTCACGTGGCACCCACTTTGCACAGAGCTTTCGCATACCCAAATGCTCGTGTACAATGGTAAAAACACTACCATCTGATGTCTTTATAATGTCAGCTAGCTCGTGCACCTTCAATTTGCGATCGTGAATTTTTTTGATGTTTTGTGGAATAACAGTCTGATTTGGGCGTCCACTGCGCTCTGCATCATTTGTACTGGTACGTCCACGTTTAAATTCAGCAATCCACATTTCTCTCATTTATCTCGATGGAGCAGAGTCTGGATAATGTTTATCAAGCCATTGTTTGGTTTCCACTGTACTTTTTTTCATCAAAAAGCAATGCTTTATCAAAGCTCGAAATTCAATTTTGCACACTATAGTTGCACACAAAATACTATAACTCACGAATCAATTGTCAGATTGTTGTCAAATTTGTATACGTATCGTTTGAAGGTTGGTACTAAATAAAAATCGTTTGGAAAAAATCTAATAACTCCATCTATGTGTCATCCTATGGACTTTTTGAACGTACTGTTATATTTGTTTATGATGTTTTTATTTTTATTCGTTAATTCGGGGGGCTTAACCTTCAAAACTTTCCCCTCTGTACGCGCCTGTTCATGTTGCTGTTATGAATTGTTTATTTATGTTTACTCAATAGAGTAATGATGGGCACCAAGTTTGGCTGAAGCTGTGTCGAGAGAGTTTGCGATGAGCTGTGTGAAGCAGTTAGACGCTTCAACATAATATATACGAGTATATATATATATATACGAAAATTAACAAAAAATTATTTATTTACACTTACTTGGTAGTCATAAATGCCGGATGCTATTAATGATACCTTGTTAAAAAAAAAGAAATACCATTTATTTCTATGTTAAACGTGTGCATTATTAAAAGTGTTTTTCTACTTTTTTTTTTAAATAATTTGACTCTGTAAAAGTAGCACAAAATCATATAAATTAAATTCAACTCAAACTAGTTAGCTTGCAATGCTTTTTTATTTGAAAAAAATACTCGCCTATCTCTAAACTGTGGTAAAACTTTTGACCCGCACTGTTAGTGCACACAACTAGTTCCTCTGTATAAATTCTGCTGCCAGAAAACTTTTCACCTCAATTCAATTTTATGACGCAACATGTTGAAACTTTGACGTTTCACCTGCAGTATTCGTTAGCATGTCTTTAGCACAGCAAGTTTTCAAAATTTTTGTTTGATATCAAATAATTTTAATATCTCTGCCTTGCTTTGCTGGCTGCTTGACTACTTCATCAAAATGTAAAAAGTTTAACAGTTCGTCTGTCCGTGCACTGATTGATTACCAACGATAATCAACTGAAGCATGCAAACCGTTTACTTTTTCAGCTTGTTTTCGGGTAAAATAATACAATGAAAAAAATGGACGTAAAAAAAAACTCCCGAAAACATAACTCTGCAAAAGTTTTGCTCGACTTCCTTTCAAATTTTTCAAACCTTTTCAAAACAAACGAACTTCGATATTTTAACTTTTTTAAATTATTTTTTTTTTTTTACATTTTTTTAATGAAAGTCGAGAACATGAAAAGTTTTGTAATTATTACCTGAGGTTATTATTAGTTTAGCTAAAATTTTACAAGGTTTTTGTTTCCTTTTCCTTTTTTTGATGTTTTTTTTTTTTGTCTATTTTGCTTTTGAGTATTTCCGAGTTTCCGGCATAAAGTTTTTTTCAATACAATGTTTCTGTAACAAGTTTTGTAACTCGTTCTCATTAGTTCAAAATAGCCCTAAGTTTTTAGCTTGCTTAACAGAGCACAAAATATAAGAGTACAGTACAGGTTATTATAGATGTTCATAAGCATTATGTAAAGCTTAACAATTTTTTGAAAAAAAAAACTTCTTTATTAAATGCGAAATTCAATAAGCATGTTTTTCATGTCATTGTATTAATACATTCAATGTATTGCTTATTAAGCCATTTTTGCATCATAAGTCGTATATTTGCTGTCTACCCTTTCGCCCAATTGTCACACCCTCAGACACATTTACAAAAATGCTTTGTCATAGCAAAAAAAAAAAATCTTTTGATTTTAAGCCTTGTAAGGATAATTAATTAATGCAGCCTAACGCGTGCTCATTTTCTGGTGTGAGTGCGCGACTGAGTGGATGCTTATTAAAAAATTCAAACATACACACACATGCTCAGACATATACATACATACAGCTGAATAAAAACTGTACACGTCTGTATTTTGTTTTTTTTTACTTGCGCCTGTTGTGTCGCATTTGTTTTATTAACGCGGATTTTGCATAAATTTAGGCGCACGTAAGCTTAAATTTAATTGCACTTGTTTATTATACATATACATGGGCGTTTAGCTCATTGTTTGACTTTTTATTATTTCAGTTTGTATATTATTTTTATTTTTCTTGGTTTTTTTTTTTTATTTTCCTGCAATTTGGCAGTTTGAAGCGTTTGATCAGCTGCTTCTCAAGCAGTTTCTTGCACAATGCAAATTCTTGTTAATGAAGCTCTTCTCATATGTTTATTTTATGGCTTATTATGTGCAATATCCAAAATTAGAGATTAAAAATCACTTCATATTGAAGTTAAATGCAGAAATGTTGCAGGTAGAGGCTAACAGAGGTCTGAGTGCCTCATCATAAGGAACTTTGAAATTAGGTGTGGATGTAGCAAGACGGGACGCGGTGAAAATTGTTTGCGACTGATTTTTGGAGAGTTTTTTTTATTTTTTACAGCTTTTCCATGGGGGGTTGAGGGGTTGTCTCGATAAAAACAAAATCTGTAAGTACCACCAGTAAAAATTAAAAACAAGGATATAGAAATTTTTCCAATCAAAATCGTTTACTTTAAAATTGCTCTTTAATGCTTTCTTTTTTTTAAAACTGTAATGTGGCGGCCGTGTCGCAGTAGGTAGAGTGCGTGGCCCATACGCCAGAAGAACCCTGCTTCAAATTCCACCTGACACAGAAAGTTTTTTCAATTGAATTAATTTTTTTGTTCGGCCGTCACCTCTGTGCAGACAATGGCAATCCTCAGAGAGTTTGCTCTCTTCGGTGGTTTCTTATGGAAGTTATTGTTGTTCCCACGACCTGGCATGACGAGCTGACAACTGCACCCGTAAATTTTGAGCTAGTCGGCACGGTCATATAGCCAGGTACGATAGCTAGGGATACGTAACAATATGGCAATATTAATAAAAATTTTTGTAGAAAACTTGTTTTGCTTATAATAGTTTTAGAAAATTATATCAAAAATTATATAAGTTTCAAAAATATATGCTACGCCACTGAATGCTCACCTAATATTCAACTCCAAATACAATTTAAATTGTTTTCACCCTCGTTATTCAATACCTTCAAGCAAGTTTTTACCCTGCTTAACTGACCAGAAGAAACCATAATGTAAACGTGTCAACATCAAAACGCTATTTTAAACCCTTTTCAGGATAATTAGCAAGGCAAACAGTAGGAGCTTTTGTCAACTTTTTTGCAGGAGTTGGTGTGGTAGCTAAAAAATGGCAGAATACTAAGGCTATAGTTAATCCTTTAAACACAAATGCTTAGTAGCATGGCTTCAATCAGAGTCCGTAATTATAATTTAACCACAGTAACAATAAACAACAGTAGATACCATGAAAAATAACAGATAGTATAATAGAGACACAGTTAAATTAATTTAAAAGTGCTTAAAAACAGCTGGATCGTAATTATAAATGTGCTACTTATAAATTTCAGTCTTAACTGCTCTTGTTTTTTTTTTATCGTATTAATGTGCTACGTATAAACTTCAGTCTTATTTGCACTTTTTTTATTTGAACAATTGTTTGAAAATATTTTCGCAGAAAAGACGAAAACCTGGTATCAACAAACAAACAGTCCCAGCGTCTTGGAACTCACGTCAGTGTTAAAAGTAACTTCTTCGAGGATGTGAAGGACTGCGTCTACCTGAGATCCAGCATAATCTCGACCAACGATAATAGTGTTGAGATCAAACAACTACAACTCTTAGCAACAGGTGTTATTTTGGGCTTGGTTGGCAATTGGGAAGCTGAGCCCTTTCTCGAGAAACAAATTGTAAGCTCTATAAGGCACTAATGACGCCTGTACTGTTATATGCAGCACAAACTTGGACGCTGAGCAGTTTTAATGAAAAGCTTTGGGAGTCTTCGAGCAAGTTCTACGGACCGATCTGCGTCGGTGGCGAGTACCAAATACGATGGAACGATGAGCTGTATGAGCTCAAAGCCGACGTCGACATAGTCAAACGCATAAAAATCGAGCGACACGCTGAATACATGGAATCCATGAATGCATGGAATTAAGTTTTATAGCAAAAAAAATATTCGATTCGGTACCCAGTGGCGATCAACGCTGAAGAGGGTGACTGCATCTCCAAGTTGGAAGTACCAAGTGGAAGACAACCTGACGGAACGTGGAGCTTGCAACTAGCGCCAGCAAGCGCAAAACAGAAATGGCGAGCGAAAATTCTTGAACGAGGCCAAAATTGACTTTCGTATGTAGCGCCACCTAGGTTAGGTTAGGGTGTTAGGTTAGTATGGTTAAGATGACTACCCGTTTCGTGTACTTAGGCACCCGTTGAACCATTTCGTGGATTAAATGAATTTGTCAATTTTCTTTGGATCTATCTTGGAGATTGAAGCAAGGGAGTGAAAGATAGTCGACTGGAGGTATTTAGTTTCCTTCTACTTAGAGCGTGGCAGTGGCATAGAAAGTGTTGTACGGTTTTCTCCTCCTCAGCACCTCTGCAGCTTTGTTGACTTCACAGTCTAGACGAAGAGCGTGTGCTCCCATCAAGCAGTGTCCGCTGAGTACCCCTACCAGAACAGAAAGTGTTTGTCTTCCGAGACCCAATAGGTGCGTTTGTTGCCGTAGGAAGGCCAGGTCAGTCTAGCTGGGTAGCAGGTGACCAGGTTATTCCACCACTCACTGGACTGGCGCAACGTGTTTTGCCTACATTGGAGCTTAAAGGTGGCAAAGAACAGACCTACCCCATCCTTTCCTGGAAGGATGGCCAGTTCGTCAGCTTTGCAATTGCCTTCGATGTTACGGTGCCCAGGCACCCATACAAGGTGGATCTTGGAATGCTTAGCCTTCTCGTTGAAAGATTTGTGGCATGCAGCAAAAGATTTTGAGTTTTGGGTATAGGAGCATAATGCTTTTTACGTCGCTTGACTGTCTGAAGAGAAATATACAGCTTTCCTTGAGGTGCTCAGCTGGTTGAGGTGCTGTGCTGCTTCCTTGATAGCCAAAACTTTCGCTTGGTAAATGCTGCAGTGATAGAGTAGTTGGAAGGAGGTCTCGAACCCCAAATCCGGGGAAAAAACTCCGCCACTCAATAGCCCTTCGAGATTAAAGCCGTCGGTACATATGTTTATGGCCCGTACCATATAGTAAGGCCTGCTTTCCCATTTCTGTCGTGTAGGAATGCGCATATTGTATTTTTTGGCAAAAATCACCTGTGGTGTACAGTAGTTTGTGATAGAAAGGATAGCGGCCGAGGTTAGTATTTCCGTGTGTCCATTACCAACTCCGAACCAGGATCCAGACTCCCTTAACCTCAGAGCTGTGATAATAGCACCTTCGATGGCAATAAGGTCCAAGGGATGTAATTAAAGGGATGACGTTTTACACATCTGTAGGAGTAGACCGCAAGGTCCCTGTTATGCACTTCTTTGTACTTTGAGAAGCTTGTTCAGTACGGAAGACTTACGAGTGACCAGCCAACAGACAATTACTCCATGGAGTATAATTGGTCGAACAAAAGCAGTGTAAGTCCAGCAGACTGTAATAAGAGAAAATCCCAGATTAATCCCAGAAAATTGGCGCTGTTGCTGAAGTTAGGCCTGACGTTGTTAAGATTCGGGGGTGTTAATATAGGGATTTTGTATCTCCTAGTAAAGAGAAGCAATTCCGTCTTTGCCGGGTTCACGCTGATTCCGCAGGTTCCAGCCCAGCTAGATAGCGACCAAAGCACGATCTCCAAGATGTTGCAGAGTGTTTGCGGAAATTTACCACCCAAGATGTTATAGACGTCATCCCCGTACGCTATCACCTGGTGGCCATCCTCTTCCATGCGTCGTAATATCTGGTTGATCGTTATGACCCGTACGATTGGAGGGAAAACCACTCTCTGAGGGGTACCTCTGTTAACAGACCTGCGAACCAAGGAGCCTCCTAGCTCTGATCGGAACTAGGGATGCTTCGACTTCCAGATCCTTCAATCCCAGGCTGATGCGGCTCGGAAGGACATTATTGAAGGCAACTTATATATCCAGGAATGCCACTAACGTATACTCCTTAACTGAGAGTCACCTTTCAATAGTCGAGACTAAGGAGTGGAGAGCAGTGTCTGTGAATTTACCCTTGCTGTACGCATGTTGAGCACTTGAAAGATTCGAAGCGTGAATGGTTTGCCTCAGATAAACTTCAATTAGTATTCCAAAGTTTTTAGCATGAAAGAAGATAGGCTGATCGGCCTCAAATCTTTTGGAGTGGCTTGAGAGGCTTTGCCTGCCTTAGGTTTGAAAACTAGCTTACCCTCTTTCAAATTGATGGGAGTATGGCTTAGATGTAGGCAGCTACAAAAATTGGTCTGAAGCCAAAGCATTATGTGCGGGAAGGTATGTTGAAGCTGGGCCGGCACAATTTCATCAGGACCTGGAGATTTGTGCGGCTGGAATGTGGTCACTGCCCATGTAATCTTCCTTATGCCTACTAAGGAGTGCACCAATTGAGATGGAGCGCCTATGAGCGTTGTTGAGGCACGCGGTGTGTCAGTTGTACTGTCGGGAAAGTAGGTATCTATGACGAGGTTGCGAGATTCAAGGCTTGAACCTGTCCAAGAGCCGTCATTTTTTTGTTTGTAGCTTGGCGATGTGGGGAATTTGAATAGAATCTTTCGTAGGCGAGCGCCACCTAAGTACGTAGTAAAATATATAACGTTTGTTTCATATATGCTTTAAAGTGCTGACGATCCATTAATCATCACCTAAAATGTTTACTAAAAAAACAAAGCCTAAAATTTGAAGAAGGTTAAATTGACAAAAATTCCTACTTTTTTTTAAATCAAACGCATGACAGAAATATTTTTCCAGACTACACATAAATGTTTTATATACAGCGAAAGACTATAAATTTACTTAAATACGAACCGTGGGGAGGTATTTTAGCTTAGGTTCTGTTACGTATTTACTTAGGTGGCCGTAACAACCCGTGTCCGGATTTCGACCGACCTCATCAGCTCTCGCCAGGCGCCTCTGCTTTGCGCGCGCCTTCTCCAATTGGATACACCAAGTGCGGTTAGGGCTTCCTCAGCCTGGTCCATCCATCGGAGGCATGGTCTCCCTCGTCGTCGTTGACCAGCGACCCTCGCCTCGAGCACCTTTTTCGCTGGAGCTTCGTCGTATGTCCATACGATGGACATGACCCAGCCAGCGTAGTCGCTGCACAGTTATACGCCGAACTACGTCAATGTCTTCGTAGAGCTCATACAGCTCGTGGTTCATTCGGATGCGATAGTCATCGCCGACTCGAACACGACCGAAGATTTTGCGAAGATCTTTTCTCTCGAACACCCCCAGAGCGGCTGCGCCAGTTTGCAAACTGCCCATGCCTCAGCGACATACAGCAGCACAGGTAGAACGAGCGTCTTGTAGAGTGTTAGTTTTGTCGATCGAGAGAGGGATCTGGAACTTAGTTGCTTACTGAGCCCGTAGTAGCACCTATTAGCAATTATTGTTCTTCGCTTTATCTCCAGGCTGATTTCGTTTTTGGTATTAATGGCGGTGCCAAGGTAAACGAACTCCTTGACTACTTCAAAGTTATAGCTGCCGGATGAAACGTGGGAGTCTAAACGCCGAGCTCCCTTGTTTGTAGACAGCATATATTTTGTTTTGCCCTCATTTATCGTCAAACCCACTTTGGCTGATTCCTTTTCGATAGCGGCGAAAGCAGCGGTAACATCTCTCTTGGTTCTGCCGACAATATCAATATCATCAGCGTACGCAAGGAGCTGGACGCCTTTGTAGAAAATGGTGCCATTACGATGCACACCGGCCTTTCGTACGATCCCCTCCATGATGATGTTAAAGAGATCGCAAGACAGTGGATCGCCTTGCCTGAAACCTCTTTCGGTATTGAAGGTTTCGGAGAGGTCATTTCCTACCTTGGCGGAGCTGCGTGTGTTGCTCAACGTCATTCTGCAAAGTCTAATCAACTTTACAGGTATACCGAACTCAGACATTGTTGCGTATAGGCAATCCCTTCTCGGGCTATCGAACGCAGCTTTAAAATCGACAAATAGATGCTGTGTGTCAATTTGATTTTCGTGGGTTTTCTCCAGGATTTGTCGTAGCGTGAAAATCTGGTCTATGGTGGACTTACCAGGTCGAAAGCCACACTCATAAGGTCCAATCAGTGTTTTTGTAATCGGCTTTAATCTTTCACACAGTACGCTTGAGAGAACCTTATATGCGATGGAAATAAGACTGATACCTCTATAACTGGCGCAGATTGTAGGGTATCCTTTCTTAAGTATAGGACACGGTACACTGAGGTTCCAAGCGTCGGGCATGCTTCTGCTAGCCATATTTTGCTGATGAGCTGTTGCATGCGCCTTATCAATTCATCGCCGCCGGTTTTAAACAATTCAGCTGACAGGCCGTCAGCACCCGCTGCTTTATTGTTTTTGAGTCGTTGGATAGCAACTCGAACCTCTTCATGGCTAGGTGGTGATACTTCCACTCCGTCATCGTCGATTAGTGGCACTGAACTGCGCTCTCGATGGGCGGCATTGGTTCTGTTGAAGATACATTCATTGCTAGTGAATTTTTTTCACTTCAACTAAAACTATACATTTTTTTTTTGTTTTAAAGTTTATACTCCTTTAACCGAAAAAGACGCATTGTGAATTTCAGCAATAACTGGCAAACAGCGCGTATCTATGCAGTCAGCATAAAATGTTCATAAGATTTTTTTTATTAAATAAACATAATAGCATTTGTTGCGCTTGAAATAATAAATGTTCGTAAATTTTGGGGCTCCCTTACCTCTCAGCTCCCACTCATTCATAGTAGTCTAAATTTTTTCAAGTTGTTTTCTGTTGTAAGTTTTTTATTTTCTTTCACCCTTTTTGCTATTTTTCTTGTAGTGTTGTTTTTTGTTTTTACTTCCGGTTTGATGATTAAAACTCTTGCAACCAACTCACACCAAAAATACGTTCCAATTTTTAACAATACTACTTGTTTACTGTTATTCAAACCACTTCGTTTCTTCCTTCTTCGAGGAAAAAAAATGAAATTGTTGCAACAAACAATTTGGATGCAACAAGAGAAATTAACGCAGGCAAGCAATTCGGGGAAAAAAAACAAAAACGCCGCTTACAGCAGAGCACGTTAGCCAATTTTTTTTCGTGTTGGCTGTTATTTGTTCTGTATTTTTTTGGTTTCTTTTTTTTTGCTTTAATTGTTGTTGCAAATAGTTTCATTTACAGTCTCGTAAAATGCTGTTTAACCGCAAGCAAAGCATAATTAAAAATTGCCTTTGTTTGCTTAATTTCTGTACTGTATTCTGTTTTTTTTTTTTAGTTTTCCTTTACTGTTTACTTGTGTTTATATATTTTTCTTTTTTCGTTTTCTTTTCTCTTATTTTAGCTTAACTATATATTTCGGCTGTTTCGCCTACAGATTCTGAACACTTAGTTAATTTATAAAGTTTTACGGTTTTACAACCACTGTGTTTTTTTATATAAACAGAAAATTTCGATAAAAATCAAGCAACACTTATAAAGGACACTAATTTTACATCACATTAAAAAACGCTCCAAGTATCAATGCACTGTATATTCGCTTGAATGTAAGGCGCCCACCGGTAATGTACTAATTTAATTGAAACAAAAATCAAAAATATCAATTATGTGAACGACAGAACAAAGCCAAACAAGTTGAGACACAAACAAATTCGCACACTTGACTGCATACAAACATGCGTCGCACAATTACAATAAAATCATCTAAAGCCCTATATGTTACATGTGCTTTACATACCCTTTTGTATTCTAAATAAGCTTTCAAACAATGGGCGGAAATTGCGCAAAATTTACTTAATTCTAGCGTGTGGCTAAATATTTTACGTAATAATAAGCGTTGAAAATGTTTAACCGCCTCCACCTGCTTTCTCCCGACAATAAGCTTGTTGCGCCAATTTGGTATCCCTGCTGTTTGTTGTTGTTGTTTTGGTGTATGTCTTGATTATTTTGGCGCTTGTTAAAAACAGCATCTCTAGCATTGTGCCCGCCACGACGTATTGAGTAATGAGCGTACCTTCACTTCAAGTTACTTGACGATGTTTTGCTGTAAATTTAATCAGCTGCCTGGAGCCAAAATGCTAAAAGTAGTATTGCCATTTAGGTACAAATGTATACATTTTTCTGACTCCCAGAATTTACGCCCGATGAACTTACGCCCGAAAAAAAATGGCAAAAAAATGACGAAATTTTCCATGCAAGACCGGTTATAAAATTCACGAAATTTCTGGCGATTATGTAATCTTTTCGGTTGTCTTTGACATTTGAGCTACTCAGAGCACAAGTGGCGTAAGTCCATTTTTTAAAGAAATTGAGTTAAGTACATAGAAGTGAAGAGGAATATGTAACCTATTTATGACACCGGGTTAGAAACTCCTATCTTATGTATTCTCTGAATAAAATGCAATACTTAGTTATTGTTCTGACTATAATTTTTTCAGAGGACAAGTGGCGTAAGTCCATTCATTATATTACTTACTTACTTACTTACTTACTTACTTACTTAGGTGGCCGACATCATCAGCTCTCGCCAGGCGAGACTTACAAGTGACGTAAGTCCATTCATTTTATATCTCCCTTAATAATAAAGATAATCACTAGAGGATACTTTTGTTCGACTTCTGAAACTAAATGCTATCATTCCTCATCAAAACATTCTAAAAAATATCTCGAATTATTTTTCTACAGCGGAAATGAAAAATTTCAAAAAAGGTTCAGAGGACAAGTGGCGTAAGTCAATTCATTTTACATCCTCTTAATAATGAAGATAATCACTAGAGGAAAGTTTTGTTCGACTTCTGCCACTAAATGCTATCATTCTTCATCAAAACATTCTTTAAATATCTCACATTAGATTTCTACAGCCGAAATAAGTAATTTCAAAAATATATTCAATTTAGTATACAATATTTTTTATTATTTTTTTGTATTATTAAGTTAATTTTTTACGATATGAATAGCTCTTTTTATTCTCTTGACATAGCTTGTAAGCAAAACTGAGTTCTTTAAACATAGAATTTCGAATAAGAATTTTTCTAAATATTCAATTTTCTCAAAACTACCAAAAGTGGACTTACGCCACTTGTGCTCTGAGCAGCTCATTTAATTTTGGGTATTTTTTCCAAATATTTGAAAAGGAAGAAGACCCGAAAAATAAGCTTGGAACTTAGGCCCAAAAAAAAAATCAGGCATTTTGATTACCAAAAAGCTAAGAAATTTCAAATTTGTTATGAAAAAATGGTTTGTCCTTGCACGGAAGTTAAAAAAATTACATTACGTGTAAGGCCAAATCATTTTATCACAAAAAAACAACGCTTTATGGACCTTATCCGGGACATAATGTTTATGTCATGGAATAACATCAAAAACAAATAAAATGGAGGAAATCTTTGCATATATATTCACAGGGAACATTAATTTACTACTCAAATCTGTTCTTTTATAAATTTTTTGATAATCTTATATTGAATCTGGATCACGACAATTACCCCAAAAAAAATTGGAATTAAACCCCGATATTCTGCTGAGAATTTCGGCGTAGTTTTCATATTCTTTCGAGCTTTATTTTGAAACCATTTGGGCGTAATTGCAATTCAAGTTCAGGCATTTTTTTCAAAATGCAATGCTGCAAAAATTTCGGGCTATTTTACCATCTTTTTCGGGTTCATCGTAAGTTCTGGGATACCATTTTTCTGACCACACGAACTATCACCCAAATAATATAAGCAAAAAAAAAAAAACAAAATTAAATAAGCCCCAAAAATGTTTGCATTGCGCTCTTTTAGGCCTTTTCCACACTTGGTCAACGCAATTCCAACGCGACTTCAACGCAACAGCGAAAAAGTTGAAAAGCAATGCAATTATAAACCGAATGATTTTAGACTTGCTTCAAAAGTCGTGCAACATGTGTATTTTTTTTTTAATATAATGTAATTTATTATATAATTACATGTGTAATTATATAATAATTAAATTTTTTCGACTTCTTACACTAATTTCATATTTGACACTTGCTCATTTATACTGCAAACTATTTCTTCTTCTTCTAGAACCTATTAATGAAAAAAGGAACTAATTAATAAACTTATTCACTTTGATTAATAAATAGCGTACTGCACTAGAAATAATTGCATTCACAAAGCAAACAAACTGATGAAACAAGTCGCCGATGAAAATTGCGGAAAGCCGCGTTCAACTTGTTCAACTTGTTGCGTTCAAGTTGCTTAATCTGAAGGTTCAGGTATAAATACGCAGGCTAGCAACTTGACTTGGAGTTGCGTTGACCAAGTGTGGAAAAGGCCTTAATGTCGAAGGTTCGATAACATCTTATGCTGCCAGATGTCTCTTGATCTCTAATCTTTGGAGATTAGGAAAAATATTAAATCTCTACTTTATATCCATGCTATCATTTCTGGTTTCGTCGATAGTCCTGAATTGTTATAAATGATTAAGTTTAATGTACCGGTTAGAACTTTACGAAGTTTTTTTCCTTTCTATTTGGAAATATGTCGCACTAGCTATACTGCAAATACGCCTATTTTTAGAGCTCTTAATCTGTTCATTGTCATAAGTTGCAATCATAATGTGGATTTTTCCATATCAAAGAATCAAATAAGAATTTTTCTAAATACCATTTTGTAACGTAATTCTTATTAAATCAATTATACATTGTTCTAGTCTATAAGAAATATTGTTCAAAGACTAATGAAGTTAAATAAAGAAGTAAAAAAAATAAATATATAAATAAAAAAAAAAATTCCATACATTTTTTCGTACCCCAATTTTTGGAGGATATTTCATCTTTTTTGAGCAATATTTGATTTTTTTTTTTTTGTTGGCAACTTTTTCATTATGAAATAACATTTGTAAATAACATTGCGTTATTATAATCGTTATGGCAACACTGGCTGAAAAGTTGAACTAAGCTACAGCGCGCTGTCGTGACGTGGACCCACTCAAGCATTGATGCTGTCTGAAGCTGTCGTCTGCGTAGTCGCCGTTTCATTTACATCCCAATAGGCAATGCAGGTAGACCTCTTCTAACGAAGGCGTGCATTTACTGCTACTTTTGGCGGTAAGACACATGACTTCCCCGC
This sequence comes from Coremacera marginata, assembly GCA_914767935.1. Taxonomy (NCBI): domain Eukaryota; kingdom Metazoa; phylum Arthropoda; class Insecta; order Diptera; family Sciomyzidae; genus Coremacera; species Coremacera marginata. Next base: position 15,987,869 of record OU612047.1, read on the forward strand.
TGCTTCAGCGAGCGCTTCCATGAGGCCTAATTTTCGCTACCCAGGGCAGTACAACAATTATATTATTTCTACAAAAACTGGTTCTGTTTATATTTCAGGGTTACTTTTTCGTTAAAAGTTAAAATATATTTTAGCTCAAAAATACTGAATAATACTCAACATCATGACATAGAAATATTCTTATCTGACAAGAATATGTAAAATAAAATAAGATCGCAGAATAAATAGTTAGGTATACCTAAAAAGAAATAAAAAAAAAATATTTTTTTAATTGTTTTGGTAAACCTCTTCAAATAAGCCATTCTAAAGGAGTGCTTATAGCAGGCCTCTTTAAAGCAAGGAGAACAGAAGGCCTGGAAAATTTGGCCATTTCATATAAAAAAGTATATGGGCTTGGATATGAGCGTGGAAGGACTACGAAATCCATTAGAAGCCCTGCTGGCCCAATAGGCAATAAGGCTAGGCCTCTTTGAACGAAGGCATGCATTTAGTGCTACTTTTGGCGGCAAGACACATGACTTCCTCGCTGCTTCGGCGAGTGCTTCTTTAAGGCCTGGTTTTTCGCTAGCCAAGGCAGTACAACAGTTATAAATTTCCTACAAAAACTGTTTCTCTTTTCCAGTAGGTATTGGCAGGAGTTCGAAGCGCTACTAGCAGACCTTCTTGGATGACGGAGGCCTACCCTACTCGTAGCCAAGTCCATTTACTTTTTTATATAAAATGGGAAAATTTTTCATGCCTTCCGCTCTCCCTCCTCTAAAGAGGCTTGCTAGAAACACTCCTTAAGAATGGCTAAAAGAAGGGCGCGTAGTGGCTCGAGTGCCACAGACTCGTTTTCGAACTCGCTCTCGTGTCTCACATATATACTTAAACACCGACAAGAAGTTATTTCAATCAGTTGGCGTTGAGGCTTCATGCTTAAAGGTCCACGCTGCTTGAAGCTTTAAATTTGATTCTTATGCTTGTTATGCACCGAAAAAAATTGAAAGCGAAGGAAATTTTTTTCAATTTGTTTTGTTAGCCCTTCTTTTAGCCATTCTAAAGAAGTGCTTCTAGTATGCCTCTTTAGGGCAGGGAGAGCGGAAGGTATCAAAAATTTTCCCATTTCATATAATAAAGTAAATGGGCTTGGCTACGAATAGGGTAGGCCTCCGACATCCATTTCAAGGCCTGCTAGTAGCGCTTCGAATACCTGCCAATGCCTACTGGGGGGATATACCTGTGTACACACATTCGTATACTTTTCTAAATGAATATGCACGAGATGCTCTTATGCTGCGCCTCAACACAGACATACACGAAAGTCGCATTCTTCATGCAGAATAGAAGAGGCGTGTACAACGCCCCACACCAGCTGGGCTGGAATGTTATATAGTATTGGGGTGGCGTATTTAGGTTCAAGTTATTAAAGGGAAGTTACCTGTTTTTAGTAGCGGTATTTGTATTTGGGCTTAAATTATGTTCAAATAAAAATATAAGAAAAACAGTAAAGTTTTAATGAAAACTTACCAAAAACTTTATAATCTCGAAGAATTAAGAGTTGATTACATGATTTGGTGCACAATAGAAGTATAATTAACATAATGAAAAGAGAAAATAATTATATCAATTTAATTGCAAGGTTAAAGCAAATTATACACGTTTTATACAAGGTAACAATTTCACCCAAATAAGCATTATATGAGAAATTTATGTAGGGAGGAGAATTTAAACTTCCCTGAATAACACAGGTTGACAAAATAAAAATTTTTTTGCTGCCTAACTTTTTAGAGTCTATTAAATACATCAGCAATCGCTGTTAGGAAATTATTTTGCAAAAGGGTTTCCCAACAAAGAACTAGTCAGGATAAGTTAAGTTTTTGGGGTAAGTCCCAAATTCTTTGAACTTACACGTTTTTATTGCAGATGGCTTAATTATATGAACAGAAAAATTTCATCGATATGAAGAAAGTCGTAGCTTTTTGTTTCAACATTATAATTTAAAAAGCTGATAACATATTGAATTTGAAAGAATTTACTTAACTTTTGTGAAAACATTTATTTTGATTTTTAAGCATAATGAATTTTACAGGAGAAGCAAAAAACTTAACAGCCCATAAGATGAAAATGATTAAATAAATTGAATTTTAATATAACGAAGACAATTTTTTTTTTTTCATTATTTTAAAAAAGGAATCAAAATCTATATAAAAAAAATCGTTAAGAAAGATATGAAAATATCATTTTTAAATGCTACAGAAAGCGTAGATATTTTGTAGAGGTTTTGTAGGGAAAACATAAACGGACACAAAACATGCGCGTTAAAGAATCGTTTTCGGCAAATTTTTAAAGAACGAACACAAGACAGACGAGCACAAGATCATCGACACAAATTCGTCAATGATGCTGCGGCATGCAGGGTATTTATAGACTGCCTAGCCAGCATTTTTTGAAATTTTTGAACATATAAGAGTCACTTTTGACTCTTCTCCGCGATGGTGGCAGTTGAAAGTGCGCTCGTTTTCTGATCGAAATAGACTCTTTGTTTGGGTGCCCTACGCGCAACTCTTCTTGAGAGTCTTTTTCAAGAAATGATTAAAAATTAACTTATTTTCAAGTCATTTTCGAGTCGTTTTTTTATCTTGAATATAACCAAAACAAGATAAAAAAGTGACTCTTCAAGAAGAGCCTCGTGTAGGGTACCATTTTCTCCCGAAAAAATAGTGTTTTTCGATCAGAAAATTACCGTGCTTTATATTGTTATAATAGAGCCGAAAACGAACGACTCCAATTTGTAGACTAAGTTTGCGGCAATTCTGTTATTTGGATATAGAAAATGTAAAGACAAAAATTTAAAGCATATAGTAATTAAAAATTTAATGGGTCTTATTTCCCGTTAGTTGCCACAAAACAATGGTAATCAGTCAGTTTTTGCTCGCTTCGAGGATGAAAATATACTTCCGCAGACTGCATATACATAAGTATTTTGATTTTGTAGACAAAAAAGGCTCGGCTGAGCAAAAGATTCGCTTGCATGCGCTTTGTTCAATATCCCGTTAGTTGCCACGAAAAATAGAAACAATCAGTTTTTGATCGTTTAGCGGATCAATTAATGCTTCCGCACACGTGATGGGTGATTGACGACAAAACAGTCATCGAAATGCTGGCTGGGTGAGTATTTATAGATGAGCTCCACACCAACACAGCATATTCATACTCAAAAGTTGTTTGCATAAATATTCGCGCTCACCTTTATTAGAGTTTCTTGTTATTTTAAATGTGTTGGTGTTGTTGTTCTAATTGTTTTTGTTATTATTGTAGAAATGTACGAAATTGTTTTGCTGATGAGTGTAAGAAGCTTTTAGCTGCAATGCAAGCAGCTTCGTTGCAAACTTCTGCTGCTTAAAGATGAAAGTTATTCAAATTTGTTGTTTTGTTTTTGAAGCGAATTTATTTTATTTATTTCATATTTCTTCCACTCGTTGTTTCTCTCTCTCTCTCTCTCTCTCTTTAGATATGCAACGAAGTTGCTGCTGTTACTGCTTCGAGGTGTATGTTTAATGTACGTGTCATTTTAAGATGTGTCTTTGTTATTTGTTGCTGTTGTTATTGTTGTCTTGACAATACTCTGCTGCTCTAGGCTCTTGCTTAATATTCTTGTTTACTTGTGTAAAAAATTCGTGAGCAAGCAATTGAATTAGTGATTATGTGGCAATGCTTGATGCATTTTAGTTGCAACATTAAATACACACAAATATATTAACAATAATAGCAGCCATGAGGTGAGAACAAACCCAACCCAGCTATTCTGAAATAGTGCTTGGAGTAAGCTTACGGAAGAATTAAAGCCTTTTCCAAACATGCTTTGAACTCACTTATCTACATAATTACATAGTTGTGTTGTTAAATTGTATTGAAATGGAAAGAAGTAAGTTTTCCATAATAGTATTTGGAGTAAGCTTACTTTAAGTTTAAATAATAAGCATTTTTAAAGCACTACTGGAAAATATTATCACAAGTCCTGAAATTTTATATTTTTTGAATTTATATTATTGGAATTTGATAATTGGCTGTCACAATATCAAGACCATAAGCACTATTTACAATTTCAGCCAACTGGCTTGCATACTCACCGTTATCGAAGAAAATTCTATCCATCCATCCATACATCTTTCACCCGTGCTCGAACAAAACTGAGTCAAGTAGATACAAAACCGTCTGAAAGTTCTTTTTAGTACAAAATCTTCTCTTTCTAACGCCATCTAGCCTAAACACACTTATATAACGCGTGATATAGATTACTTAGACCATCTATTGGAAATAAATACATTTATTTTTCCTACACCTGATACTATTTATTTATTAAGCTTTATTGTACCACCTTCAAAGTGGGCCCCTTCCGAAATATCACAACTAAGCCAGCAAATAGTCCAAAAATCAAAACATTTCCCGGGCGCACTTTCCCGCATTGAATTCAGTTCTCATAGCGAATTCTCTTTTATGTCTTCTATCGACTGAAAACGAGTGCCTCGAAGTGGTAATTTGAGATTTAAAATGAGAAAAAAAGACAGCCGGAGCCATATCAAATGAATATGGTGATAGTTCGATGATATTTGTTGAGTTTTTGGCCAGAAATTCATTCACAATAATAAACCTGTGATATGGTGCGTTGTCGTGATGCAAAATCCAATCCAAACAGTACATTGACCTTTAATCAACTTTGACGTGGTTTTTCGGTTTCATGTCAGTTAAAAAACGCCATTCTGAAGCTTTTTGACTGGCTTGCATGCCAAATTCGTAAGCCCATGACTCATCACTAGTTATAATGCGTTTTATGAATGTGTAGTCGGAATTGACTTGTTCTACTATGTTCTCAGCGTCATTTACGTAATTGAGTTTTTGAAGAAAATTAAGGTCATTCGGTAATAGTCGAGCGACAACATATTTCATGCCCAAACAATCGTGTACAATTGTGCGAATTGATGCTCGAAACAGACTCGAGTTCAGGGACTATGACTCCCAAACTTAAATGACTATTTTCCATCACCATTTCTTTCACTTAACTAATGCTAACTTCAGTTGAAGACGTTGAAAACAGAGCGAGGTAAATCTTCCACCACATCTTGACCGTTTCTGAATACTCTGTACTACTCATATGCACGTATTTCTGATAAACTGTTAGTCTTCTGTAACATTTTCAGTGATTCGGCACATGAAACTGCATTAGCAATACAAAATTTGAGACATATTCTTTGTTCGATATTTTTAATCATTGCTAAAAATGCAAAATACACTTGAGATGAACTGACAAAATCAAGCACTGTAAACGCAGTAAATGGCAGATCGCAGTAAATTAATGATTTCAAACCTTTTTCCAAGCACAATGCTTACACTTGTAAGAATATTTCAAGCTTTTTTGGTGGTGTGGGAACAGTTGTACACGAACTCACACACGCACACGTGCATTCGCACAACAACAATCGTAATGCATGCATATAGCGGAAATTGTATTCTTGAGAGTATTTCATATATTGTGACTGACAGACAGTTCTTCCGTCAGTCAGTCAGTCAGTCAGTCAGTCAGTTTAACAGGCATTTGAAATATTCATTTGTGGGTGCGTGTGTGTCTCCATACGTTGCTATTGCTACTTCTGCTGCAACATGTTGTTTGTGGTTTATTAGCAATTTTAATTGAATATCAAGTGTATGAGTGACACGCCTTTGATACATAATTTATCATCGTCCTCATCATCATCGTCAGCCACAAACATTTAACATTTCAGACATTTAATATTTTGTTTCTTCCTCATCTCTGACAATTTATTGCTTTTACAACAAAGTGAAATAAGTAAAATGGTTTGCATTACACATTAAAGTGCAGAATTTTGTGACTTTATAGATTTTAAATTAAAACACAAAATAATCAAACAATTGGCAAATCTCTGTGACTTTGACCACTTCAAAGAACAAAAGGATTATTTTAAAAATATGGAATGGAGCGTCGGCAGGGTACCGAAGTCCAAAATAACACCCCGTGATCGAAACCCTTTTCTAGTCATGCCTACGATTTGCATTTTGCTTGAAACATATCCAACTAATGGATCCTATGCAAAATATTAATACCAGGTGCAGATATTTAACGAAACAAAGAATTAGAAGTAAAGTTACACGCCGACTTGTCTAATCCAGCCAACTTTTCTAGCCAATGGACTACTCAGTATTGCAAAGAATATATGGCACACTAAATACAAAAAAACAGTCACAACTCGAAATTTACAAATTTTTACTTTCTAATGTAAAACTATTCATCAAATATATCAAATATACATCAAATATATTTTGTACACATCTTCTTTCTCTATAGTTTAAAAAAAAATGTCTCATTGCTGTGTATGGATTTCCTTCAAAAATAAAATAGTTTTTTGCTTCATCTAGATATTTCAAAATTATGAGTTATTACTGTTTTGGATTTAGTGTGCGATTTGTACTGAATTTGGTAGAAGTCGAACAAACGGTGTAAATTTGGTTGAAGTCGGAATAATGTTATAGAAGACGAACGATCAAAATTAAAGCGCCACATCCCATGTCTTATCCCGCTTACTTTTTCTGGACTATGGACTACAAAGTATTTCAAACACTATTGAGAAAAATTTCTTTAAAATCGATTGCTTTAGGACGTCATCTTTAAATGGCCATAATTTTTTGAAAAAAATCATTGTACGCCACCACTGGAGAGCTCATTTTGAAGGGAATGAATAGTAGTTAATGATAAAATCAGTAGAAAATAATTTCAAAAATGTTGTGCAGCCTTTACTTTACCTCATAAATAGCCATTTTTCGCGTACATAACCTCAAATATCTCAAAATCCTGACATGATCGGGCAATTTTGAGCACGGATTCGAATTCTACGCAAAAAATTACTTTGGAAATTACCCTCACTTATCCAATACAACCACAACCCCATCATTTGTAGATCTATGTCACTGATGCACATATAGCTAAGAGTATTTCTAATAGTGGAAAAATGGTTTGTTGCAAATTTTTTAGATAACGGTAAATTTTGGGAGCAAAGGACAAGCGAATTCTTAGCACACCTTTTAATTAGATAACAACCAATTTTTCTGCATACTTACATTTTACCGTTACCAAAATCTACACTGTGTTACGCATGCCAACTTTAATGCACTTATAGCTACTTCGCTGACTGAAATGGCAAGAGTGAGGTTTTATTAACTGATAAATTTAAATTATGTGCTAAGACTTCATAATTATTATGAGCGACGGTTCTACATACGAGCTGAAAGGGTTTCATCCCCCCTTCCCCATAGAATTTTTTCTACCCCCTCCCCCACTCCCCCCTTGAACCACAAAACTGATAAATTCAATCGCAGTAATAATTATCCAAAGTTCGATAAACAAATTCAAACATTTAATATCTATAGCAATCTAAACTAAAATCTTACGAAAAACATGTAAAAAAATGCTGGGAGGCTCTTTTAAAAGCTTTCACTTTTAAGTTCGTAATACACAAAAGATATGCATGCATCAAAGCATCTGACGTTTCTGTTAGATACACGTAAACTTATGGGATCATGCTTAATGCGTGCATGATTTACACTTTTTTGTATGTGCGTTATCTCATCAGCATACGTGTGTTTAACAGAAACACCAGCAAAACATCATTGATGTTCGCTTGTACAACAAAAACAAAAACATCATAACAATAGATAAACAGGGTGCCTAACCGGGTTCGGTTTAAGCAGGTGCAATAAAATTTTGTCGGTCTCGAATGGCTTATGAGATATAAATCTTGAAGGTTTGAAAATTCAGTGCAAATTTGTGAGTGTGTCAAAGCTACATTCACAAAATTTCGAGATTATCAAATATACAAGTAAAAAAGTTTAAAATTATCGTGAAAAATACATCAGCTTTAACCACTCGTAGGTTGAAGGAGAATTATGACAATCGCTGCGATTTAAAAAAAAATTTCTATAAGAAGCTTATCCAGAATGATAATATAAAGGAAAGTGTTAGGAAGGCAAACAAAGCTCTTTTTGCCTGTAAAAAATCGATAGGCAAAAAATGGGGTTTCCCCCCAAAATAGTATGCTGGATTTATACAGCAATTGTACGCCCCATGCTTACTTATGGCTCACTGGTGTGGTGGAGGGCCCTTGATAAGGCAACTGCACTTCAGAAATTTGCAAAAGTGCACAGAAGTTCAAGTCTATGCATGACTAGGGCATTGTCCATAACACCAACTAACGCTTTGAAGGTCATGCTTCACTTTCCTGCTCTTGATATCTTTGCCAGGAAATGTGCTAACACAGCAGCTCTCAGACTAAGCGAATCAGGAAATTGGATAGGTAATGATTGCGGTCATACAATTATTCAGAACTCCTCTGTCCCCGACATAACAGACTACTGTGTGCCTTGCTTAAATCTTGAAAAGAACTACAAAGCTCTGATCCCTTCGCTAACAAAACCCCCCTTAAAGCAAACGGCATAAAAATCTTTACAGATGGATCAAAACTTCGAAAACAAATAGGGGGAGATTTTTACTCTCAGGTCCTTAAAGTCGAAATGTACTTTAGACTTCCAAATTATTGTAGTATCTACCAAGCGGAGATGGTGGTAATTCACGAAACCGCTAAGATTTTAAGTCAAAAAGACCTTGTAGGAAAAAGCTTTTTCATCTTCTCAGGTAGCCAAGCTGCGCCCAAGGCGCTGAACTCATATACTGACAACTCTAAAACTCTCACTAAGTGCCGCAGATCTTTTAACGAGATGGCAAGGCTATTCAGGATCCACCTTATATGGGTACCCGGACACAGGGATATCGAGGGCAATTACTTGGCAGACGAGTTGGTAAGTGTTTAGGCCGCAACCCTAAAGAAGGTAAAAGATTATTGGAAATGAATATACTTCCTTATCGACTCGATATTCCAGTATCCAGTATCGATCCTCCGACGAGCCGCTCGTTCGGCTCCTCCGACGAGCTGTTGCCGCCTTTTTATCTAATCACATATTGATTATCATCGGCAAACGCTGTGTTCTTTAAAGCTCCAGTTTCGGTATTTATATATATATACGTCTAATTATTTTTATTGTACCGCCATATTGGAGAATTTTGTCACTTATTGAAGAGTACCATAGCAAACGTAAGATCTTACCTGTATTAAAATTTACTTTTCCATTCATACTAATTGGTGTTTTTTATTTGGTCTTCCTCAAGCAAAAATTTAATTTATGGAAAATTATAAATGTTAACAAGTTTAGTAATTAAAGCTTTGCTTAATTAATTAAAATATTGGAAGCAAATTCAAAAAAGTTTTCTTTTATTTACACACTCACGCACAGGCTGACAATTTGTCAAAAAATTCGTTTTTTTTTTTTTGTTTTTGGTTTGGTTTTGTTTAAGTAATTTAAAAGCCAAAACTCACAAACACATACACGTAAAAAAAAAAAAAACAAAAAAAAAAAGTGAACTTACCAAAAGTGTCCGTCCGATTTCGGTGCAATATAAGTTTTTCTTTATTGTTGTTGCTATCATTCATATATTGATTAAAACAAGACTAAATTTATTGAGACTAAATTATCAGTCAAATTTAATTTTAACAATTTAATTAATTTCATAAATTAATAAGCACAAACGATAGCAAGAAACTTTAAACTTTCCTTGATATCTTATAATTGCTGAAAAGTTGTTGTTTTGCCGTCGGTACTTTGTTGCATAAACTTACGCGAAGTGTTTGTGCCGTCTGCCCGTTCTTTCTTTTTTTGCATTGAACATACGCACACACGCACTTTAAAGCAGTTCGATTGCTTTAGCAAAACATTATATTTATTTTTTTTTCTCCCCGAGTACAATATAAATTTTGTGTAAAGTTACGTTGTAACTTGGTGTGTATTTTTACGCGAAGTGTTTTGCCGCCGGCTTTTTGGCATTAAACACACACACACACACACACGAATTCTGAAGCAATTCGATTGCTTAAATAAGTATTAGGTTTTTTCCGCGCACATTATTTTTTTCGAAAGACTATTGTTAGAATTATATTATTATTGCGTGTTATATTTGTGGATTCTTGATTTTTCGTCAAAAAAAAAAAAAAAAAAAATATACACAAAGAACAGAACAAAAACCCGGAGAAGAACAACAACCAACAAAAAGCAACAATTGAGACCAGTTGAGACAACTTGGGAAACGAGTTGCCAATTCAACAGAAATCCCACCGCACGTATTGCGATTGTCGCTTTTGGCACATTTGCGGCATTTTTTAAATTTTTTAAAATTTTTTAATTAAATCAAATATTTTAACTACATTTCAACAATTTTCATCGGAAATTATTTGTGAAATCTTTTTTACGCTCGTGGGATTTTGGATGACAATTGCAAGAAACAAATAAACATAAATTTGTTATTAATTACATTTAATTACATAATTGCAAGGAAAAACTTTTGAACATTGAAAAAATTTAATAAATATATTGGAAGTTTTTAAAAATAAAAGCATTTTTTCACTACAAAAAAAAAATATTTAAACCACTTGTATCTTTTTTGGTGAAGTTTCTACAAATAAGAAACAATACTTTAAGCGTTTTTTAGGATTGCAGTTTTTGCTCGATTTTTTTCCGATTTTATTAATCGTTTTTTGAAAAAAAAAAAAAAAAAAAAAAAAAAAGAAAAAGGGTTTTCCGAGTTTCTACGTATTAGAGTTTTTTTTCCGAATTTTTTTTTTTAAATCCAATGCTGAAAGTTTCTACGTATTAGAAACCATTTTTAATTATCCATTAAATTTTAATAAAATTTTCTACTTATTAGAAAATTTTTTCTGAATTTTTGAAATAAATCGTGAAAGTTTCTACAAATTAGAAACCATTTTTAATTGTTCATTAAATTTTAATAAAATTTTCTATTTTTTGAAAATTTTTTCCGATTTTTTTTTTAAATAAATCGTGAAAGTTTCTACAAATTAGAAACCATTTTTAATTATCCATTAAATTTTAATAAAATTTTCTACTTATTAGAAAATTTTTTCTGAATTTTTGAAATAAATCGTGAAAGTTTCTACAAATTAGAAACCATTTTTAATTGTTCATTAAATTTTAATAAAATTTTCTATTTTTTTGAAAATTTTTTCCGTTTTTTTTTAAATAAATCGTGAAAGTTTCTACAAATTAGAAACCATTCTTAATTCTTCTACGAAGTTTAATAAAACTTGTTACGGAGTAGAAAAGTTTTCACTTAACACTATTTAACACTATTTTGAAAAGATTGTATGAAAACTTGTTAGGATTGTTTGAAAATATATCCCGAGAGTTTCTACTTATTAGAAACAAATTAAAAAGAAAAAAAAAAACAATTTCCAACACAATTTTCTATTTTTTTCAGAAAATTTCTGGTATTGGATCCCAACCGACATTTTTTGTTCGGTTTTCGTCGATTTTCATAATTTTTTTATTGCACGTTTTCGATCAAGAAACAAATAATGGCTAAATTAATCTCTTTCATGAGAAATGCCGACACCATTTTTGATATGGAAAAAGATTTCAATGTTATTCCTCACGATGAGCATACAATTTTCGCTCTGAGAATTCAAGAGGATGAATTGAAGTCTCAATGGGCTAACGTAAAGTCTTCTTATGACGGTTGCTTGCTAAAATTAGTGGTAGCGAGTGGCGAAGAGGATGAAAACGTCACCCTAGTCAAAGTCAAGTATCGCTCGTGTTATCAAACATATGTTCGATGTCTAGCAAAGATGAACGAACTTAGCGATAAGTTGTCCACGGCAAAAAGACTACATGAAGTTGATGTTTCGCAAGAGGAGATGACAATGTCTCGTCATAATATCAAGTTGCCACCGTGTGATACTGAGATATTCCACGGTGATTATTTAACATGGCCTTCGTTCAGGGATATGTTTTCCGCCATTTACATTTCAAATAATCGGATAACACCTGTCGAAAAACTTTTCCACCTTAATCAAAAAACCCGCGGAGAGGCCAAAGAGATTGTTCAAAAATCTCCCCTCACGCACGAAGGGTTTGCGACGGTTTGGCAAAACTTGACAGACCGCTATGAAAATAAGCGGATTTTGGTGAATAACCAACTAAAAGTTTTATTTAATCTGCCAGCCGTGAGCAAGGAGTGTGGAAATAACATAAAAAAGTTACAAAGAGACATCAACAACTGCATTTCAGCATTAACTATGCACAAAGTTGACATAAGCAATTGGGATGCGATATTTACGTATCTATGTTCAACGAAGTTGCCAGAAACTACGCTCTCCTTATGGGAGCAATCTATTGAAGACAAGGCAGAGATCCCCAAATGGGCTGACCTTGATAAGTTTTTAACAAGTCGCTTTCAGACATTAGAAACGGTGTCTGACTTCAGAGGCGTGGTGCAAAAACCGATCGCACCTACACCGAATGTGAAACAAGTCAACACATACCAGACAAATGTGACAAACACCAACTGCAAGCTGTGCAAAAACCAGCAACATGCGTTGAGGTTCTGTCCGAAGTTTTTGGCCATGAGAGTTAATGACAGATCATCAGCTGTAAGGCGGTTACATTGCTGCCTCAACTGTCTGTCAACTGGCCACGCTTCGAAAAATTGTAAAAGCGGATATAATTGCTCCTCGTGTGGACAACGACATCACTCGTTGTTACACAGAAATCCTCAAGGTGTAAATAATCATCAAAATGCGGGAGGTCCAAGCAAGAATGCAATACAGTCCACTCAACCAGCAGTATTGCAATCGCAAGCAACTGCGAGCACTTTGCGAAGGGTACGACCTCAAACACCCTCTTAAATGAGGAATTATTTGGTATAATCGTATCCTCCTATAAACTCCAGTGCACGAACAAACCCTTAAGTCTTGCACAAAAACGCTTGATGGAAAAAACGCTTGGAAAACCTTGATACATGAAGGACTACTAACCTAAAGTGGCCTTCCTACGACTTAAAACTCACGAACTCACAGCTTGAATTAAGCTGGGTAAACTTGTCAAAAATAGTAGAAATCCTCCCGGGTCACTGCCTAATCGGAACGCATGCTCTTCGGTTAGGGCTTATAGCGAATGATTTTTGCAGAAGCTGCAAATGTGAAGAGGAAGTAGAAAATGTTCAGCACCTCTTCTGCCGACTTCTCATGCCTGTAAATCAGGCATATCCTAAAATTCATTATTCGTACGATCTGGTTTAAGGAGGGAAATCTCTAGGGTTCAAAGGAGATTATGTTGTATAACAACGGGCCTGTACTGGCCTAGGTGTCGAGTCCTACTACATGTCCGAATGAAAAATTAAAATTTTTTTTTTTTAATTTTTCACTATGCATAACTAGCAAAAAAAAAATGTATGCAAATGTTTTTAAGTACTATCGACGTGCAAAGTACCAAATTTAATATATGTGAGTTTAAAAAATATGTGAATTTCGAAAAACGTCCGATTTGACATGGTAATTTTTTAACTTTTCCATTTTGTTTTTTTTTTTTAATCTTAGCCCCCTTCCCCCCTCTGGCGAATTCTAGATCCACCACTGATTATTATATTAGTAACATAATTAATTTTATTCATAAACAAATTACTTAAAAACTATTAATTATAAAACAATCTTAATAAATTTTAGTTATTATTGTGTTCTAATTTATTTCTCAATCAAGGAAGAAGATCATCATTTATTTAATTATTCACCATAAATTTGAGAAAAATACTTTGATCATATTATTATTATTTTTGATAATAAATTCATAATTTCACTATCCGAGTAATAGAAACTTGTATACGTATTTTTTTACGGATTTGAAAAATGTCCATTTTTGTTCACATTAAAATTTTTAGTACAAGAATTACGAAATTTTTTTTTTCAAATACAAACACAAAAATAATTTTGTTATTAATAATTGGCTAAAACAACAAACCAATTCTAATAATTACACAGTTCTTCTAGTTGCAATTTAGTAGAATACATAATTCTTCAGTGGTAAATTCAAAAAAATCTTAATGCTAGAGCCATAAATAATAATAAAAGTTCTCTGGAATTTTGTCCAACTAATGGCCCACTCCATTGCACAGCGATTAACGGTTGAGCTACTGAATTAGAACTCCCCTATAGGAACAAACTAACTTGTTTTTAAAAACAACTAGTTAAAAAACTAGTTTAAAATAAACCAGTATATGAACTACTTTGAATTATATTAAGGCGGCAACTACTCTGATGTTGGCATGTTTTAATTGAAAATTTTTATTAGATTACAAGCTTATATATATTTAACCATGTTATTTCATCAAATATTATTAACTTTTGGCCATCAGTAATAGTTTTCGATTGGTTATTTTAAAGCAATTAAAAAAATAATTTAAATGTAAGTAATTTAACAAGTAGTTGAAAATATATGCAGACGACAGTCAATTGACTTATTTAGCGGACATCACCATACAAAATAAGTTAGTTCGTTCTATGGAAAAAAGTCAGAATTTCAACTAGTTGTGGTTGACAAAAAACTACTTTATCAACTACTTTTAAATTAGTTGATTTTCCTACAGGGTCATAAGCTCACATACACATGCACACTCACCTACGCCCACATCCAAAATGTACTCAAACTTAAAGTGGCAGTCATAACACTTACACATAACACACAAAAGTTCTATTCCAAAAATTATGCAACACAACTTTCAGCACAATTGAAGCGCTTTGTTGTGGCCTGCGGTGTTGTTATTGTTGTTATTTCATAATATTTTCCTAATTTAGAGAAAATGAAAATCCTGCTTGTGGCAACACGAATAGAAAGGATTCTAAAGATATGGTATAAGCAAAAAAGGGTGTAGTTAGAGGTCGGTAATTCTTGCGTAAATAACCTTAAACCGCTGCAAGAGAAGCGGTAAAGTTTTTGATAAGCTACATGAGCTGTTTGAGGTGGAGGATTCTAAAAACCAACAACTGTTGAAGACATGAATGATATATTTTGCTCAAATATTTAATGAGTATTTAATATGTAATTTCAAAGTTGTAGATACCAATTAAAACCACATGACAACAGAAGATGAGACGCTGCAAGCATTTATTTGTTTTGTAAAATTTAGGTTTTTGTGAATTGCACAATATTTGGGACACTTGGAAGTGAACAATTTTTTTCATGATCTACCTTATATTTCGAATATAATACAATCAAATCTAAAAATCTTGAAAATGCCAGCCTAAATATTTTAACATAGTCTCAAGATGAAATTTTTAAAATATGTAAGCATACTTAAGAATTCTCTGTGCAACATTTATGTTTATGAGAGTAAAGCGTAATAAAAAACGCGAAATTTTATGCGCAATTACGAGTGCATTCTTAGCTTTGATGTGTTAATTTCAGAAAAGAAAAAAAAAAATTGCCTCTAAAACACTCTTAAGTTAATAAATATTTAACAGATGCTCAAGTTTGTTCGCACCTAAGTTGCTTGGTTAACAATAAAGCCATTTACACAGCGAACCTTACAAAGGATTCTACCCACACGACAATAAAGCAACACTAGATGCCTGTCATCAAAGTAAAACCAATGGCTTTCGACTTGGAGTTAAGGGTTCACAAGCTATACCACATGCAAGCATCCTGCGTTCATGTGACAAACATAAATTTGTTAATTCAAGCATTAGCTGCGCGGCAAATACGCCAGGCGACACTCCGACCAAGCCAGACAAACACGCAAACATTTAAAACGTCATTAAAATTTCAAATGTTCACCCTAATGAGCTGCTTTAAGATGTTGTTGAGAAAAATTGAGTGTGCAAAGAGGAGGAGTATGTTTGTCGGGTCATATTAGTTAAAGCTTCAAAACAGCAAAAAACAAGAGGCAAAAATAAAATAAGAACATTATTTAATTTACAGCTAATATTCTTAACACGTAGAATTTAAAACGGAAAGTAATGAAAATCTCAAAAGCTTTTTACTTTGAAAAATGTTCAATGACACGCATTAAAGCTGGCTCATATTTTGAAAAACAGCGTTTAAATTCAATTTAGCAAATCAAATCACTATAAAACATTTTCTGTGTTGTGCTGCCCCATACCCAACACTAACAACCGGAAACATAATGCAAGGAATTGCATCTAGAAAGAAAATCTTAAAAATGAAATCAAATTAAGCATTGCCACATAGCAAAACCATGTCAGTTTGTTTTATTGGTTTTTTTTCCCCCTCATGATGCAATCACCTTACATTTCATTCTGCAAAAAATCACAAGAAGAACAAAAAGTAAAATTTTCTAGGATTGTCGGGTGACGATATTCAAGGATTGTGTGGGAGAGAAAGAAATGCAAAGCAGGAGCAGTGCAATAGTTTGTAGCTCTGTTAAGCTTTTCAGTGAAGACCATTCGATGGCTTCGTATATGCATCTAATAACATTCAATTTATTTAATTGCATTTGCAGCAAAAACCAAAATCACCTGCGGCAAAAAAAAGGTGCAAGGGAGAAACAAATTTTGTTGTAAAAAGATAAGAATAGAGCGAAGAAGAACTAAAATTAGAGCTCGAGTTAGAGTTAAAGTTAGAGTTAGAGTTAGAGTTAGAGTTAGAGTTAGAGTTAGAGTTAGAGTTAGAGTTAGAGTTAGAGTTAGAGTTAGAGTTAGAGTTAGAGTTAGAGTTAGAGTTAGAGTTAGAGTTAGAGTTAGAGTTAGAGTTAGAGTTAGAGTTAGAGTTAGAGTTAGAGTTAGAGTTAGAGTTAGAGTTAGAGTTAGAGTTAGAGTTAGAGTTAGAGTTAGAGTTAGAGTTAGAGTTAGAGTTAGAGTTAGAGTTAGAGTTAGAGTTAGAGTTAGAGTTAGAGTTAGAGTTAGAGTTAGAGTTAGAGTTAGAGTTAGAGTTAGAGTTAGAGTTAGAGTTAGAGTTAGAGTTAGAGTTAGAGTTAGAGTTAGAGTTAGAGTTAGAGTTAGAGTTAGAGTTAGAGTTAGAGTTAGAGTTAGAGTTAGAGTTAGAGTTAGAGTTAGAGTTAGAGTTAGAGTTAGAGTTAGAGTTAGAGTTAGAGTTAGAGTTAGAGTTAGAGTTAGAGTTAGAGTTAGAGTTAGAGTTAGAGTTAGAGTTAGAGTTAGAGTTAGAGTTAGAGTTAGAGTTAGAGTTAGAGTTAGAGTTAGAGTTAGAGTTAGAGTTAGAGTTAGAGTTAGAGTTAGAGTTAGAGTTAGAGTTAGAGTTAGAGTTAGAGTTAGAGTTAGAGTTAGAGTTAGAGTTAGAGTTAGAGTTAGAGTTAGAGTTAGAGTTAGAGTTAGAGTTAGAGTTAGAGTTAGAGTTAGAGTTAGAGTTAGAGTTAGAGTTAGAGTTAGAGTTAGAGTTAGAGTTAGAGTTAGAGTTAGAGTTAGAGTTAGAGTTAGAGTTAGAGTTAGAGTTAGAGTTAGAGTTAGAGTTAGAGTTAGAGTTAGAGTTAGAGTTAGAGTTAGAGTTAGAGTTAGAGTTAGAGTTAGAGTTAGAGTTAGAGTTAGAGTTAGAGTTAGAGTTAGAGTTAGAGTTAGAGTTAGAGTTAGAGTTAGAGTTAGAGTTAGAGTTAGAGTTAGAGTTAGAGTTAGAGTTAGAGTTAGAGTTAGAGTTAGAGTTAGAGTTAGAGTTAGAGTTAGAGTTAGAGTTAGAGTTAGAGTTAGAGTTAGAGTTAGAGTTAGAGTTAGAGTTAGAGTTAGAGTTAGAGTTAGAGTTAGAGTTAGAGTTAGAGTTAGAGTTAGAGTTAGAGTTAGAGTTAGAGTTAGAGTTAGAGTTAGAGTTAGAGTTAGAGTTAGAGTTAGAGTTAGAGTTAGAGTTAGAGTTAGAGTTAGAGTTAGAGTTAGAGTTAGAGTTAGAGTTAGAGTTAGAGTTAGAGTTAGAGTTAGAGTTAGAGTTAGAGTTAGAGTTAGAGTTAGAGTTAGAGTTAGAGTTAGAGTTAGAGTTAGAGTTAGAGTTAGAGTTAGAGTTAGAGTTAGAGTTAGAGTTAGAGTTAGAGTTAGAGTTAGAGTTAGAGTTAGAGTTAGAGTTAGAGTTAGAGTTAGAGTTAGAGTTAGAGTTAGAGTTAGAGTTAGAGTTAGAGTTAGAGTTAGAGTTAGAGTTAGAGTTAGAGTTAGAGTTAGAGTTAGAGTTAGAGTTAGAGTTAGAGTTAGAGTTAGAGTTAGAGTTAGAGTAAGAGTTAGAGTTAGAGTTAGAGTTAGAGTTAGAGTTAGAGTTAGAGTTAGAGTTAGAGTTAGAGTTAGAGTTAGAGTTAGAGTTAGAGTTAGAGTTATAATAGAGTATGTGACGGAACTTCGCATTCGATTCTGCACCCGCCGAGCATCCGCAATATTTTGATATCCGCATCAGAGAACTGCACAAGCCTACTTGAAATTGATTCAGAAGCCTACTTGCTTAAAATATAAGTTCAAGCTAGCTTGAGCTTGAAACTTTTCAATCAAGTCTGACATGTGATTGAAAATAAATAAGCCCACGACAGCTTGCGGCTTGCAAGTATGCTAGCTTACAAGCGAACGGCACGAAATCCCAAGTAAAGGAAAAATTGATGCCTTCGGCAAAAAGCTTGAAAAGTTTGAAATTGAAGGCAAGTATCCAATATAAAAACAAGTATCCAAAAAATGCAATGAGCTTACGTAGGAAAAGCTTAAGCGTATTTGGACTTCTAAGAGTTCTGTGGACTCCGTGGTTGGTAGTTTTAGGGGGTAGCTGATTTCTGAATTGATATTAAAATTTTAAATTCAAGATGGCGAATAGAGTTGCCACCTTGATTTTTTTTTTTATTTCTGCGAATTCTTGTTATTTTGAAACTCTGACAACGGATTTGGTTTCGAATCTAATATCACAGTCTTAAAATTTAAGATGGAGGATAGGCTTGCCACCTAAATTTTCACCAGAGTGTTGCCACCTAGCAAAATGTATTTTTAAGAGTTTTAAACATCATTAACCAGTGTTAAGGGGTCGCTGACTTAGAGTCTGATGTAAAAATTTTAAAATTTAAGATGGTTAATAGTGTTGCCACATAAATTTTTTTATTTTCACGAATTCGATGCTGGAGCAAACGCTAGGTAAAAATGGCTCGCTGAAAAATTCTTCTAAAAATACATTTATAACCAAAAATAAGTATAAAGAAACCTTAAAAAAAAAAGAATTTTTGGAAAAAATTAAAAAATAGTTTTGGTGAATTTTCAAAAAACAAAAAAAAAAACTTTCATAAACAACAAATGTTACAAATTTGGACAGAAATTTAGTAATAACATGAATATTATTAACTGCGTTTTTTTTATGGGTAGCCTTAAACCTTTATCTTAAAGGATATGAAATGATAAATTCAGCTTTGTTCCGCACGTTTGCAAAAATCGATTTTGAATATACCTCTAAAGCAAGAAATTGCTTGAAATTCCAAACGCAACTCTATAAATAGGCATTTCCAGTAAAAAGTCCACCGTGACACGAAAATTAAAAGTTATTAAAAACTTATTATTTAATGATATTATCTTAGAGAAACATTTTCGTTTTATTGATTTAAGTAATTTACTCATAAACTCATTTACCATGATGATCAAATCGTCTGCACTGTTTCACAAATGTAATAGTTCTTTATAGTTAATGTTTTGTAAATGTTCCGTAAAGTTTTTTTTTTTTAGTAAAAATGGAAGGCTTACTTTACTTAACTACCTTCTGAAAAAGGTTTTATACAAAAAGTCTTGCCCAATTCGCAGAGTTTGCAAATTTTGTAATCCAAGTCAAAAATGACTTCTGTTTTTTGTAACGTCACGCCAGAGCATAGTTTTGCTTATATCTTTAAATTGTTAGGATTGATTTTTTGTAATTCTTTTACTTAATATAGTGCTACTTAATTACTACGCAAATATAAAAAACATTTTTAAAAATTTGACATTTTCATATAACTTTTTTTATATTTTTTCGTACAAATCGTAGGTAACGCCAGTTTGGAAATGCCCATATGTAAGTCAAGGCGGAAACAATTTTCATTAAGTTTTAGTTTATTTCTGTTTTGTATTTTTTCTGTTTTTCGTTATTACACATATATTAATCTTTTTTCCAAAACTTCTAAGATTCGTTAAGATCGGCCAACTTTTGTATCTAGCTCTAGTAAGGTTCGAGGGAGGTAGCCCTAGAAACTAATCGATTTCAACCATTTTAAGTATACGCTTATTACTTTATATTCTGTAATAATATATATAATAATCATATATATAATAAAGTAATAAGTTCTGCAAAGATCAGTCAACTTTTGTGTCTACCTCCCATATAAAATTATGTACAAATTTCACATACGTCCAAGGGAGGTACCCCTAAGGACTGACTGATTTGAACCATTTTTTGGATTTTTTTTAGATAGCTTAAACTTACAAGCATACAAGGTCATTCATAGGATAGGACATTCTTCATTATCATAGGACCACTGCTTCTATTTACTTCCAAATTTGTACGAACGCAAAGCACTGTGAAACGATCGTCGAAATTATTTAAAAAATTTATTATTTTTTAGATTTTTTAAAATTACCCAATTTCATCCCCTAAAATAATTCTAGAAAAAATTTCGTTCCAAGCCCCCCTTAAAGTTTTTATTGGTATTATGAATTAAGTGTTTTATAGTTTTGAAAAAAATTTGAATCGCGATTAGAGACGTGTACCTGGACCTATAGACACAGGGTCAAAATTTACCCTAAAATCCAATATTTAAAAAATGTTAAAGACCATTAAGGGTCAAAACTTGAACGCACCAATATATGCTGCCACTGCGGCTACCTACTATAATTCGTTTTCTTGGCTCCAAGTTAAAAGACGCTTTTTTGACACTTCAACTTCAAGACACATTTCATCAAAAAATTTCGTACCTTTTCTACTGTAATGAGTCCTTAAAAAATATCTCAATATTTAAGTATGTCAAGGATATCATGCATGTCTACCATTTTGTTATCAATTGAGAAAAAAAGAATCTAAACTATTTCTTCTGAAACCATGAGTTATTTCTTTATTTAGGCAATTTATGTTACCTAGATACTATATACCTAAAACTATTCATTGAATTTATTCAAGTTTTCAAGAACTTTTGAACATCATATAAATAGCACTATCCGAAAATTGTGTCAAACTTAAGCATCATTCAGGATTTGACATTTTTTGCACAAAAACCACGTTGCTGAATTTCTTGTTTATTTGTGCACAGAAACCATATTCTCCTCCTCAACTTTTATCCCACTCGTATATACTATGTCACCTGGCTGCAAGTGCTACCCCAAAACAGTCATTCCAATTGTACATTTTAAGTCGATTCCACATACCTCCTAGTAGGGATGAGTGAGCGCCTCATGAAAGCTTGGAAAATTTATAAAGTGCACTAAACAAATATTAGTTCAACAGCTTAACTAACGAAATATAGGTTGAAATCTGCATGGAGCGCTATGGAGCCATAGTAGGATTGCGCCGGAGAGACGAAGAGTAATATTTATATAGCAACAGATTTTTAGAGTGTAGTTAAATACGTCGTTGAAACTATGTCAACAGGAGTGGCAAGATGAAAACGATGAATGTAACAGACAAAGCGTAACTGCATGCCAAGAAAATTTTATAAAAAGGACATATGAAAGAACTTTCCTTCGTTGCTAAAAAAAAAAAAAAATTGACAGCAATTCTCTTAGCCTTTACTTTTCATTTAAAAATTTGTACAAATAAAACACTGATCAAATTTGTTGCTGCTATCGAGCAATCAACACATTGACTTTTAAAAAAATTAAATCGAAAAAAAAATTTTTAGAGCTGAGCATGTAAAAGCGCCAAGCTTCGAGTGGTTTGTCTGTTTAAAAAATCATTTTGCTTTTTTTGGCTTTCTTTCGTATATGCCTCAGGAACATTATTTTTTTTTTGTTTTTTTTTTTTTTTTTTGACTTTTCCACTTTTGCACTCGAGATAAAAATTTGCACAAATTGCACAACGAAGCAAAAATGCAATCGGCCGGCATTACTGCTGCATCCACGTTGCGGCTGCGGTGTGATAAAAATGTTAAGCTTCAGCAAAAAAAAAAGAAACACTACATATTTTTTATTTTTATTGCATAATCCTTGGCTGAAATCGTGCCATAAAAAAATTCGCGCAAAAGAGATAGCATCAAGAGTGTTACTTTTAAATTTATTACATCCGCAAAAAAAGTTAAAAATTTCTTGTTCCATGTTTAGTTTTATTTTATTTAGTTTTGTATACATTTTTAAATTTGTGTCTTTTTTTTAGCATAATAAAAACAGAACAAAGCTATATCACTGAGAGTAAAAGCTAATCTGCTGTGGTTAGTGATGCAACATTTGTTGTAGATAGCGAAAAAGTCAACACGATTTAAAAGGTGCTTTATCAAAATGTTTATAACCCAGATAAGCTTTTCAGACACCTTTTTTCGAGTTAGGGTAAGAGTTGGAGTAAGAGTTAGAGTTCGAGTTAGAGTTAGAGTTAGAGTTAGAGTTAGAGTTAGAGTTAGAGTTAGAGTTAGAGTTAGAGTTAGAGTTAGAGTTAGAGTTAGAGTTAGAGTTAGAGTTAGAGTTAGAGTTAGAGTTAGAGTTAGAGTTAGAGTTAGAGTTAGAGTTAGAGTTAGAGTTAGAGTTAGAGTTAGAGTTAGAGTTAGAGTTAGAGTTAGAGTTAGAGTTAGAGTTAGAGTTAGAGTTAGAGTTAGAGTTAGAGTTAGAGTTAGAGTTAGAGTTAGAGTTAGAGTTAGAGTTAGAGTTAGAGTTAGAGTTAGAGTTAGAGTTAGAGTTAGAGTTAGAGTTAGAGTTAGAGTTAGAGTTAGAGTTAGAGTTAGAGTTAGAGTTAGAGTTAGAGTTAGAGTTAGAGTTAGAGTTAGAGTTAGAGTTAGAGTTAGAGTTAGAGTTAGAGTTAGAGTTAGAGTTAGAGTTAGAGTTAGAGTTAGAGTTAGAGTTAGAGTTAGAGTTAGAGTTAGAGTTAGAGTTAGAGTTAGAGTTAGAGTTAGAGTTAGAGTTAGAGTTAGAGTTAGAGTTAGAGTTAGAGTTAGAGTTAGAGTTAGAGTTAGAGTTAGAGTTAGAGTTAGAGTTAGAGTTAGAGTTAGAGTTAGAGTTAGAGTTAGAGTTAGAGTTAGAGTTAGAGTTAGAGTTAGAGTTAGAGTTAGAGTTAGAGTTAGAGTTAGAGTTAGAGTTAGAGTTAGAGTTAGAGTTAGAGTTAGAGTTAGAGTTAGAGTTAGAGTTAGAGTTAGAGTTAGAGTTAGAGTTAGAGTTAGAGTTAGAGTTAGAGTTAGAGTTAGAGTTAGAGTTAGAGTTAGAGTTAGAGTTAGAGTTAGAGTTAGAGTTAGAGTTAGAGTTAGAGTTAGAGTTAGAGTTAGAGTTAGAGTTAGAGTTAGAGTTAGAGTTAGAGTTAGAGTTAGAGTTAGAGTTAGAGTTAGAGTTAGAGTTAGAGTTAGAGTTAGAGTTAGAGTTAGAGTTAGAGTTAGAGCTTAGAGTGCCACGTTTGTGGGGGGAGGGGGAGGAGGTCGAGCATTTGTGATGAAGTGTGGCATGGGGAGTCGGTTGTGCGTTACGTCACAGTAAAATTTTTGAATATTTTATCATTTTAAAAATTTTAAATTTCATTAATTAAGTTTTAATTGAATTGTTAATATTGTCTTACATTTTTATCAATAAAGGAATGCACCTAATAAAACGAACGGATCGGAAGCCAAAAGAAGACAGCTAAACGGCATTTGAAACACTTTCATCAAGTGTAGCAGCTTCAAAAATCAAAAAGCAAGAGCAAGTGAGAACAACAAACGGAGCTTAAGTTACTTTTTTTTGCTGAACTGAAGTGGAAATTCTTACTCTAAAGCAGTCATCGAAAGCAGCTGTTATAACTTTAA
The DNA here is from genome assembly GCA_914767935.1 of Coremacera marginata. NCBI lineage: Eukaryota > Metazoa > Arthropoda > Insecta > Diptera > Sciomyzidae > Coremacera > Coremacera marginata. The sequence goes on from OU612047.1 coordinate 16,011,657, forward strand.
GTGGAAAGCGAACATCAAAGAATTATATAAAACTTAAACTTACAACTTTCAAAAATGTCGAACATTCAAGTGATAATTGAAATAATTACTATGAATTTTCCATGTTTCTTTTTCCATGTATGCTTTTTATATAACAAACTATAAAAAAGCAAAAAAAAAATTTAAAAGCAATATATAGCAATATATAGAACCCTTATAATATGTAGAACCCTTTTAAAAGATCCTCATTCGAGGATTGTTTAGGTTTTCTCCATAATTTTGGTATGGAATATCCCCGTACTAACAATTTCAACTGGACAATTGCTACTCCACTCACAGGTTTATACTCTAAGAAATGTCCGCCTACACCGAGCTCCAAGATAGACCCTTCCTTTACAGAGATAAGAAAAGACTATTTCATATTGGCCACCATGATTCAACTGAAAACATTTTATCTGCAGACATCCTCCGTTTTCCTGGCTTTGGACAGGCAGGTTTAATCAAGACCTGGTGAAATTACTTGCTCCATACAAATGAACTTTCATATGCATATTTTCTTCTTCTTTTTTTATCTACTCAGTCTAATTGATTATCAGTCTAATTGAAAACTAACGCACTATAAATAGGTGTTCCCTTAAATACAACTTTAATTTTCACGTCTTATGATATTAGAAAATTTCTTTTTGACATTATTGACACCAAAAATATACCAAATCTCTCCATTTCCTCCTTTCCGACAAATGCGAAAAAATCGTTTTCACTATTAAATAAACGTGTACGAAACCAAACAAAATGGTTTTTATTTCTACAAAAAAAGAAACAACATACAAACTTACGTACATTTTATATTCATGATCAAAAACAGTAAAAAAATAGATAAACATAGCTACCAGTTTATAAGTAAACCATGTAATAGAATAACCAGCACTGCTATTATCGATGCTTCGAAAGAGATTTGTTGTTGGCTTAGAAAACTTAAATCCAAGAACTTGATAAAACTGTTCACGTTAGTGTGTCACGCTATATGTACCTGTTGAAAGCAAAGGATATCGTCAGCGAACGGAAACGGAAATGTTTAAGAGTACTTTGTGAGAAATGGTCATCAACAAGACTGCAGCACGAAGAAAGCAGATGTCAATCGATAAGGATTCGTGTAACAGAGAGTGTGGTGAAGAAAAATAGAGGGCATGAGAAGAAATAAGAGAGGGTATGATGAGACAACATAATAAAGGTGTGCTAGAAGATATGCTCACACCACAACTACAGCATTGTTGCATGGCCGTTCGAAGTGTGGTATGAGAAGGACGCAAAATAATAGTATGAGTTGCGAAATGAGTTAAGCTTAAATGAAATGAACAAAAACGATGGCTGTGAACAAGAAGTGTGTGTGTGTGTGTGTGTGTGTGTGTGAAAATATTAATATTGAGCATTTTTATGTTTCACAATAAGAACATATTTTCAGCTAGAGTTATGAGGAGAAAATTGCTAAAACTGCAATAAACGAGAATGCTTCTACATATAATAAAGAACATGCTGCCAGCTGCAGTTGAAATTTGGTATTTATTAGAAATGTATTTTTGTATAAAATGTTCGTGAGCTAGAGATTGTGGTCAATGCTGTAACAAATGTGCGAAATGTTGCAAAAATATCATGCAATATTGATGGTTTTGCTACAATTAATTTCGTAAAATGCTCATATATTTTTAACTGTGCCTCTGTGTGTTATCTTTAATAAGTTTCTAACTGAAAGTATTTATACAAAAACTTGGAAATTCTGCTTTTCAATATGGATCTAAAAGCAATGTAGCAAACTAATGTCCAATATTTGAAAGTTTTATTAATATTAAATTATTTATCAAACGTTATATTTGCTTTGAAAAACATAGTTTTGTTGCTGGGCGGCCTAGGTTTGAAAATTTGGATCTCTTCTCAGAACACTGTGTATATTATTTTGAACTTGAATGTCAAGTTGATGTGATTTACACAGATTCGATAGAGTGTTTTATAAATTTTTGTTGTGGAAGCTATAGAAAATGGAATTTCACTCAACTTTTTGGTATTGAAATAAGTCTTGTTTAGGTGGCAGGAATTTATTTCTTTGTATTAATAATATTCTTTATTACATCACTTTCTATGGTATGCTGATGACCTAAATTATTACAGAAAATATTATGCTCTACAGATGTTACCAGTATTAGTATTAGTATTAGTATTAGTATTAGTATTAGTATTAGTATTAGTATTAGTATTAGTATTAGTATTAGTATTAGTATTAGTATTAGTATTAGTATTAGTATTAGTATTAGTATTAGTATTAGTATTAGTATTAGTATTAGTATTAGTATTAGTATTAGTATTAGTATTAGTATTAGTATTAGTATTAGTATTAGTATTAGTATTAGTATTAGTATTAGTATTAGTATTAGTATTAGTATTAGTATTAGTATTAGTATTAGTATTAGTATTAGTATTAGTATTAGTATTAGTATTAGTATTAGTATTAGTATTAGTATTAGTATTAGTATTAGTATTAGTATTAGTATTAGTATTAGTATTAGTATTAGTATTAGTATTAGTATTAGTATTAGTATTAGTATTAGTATTAGTATTAGTATTAGTATTAGTATTAGTATTAGTATAAGTATTAGTATTAGTATTAGCATTAGCATTAGTATTAGTATTAGTATTAGTATTAGTATTAGTATTAGTATTAGTATTAGTATTAGTATTAGTATTAGTACTAGTATTAGTATTAGTATTAGTATTAGTATTAGTATTAGTATTAGTATTAGTATTAGTATTAGTATTAGTATTAGTATTAGTATTAGTATTAGTATTAGTATTAGTATTAGTATTAGTATTAGTATTAGTATTTGTATTAGTATTAGTATTAGTATTAGTATTAGTATTAGTATTAGTATAAGTATTAGTATTAGTATTAGTATTAGTATTAGTATTAGTATTAGTATTAGTATTAGTATTAGTATTAGTATTAGTATTAATATTAGTATTAGTATTAGTATAAGTATTAGTATTAGTATTAGTATTAGTATTAGTATTAGTATTAGTATTAGTATTAGTATTAGTATTAGTATTAGTATTAGTATTAGTATTAGTATTAGTATTAGTATTACTATTAGTATTAGTATTAGTATTAGTATTAGTATTAGTATTAGTATTAGTATTAGTATTAGTATTACTATTAGTATTAGTATTAGTATTAGTATTAGTATTAGTATTAGTATTAGTATTAGTATTAGTATTAGTATTAGTATTAGTATTAGTATTAGTATTAGTATTAGTATTAGTATTAGTATTAGTATTAGTATTAGTATTAGTATTAGTATTAGTATTTGTATTAGTATTAGTATTAGTATTAGTATTAGTATTAGTATTAGTATTAGTATAAGTATTAGTATTAGTATTAGTATTAGTATTAGTATTAGTATTAGTATTAGTATTAGTATTAGTATTAGTATTAGTATTAGTATTAGTATTAGTATTAGTATTAGTATTAGTATTAGTATTAGTATTAGTATTAGTATTAGTATTAGTATTAGTATTAGTATTAGTATTAGTATTAGTATTAGTATTAGTATTAGTATAAGTATTAGTATTAGTATTAGTATTAGTATTAGTATTAGTATTAGTATTAGTATTAGTATTAGTATTAGTATTAGTATTAGTATTAGTATTAGTATTAATTAGTAAAGAACGGATTTTTCAAATTTTCCGCCTTCAAAAAGTTGGTGAGACTGGGTATTTTCATAATAACCGTAAATATTATTTAACTAAATTGATTCCAACAAACCTAAATTTTGCGAAATTGCTCGAGAAATCTATACTATTTTTGTGGCGCTCTCCTTTCAACTTTCGTATACATACCAGGGATGATATTTGGGGGCTTTTAGGGCTTTTTTGAGCCCTTTTTAGTTGTAAAAGCCCCGAGGCCCTTTTTAGTCTTTTTAGGCCCTTTAGAAAGAAAAGTTTAATGGTTAATGTCTGTTGATAACATTTGTGTACTATGCCATCGATCTACAAAATTTTAAATTTGGGGGTAGGAAATGGAGGTAGGAAATATCATGCACAGAAAAATCGCACAAAATATAAAATTAAAAATCACTAAAACGAAAAATTACCCAAAAAGCAATTACAGAAAAATGTAAAAAAAAACCACCCAAAAAACGAAAATATGCCAAAAATTTTGGAAAAATTGTGTAAAATGCAATTTTGCGGTGTCGGAGTGCTTGACAAGAATAAGCTCTCTTGAATTTATTAAATAAATGAAAAATCTGGAGAAAGAAATAAATATCATTCATTAGTAATTATCAAGTGGTATGTCTACAGCGGGACGGGGACCGATTTTAAATAAAAACTTTTAATTTTTTTAAAAGCAATGATCGAGTAATAGTAATAGTTATAATTACCATTTCACCAGCACTCAATGTGGACTATCACTTAAAAACAAAAAGTAAAATTTAGTCTTAAAAATTAGGACTAAATTGTAATTCCGCAAAAACCGTGCAAAACCGCATATATTTTTTGTCGGTTTCTAAACGAAAATTAACCGAATTTTGTATGGAGAAATTTTGGGATATTTTTGTTTAAAGTCTTTATTTCTTATCGCCTTTTTAAATGTTCTCATTAAAATGAGTGGCGTCCGTGGCGTGGTGGGTAAAGTGTGTGACTCTCACGCCAGAGAACCCAGGTTCGAATCCTCCATCTGACACAGAAAATTTTTCAGTTTAATTAATTATTCTGTTTGGCCATCACCTCTCTGCAGACAATGGCAAGCCCCAGAGAGTAAAAACTGCCACGAAAAGCTTCTTGATAGCATAAGCTGTTCGGAGTCGGCGTAAAACATGTATGTCCAGTTCTCGATCATTTGTGTGCAAACATTTCACATCATACACAACACAATTGATCATAAGAAGCTCGGTCAAAGTCCTTTCAAGGGCTGAAATGTCCATTTCGTATTTTTTTTTTCATTAAAATGAGTTCCCTTATATACAGCCATGGTCACATAAAAAGCATACTTTTTAGTAATCTCAACTACAAATTTAGTTTGTTTTCCAAGTTATATGAAAAGAGCGAGCCCTTAAGCCTCCATCGTAGTCCTGACAACGCCTTAATACACATACAAATTAATCCATTTTGTTATCAATTCATCATCAACGCTAAGAAAATCAGGCCAGTAGCATCTCTCTACACCCTGATGAAGTTTTGGTTGCAAATTTCAAACTTATTTCTTGGCGATTGTTTTGTCATCTTTTCAGATGTAATTTGACTTGATTTTTTTTTTTTTGCAAAATACTTTATTCTAAAATTGTGGTCATTTATTAAACTATTTTTTGTTAAATGCAGCCATGCCTCAATATATTTTTTGACAGGAGTGAATTGTTTCTACTCAATTTCGTCCCGCTTGATTCGTCTTCTTACAAGTCTTAACGGAGAAGAGTCTACATTAAATTGTTCATTCATTTCAGACATTCTACGACTATTTAAAGGCGAATATAACTGATTTGCGGTCTTATGTGAAAATGCTTTGCAATTTTTGGCTAAAAATTTTTTTGCAGAAATACACTACTATAGAAATACGCCATTTTTTGGCTTCAAACAATTTTGACACAAATATTGTCAAAATTATAATAATTACATAATTTCGCATGTTCGGCGACATAAAACACGAAAAAATTTGAAAATTTTTAGATTTCCCCAAACTGTTAATTCGAAATTTCGACCTTTTTCGAAACTGGACTTGTGAGATTATTGAAAAGTGTGCTATTTGTAAGACCATGGCATGATCGTGTGACCCAATAGAAAGGCTTCAATATTGAATTGCCACTTTTTAAAACTAAAAGCCCTATAAACGTCAAATTGGCCCAATTTTTGTTTGAATTCTGGCCCTTTTCCAACTAAGTCAATATCATCCCTGATACATACCCCCTTTATTGATTAAAAAGACGTATACTGCCGTCATACGGAAAAGTAGAGCATCTAGCATGGAAATCAAAATTGATTTTATTTTATTTTCCTTATTAGTCAGCTTATTATTTTTAAGATTATAAAAAAATACTCTCGAATTATTGGAAAGTTTAAGTATTTAGACAAAATTAAGGTATCATTTCAGAATTAAACACAGTATCTACATTAAAAAAGCAAACATTTTTTTTTGCTTGTACTGTTTTTTCGGTCATACGAAATAGATTTTTAGTTATAAGTGTATGATTTTTTTCTGTAAAGATGCGTAAAATAATGTATTTTTCAATTGCCTGAATTTGAAGAATAAAGAAGCAAAAGAGGCAACTACATTTTTTTTATGCCACAGTTTTTGGCGTTCTCCATGAAATATTGACTTTTTATTGTGAAGTGTCTTGCTTTGAAAAATGTAAATTTCGCACTCTTTCGTATGACGTCAGTACACACTTCAAAAACAAGAAGCTTACAAAATATGTTTGATTTTTCCAAAATTTTTGAGAAATTCCTATCTTCCAGCACAAATACCCCTTTTCAAAACAAAAAAAAAAAACATTTTGAACTATGTAGAATAGTTGCATTGTGTTCCACAGTATACTGAAATTTTCCAAAAATAATATCAACTTAGTTTTAGCACGCATAACCTATCTATTCTAATTAATAGCTCTTTTTGGTAGCTTATGTCATGATAACTGAAGACAATTCGGCAACATTCAATAAAAATTACACAATTACATTAATTTTTTTTGTCTATATTTATCATCAACATATCACAAAATGTTTACCTAATTACATGAGTGCCATATAATTCACTTAAGTAGCACTGGAGCAGCAAAAGGTGCGGCAAGTGGAGCATGGGCGGCAACAACTGGTGCAGCAGCATAAGCAGCAGGGAAGGCGGCAGAGTGAGCGATATTGTGGGCGTTATAGCTGGAGGCATATGGTGCCACATAGGGTGCAGAGCCAACTACAGCGGAGGTGTAGGCGAGAGGTGAGGCATAAGCCAAAGGCGCTGAATAGCTCAAAGGAGCTGAATAGGCCAATGGTGATGAATAGGCCAGAGGAGCAACAAGACCGGGCTTAGCAGTGGTCAAAGCGAAGAGAGCCATGAAGCAGACAACGATCTGTTAATAGAATAAATAATAATTTATATTTTTAATATTCCTTGGAAATTGTTTCGATAAATATTTTAAAAATATCCTTGTGGCATCATTAAATTCTGTAACTTACGAATTTGAACATTTTGCTGATTTTTTTTTTTTTTTTTTTTGTTACTTCACACTTAGTTTGCTTAACAAAAGATTGAATTTGATACTGTTTATCGAATGGCCAACAACTTTTATACCCATTTTTGACAAATACTTCACATTGCTATACAACTTGACAAGCTTGACAAAAATAAAATATGCGAGACATGTAGTGCTTGCATGAAAAATACTTGTCTGTACTCTTAAATATTTGCTTTAGTTTGGAGAAATATTTAAAAAGCAACTTGTGGTTAAGGTCAGTTTTGGAACTCATGCTAGCTTTTGCATATTTATCAAGTTATTTTTTAACTTTTACTTTATATTTTGAAAATAATACAAAGTTAATAGCATAGCCAATGAACCATGTTCATTAATTCAATCATTATTCTTTTTATACGTACTTTACCACACTTTATTAATAAGATAAAAAGATATTTAAAAACAATTGCTCAGTATCATGTAAAAGCACATTTATAAATAATTTCTCACATACTTAAGACATAAAAACATGAAGCTTGGGAAAACCAATTATTTTAGCCCGAAGTTCTTAATTCTTAAGTTCTAAAATTATTTGTATTTTTTAAGTGAAACTTCTTTAGTCAAGTATAAACAACATAGCAAATAAGATGGGCTGTACAGCCGATGAAACGTAAAGTTGCAATAACAACAAAATTTCGGCGCACTCGGCAGCATAAAATTTGCATGACTTGTATATTCCGTGGCGTAGTGGGTAGAGTGTGTGACTCTTACGCCAAAGAACCCAGGTTCGAATACTCCATCTGACACAGAGAATTTTTACAATTGAATTAATTTTTCTGTTCAGCCGTCACCTCTCTGCAGACAATGGCAAACCTTAGAGAGTAAAAACTGCCATGAAAAGCTTCTTGAGAACATAAGCCGTTCGGAGTCGGCGTAAAACATGTAGGTCCAGTTCTCGATCATTTGTGTGCAAACATTTCACATCACACACAACACAATTGATCATAAGAAGCTCGGTCAAAGTCTTTTCAAGGGCTGAGATGGCCATTTCGTTTTTTTTTTTTTTTTTTATATTCCAACATATAGAATCTATATATATGTAGAATCAAATTTCAAATTTCAGTTTTTTGAAGATATTCGAAAAATATATCACGACAAGGGCAGTTAAATATTTAAATAGTTTTGAATGCATTTTATTACAAGTTATAGATTTTATAACTTACCTTGTTTAGCGCTTGAAATGCAAGTAAAAAAGATTTAATAATATCATATTGCGACAGCCAAAATGTATCGCAGAAGCCGCTGCTTGTTTCTGGTAGAGAAACTCTTCCAGAACACGTCCTCACACTTCGTTTTGGCATAGGGGGTCGCAATTATTTTAATTAGTCAATCAAATTCTGCAGATTGTTGGGTCACTTCAGATTTTTATTAAAATTTAAAATGAGAAAAAAAGCATAAAAAGCTTGCATAGAGTTCATTTGCCAAAAAAAAATAAAAAAAAGATGAAGCAAGCAGCGGTTTCTCCCATACATTTTAAAAAATTGTCTCACTATTTATTTAATAATCAATTTTGCAGTAAAGTTGAACTGAATTAAATAAAAAATAACAAAGTGTGGTCCAATAAATTGGCTTCTAAATGCATTATGACGATTTATGAATTTTTTATATAATTTTTTTTTTTATAATTTTTTTTTTTTACCTCTTTTCTTTATTTGTTTTCTGTATATTTTATGGAACATACATTTTTTTTCATTCGCAAGAGTAGATTAGCCCCTTAAAACCGATTTATTCTTGGTGATTTATATTGTTACTACTATGTCGCAAAAGTGTGAAAAGTTTTTCAACGATTCAGAAACAAGGACCAAAAATAACAATTCAATCAATAATTTTATAGTCGTTCTTTTTTGAACAATATTTAATCGATCAGAAATAAAATTTATTTGTTTGATCATTGTTTTTTCGATCAGAAATAATATTTATTTTTTGATTGTTATTTATTCGATCAAAAATAAAAATTATTTCTTATAGTTATTTTTCAATTTGAAATAAAAGTTATTTTTTTGATCAGTTCGATTAAAAAAGAAATGATGTACATGACTGTGGCCGTTATTGAAAAGTCTTTTCTTAATTGAAATTACTTTTATCTGCCACATTTTTCTATAGCTATTTCTACTTCTTTATCTACTACTATCATATATATAATATTACTATTTTCTACTCTATTTCCAACTAACATTTGGCAGGAAATGGGGACTGCGAGCGCACATAATCCACTGGATGTATACAGCGATCGTGAGGCTCACTCTTACCTACAGCTCTCTTGTATGGTGGACGATAACGCATTAAAAGAGTTACCTTAGCTCCTAACAGGGGTTCAAAGGTTAGTGTGCATAGGAGACACAGGAGCCATGGGATCTACATCACAGGCCGTCACACGTCACAGGTCTGGATATGACGCTTAATCTTTTCTCCATAGAAGAGTTCCTTAAATGTTCGGCGACCAAGAGCGCGATTCGCCTCAAAGAATCACAAGCTTGGAAAAACAACACATTCGGAAATGCATCTATTCTAAATCTCTTTGGAACCGAGGAATCAAGAAGAGCAACCGGCTATATCATACCCAGTATTCGGTACAGAATACACCACATCCATCCCCAGCGGACAAGAATTGGAAGAAACGGCTGTGAAATCCTACGGCAATCTCCATTTATATACTGATGGTTCCAAAATGGAAAACGGAACTGGATCGGAACTGCAAATCAAAGAGTGTTGCAAACTCCCTGATTACTGCAGCATTTTTCAGGGAGAAATATATGATATTGAAAAAGCTGCACAGGCCATTTACAGAAAAAATCTAACCCCCACAAGGGTAGCAATTTTTGTGGATAGCCAAGCGGCCATCAAAGCACTGAACAGTAAAATGACGAAAGCTCGAACTGTGCAAAACTGTAAACTTGCACTGAACAGTATCTGCAATACCCACTCTCTGACATAGCAATATCGTTTCCGGACATAGCAATATCGAAGGGAACGACGCAGCAGATGAACTGGCGAGGCGTGGAGTAACCGCAAGTACAAACAGAGCTAATACAGATGTGAACATTCCAATAGGCGTCGTCAAAAGGAGTATAGACCTAAAAGCCAAAGATATTGCTAACACAAACTGGGCTTCCAGAGATGACTGCAACATATCTCGAAGGCTTTGGCCGAAGCTAAATGAGAAAAATTCTAAAAGCCTTCTGCTTTTGGTCATATAGGAAATCCGGATTCTCATTGAAGTTCTAACAGGTCATTGACCCATTGCGGTTACGGCCAATAGAATGGGCATAACAGCGCCAGACTTCTGTCGGAGCTGCAAATATTCGGAGGAAACAGAAACAATAACTCACCTACTATGCGAATGTCCAAGTCTACAGAATCGTCGACTCCGACATATGGGGAGAACACATTTTTCAGAGAGTTGGAAGAGTTAGTGAACACACCACTGCTAGATATCTGGAGGTTCATAAAAAACACAGAATGGTTTGAGAAACATATCGGAACAATGGTTTAACATGGTGCCACAAATATAAAAAGGGATTCACAATGGACCTATAGGCCCCCGCGGAAGCCCCGGTGCACGACCCTACATACCTAACCTAACCTACTACCATTCACTAATATCTACTAATTAACTAATTCTACTAATATTTCCGACTACTTTTTAATGCTACTCTATTCTATTCAAGTTCTTTTATTTTGTCCTACTATATTCCATCACTATTTTCTACTACTATTTGTTGTTACTATTTCTACTTCCATATGTACTACCTCGATGTCTATTTCTACTATTTAATGCAACTATTTTTAACTACGACTACTTTTTTTCCACCTTTTCCTTATTTAAATCCTTATCCTAGACCTTATTCAAATCCTTGCCCAAGTCATTATCCAAATTCTTGCGCAAGTCCTTGTCCAATCCAAGTCAAAATCGTAGTTCAAATCCTTGTCCAATACAACTTGCTTCTATCATAGTAACGTGGGTTCTAAGGATGGTACGTATGAACTTTATTTTTTATATGCTCAATAACTTTTTACTTTGAACTCAATAACAGTTCTATATGTAAATATTGGTTTGATTTAAATTTGAATCGATATTATTTCAATCAAAAAATAATAATTTTAATCCGATCAAAAAAATATCCATCTATGATTAGTTGTTGTTTCTGACCTAAAAAATATCAATCAAAAAATAGCTTTTATATATGATCAAAAAAAATAATGATCACAAAATGATTTTTAGTTATAATCAAAAAAATAACGATTAAAAAATAAATTTTAATTTTGATTAGAAAAATAACGATTAAAAATAAATTTTATTTCTGATCGAAAAAATAACGATTAAAAAATAACTTTTATGTCTGATCGAAAAAATGACGATTTCAAAATGATTTTTATTTCTGATTGAAAAAAAAACGATAAAACAATATATTTTATTTCTCGGGTCAAATAACGGTCAACAATAATTTTTCTGATCTGATCGAAATAATAACGATCAAAAAATAATTGTTATACTCGTATTTGATTGAAAAAAAAACGGTTCAAAATCTTAAGAACAATGAAAAAAAATTATATTAAAATCGGGATCTCTGACTCCCTAGCGTCATACTAGCTGCATTCCCGTGGCCAAATTGTATTAAAGTTGAACTAAAACTGTTCCACTGAGATTTGATCTGATCCAATGCCACGGGAATGCAGCTATTGCTACATTTAAGATTCTTTTACAATAACTTTTTATACATGATCTTTTGATCAAAAAAATTAAAAAATTGTCGTTATTTTCCCTCATTGCTTAGAAAGCTTTACAAAAACTTTTAAGTACCTCCATGTAAATACTATTATATATTTTATTCGAATAAATTTGCATTTATTGAAATTTCCTTAATACCCGTTCCAGCTGGTACCAACCCTGCTATTCAGACTTTATTGAAAAAATCTTGTGCAAACTTTTAAAGAATGTTTAACTAAACAATGAAATTAACTTTTTTACTCAATCAAAATGAAGAAAATAATAAAGGAAAAATGGAGTACAAAGTGAAGCCAAGAAAACTCATTAGACTTACTTCACATAACAAAACAATCGATATTGAATATATGTGAAAAAAAAAAAAACAAAAGAAAAAGTCAACTACAATAAAGAAGTACGCCTACCGCAAAAAATTTGTAACCTTATAAACATAAAATAGTTGGATCAGTTCAAAGTTTATAAATAAAAAATTCCTTAAGTTTTTTTTTTTCATAAAATTAAAAATAAAAAATAAAACATAATAAAAAATAAATCACGTTCTGTGATTTGTTTGAGTAGCACCAACATGGCTCTTTTCGATTTTCGACACCGTTTTTCTTAGATATTATAGCTTCTTTGTTGCTTGAGCTATTACAACAAGAACATTTTATATCAAATATAAAAGTCTTTCTTTCGCCCGTCCTGGGGATTGAACCCACACCCACCAATTAAGAGTTCACTACATTTCCCATCGACTCAAAATCCTTCGTTACGCTATACAACTGAAACGATGCTGCAGAACAACACAATAATCTATTAATAGATTTTTGTTGTATGGCTCTGAACCGATTACTGTGATATACTGCATCTGTTAATATAGCATCTGTAATCATAGCTACAGTTATATCAGCAAACAGAAGGCAGGCTGTTTGGATCAGTGGGTTGAGCGATGGACTATGCATCGAAACGTCCAAGATCAATTCCCACGGCGGGCAAGGAACAATTCTTTCTTTTCTTTGTGTTGATGTGAACGCGTTTATGTTGTTGCTTGTACATGCTTTTGTTTGGTTTTTGCATAGTGCGAAGGAAAAATTAACAATTGTCCACAAGTGCGTTGAAATAGCAATGAAAGTAAATAAAATAATAATTAATTGTGATCAATATTAACGTGTGTTTTTTAATTTACCTTATGTTATTTTAAATTTTTGAATTCAAAAGTTATTTTATTACAAAAAAAACCATTAAATTATCAAACCTATGAAACTGCGAAAAAGCTTCGCTTCTCTCGTGTGTCAAACGACGCACATGTGTGTGTTTTTTTTTTTTGCAGAAAATAGTTTAAAACTATGCTTAAGCCATCCATACTATTGTTTATTTTTTAATTTTGTATTTTTGGATTTTGGGGCGTAGGTGAATTAAATACTTTTTGGCAGGGTATCGAAGCATGCGCTTTCAAGGCAATGTATAAAACAATAAATTGCTTGGGTGAATAAGCATAAGTTTATAATTCCCATACAATTCTCTCTTCCCAAGCCGACTTAGGTGATTTAAGTATGGCTTTTTCAAGTATTAAAAATTTTAACTAATTTTATATTAATCAGACAATTCTAATTTCCGTTCCATCCATATTTCATTTTCTATAGGTATAGTAAATAATAACATCATATAAAAAAAGTTTGCTAGATCTTGCATTATAGAATATAGTAAAAAACAGTATTTGTAAAACCTTACTATTTATCTTCTTGGGTGTTCAAATAAAAATTAAACATAACGAAGAAAAAATAAAAATTCGCACAGATGAAAAGGAGAAGCATGGAATTTCTAGAAGCAAAAGAATTCATAATTGAATTCCGAACGCAAAGAATTGCTCGAGTTCCTTGCCATTCGAAGTACTTCAGAATTTCAATCATTCGCACGCTGTGTCTGCGGCTATACCTATATATCGACAGCATAGCTACAACTCCCTTCCTCCCTCCCTCCCTCCTTCCATTCCATCGTATAAGTGACTCACGCCTAGTAGGTGAAAACATGCTGTCTCACTCGCTACGGTTCGTTCGACCTTTCCTAACGTTTGATTAAGCTTTTGCACAATATTTCATTGCTGTTACCTGCCTGCTGCGATACAGCTACAAAAGTCAACTCCAGCCAGCCCAACACCACATTTTTGTGTTTCACTGCGAACTCTTTATTTATTGTTTCTACTCAGCTCAGACTCTTACCAGCCCAACTCTTCAACGTGTGGCACATATTTGATGACTTCTACCACATCCACTAAACCGACAGAAAAATCGGCAGTTGGGCTGATGAGGTGTATTTAGTGTAGTGTCAGGCTTCCGTCCGCATGCCAGCAAACAGCTTTTTACACTCATTCAAACCTATTGCGTCAGGATAGCATAGATTTTTCTCTTTTCCACTTTTTTTTTTTTTTTTTTTTTTTTTTGTTATGATCCGCTTCCCATGAATCCTTCTACGAATCAAGTGTGAATTTTTTTATTTTTTTACTGTTTACTACCTTTTAACTACATTTTTAATTTGTTGTCATGGTTTTCGTCACAGTTTGAAGAAATAAATTCTGTGAAATTGTATTATTTTGCTACTGAATTCAGCATTGAATTCTGTCTACAAAGGTAGTCAAGCAGCTTAGCTAGTTAATTAAAAAAGTCAACTCTTGCTAAAAGCATGACGAATCTCTAGAAACATGCACTGTGTGCATTTATTTAAAATATTATATTTTAGCTTAATTTATAGCTGCTCAGAAGCTTGAGCTGTAATTAAATGTCATTAATTTGCACTTCCAAAAAAGAAGAAAAAACAACTTAACAATTGCAGCAATGCGTGCAGGGTTGCCAATAAGAACCTTTCTTTAGAGAGAGTTTTTGGCCGCAGTGCTATGATGATGGCTTAAAATGAATGACTTTGGGTGAAGACGACGCAGGCAAAGAAAGAGCTGTGCCAACAATCCTTGGTGTTTTTCTTTTCTTTGCTTTTGTTTTGTGTGTTTGAGTGAGAAAGGCTGCCAACTTTTTCGTAGCAGAAAAATTAATTAGGAAAAACTTGTTAATTGAGTAAAGAGGAGCGCTCATGTTGAAAATGGAGTAAAAAAAATATTTAAACTTCTCTGTCAAATTCAAAGTTTTTTCAATTAAGCAAGGACATTTCTTTTTTTAATTGTAGAGAAGATTGAATATTGCAGCTGAAGTAGCATAACTGTTAACTTTAAAAAATGATAGCTAATAAATAAAATTGAGCTACGTGCAAGGTTTTCGGTTATTTGTATTATGTTAAACAAATTTGTTTAAATAATTTTGAGTGCTCAAAAATGTATGTGTACTATGAAATCGCAATTTAAAAAAGTATATAAAAAATAATTTGTTTATATCTTTTAAAAAAACTCGGGCGTAAAAATAAAATTTTCATTTTTTGTGCAAAAAATTGAGTTAATTTTAGGTTATAAAATATTAGTTAATAATGAATGAATGAAATTAAAAAGTATGCATCTACAAAAAAAAAAACTAAAGATTAAACGCCCAAGAACTCTTTATTAAGACGAAAAATATTTTTGTTTTTTTTCAGATGAACCAGTCTGCAGATATCTTGCTCACCGCAAATTTTAAGGTCCTTCACGGCATAACTCTATTCTCTATTCTTATCGACGAATATTTTGAGTCCAAAACTTCAGGGATAAGTCTTTAATAGTTATACTTTAATATTGTAAAAAAATTTTTGGTCTAAAATCAAATAGAGCTTAGAAAAAAAAAATTTTAAAATTATGTCTTTTTTCGAAAAACTCCCGGAGGCCCTTAAGTGCAATATCTTTTATCAGCTTGAAAAAAATTGATTTTTAAAAAGTGTTTTTTTTTCTTCGAAAAACTCCCGGAAGTCCTTAAAAGAAGACTTCTAAATAAAGGACACCGCAACATTCATATACATTATACTATTTTCATGGCTGGGATGTAATCGATTGCTTTCGTAATTAATTACAGGTAAATTACAATTACAAAAAAAAAATAAAAAAATAAGGATTACGATGGCTGTAATTGTAATCGAAATATTTTTAATTACAGTAATCGTTATTATAAAAAATTACAACTGCAATTACTGTTGTCGTAATCAAAATATTTCTTCATTGCGATTACAGAAATTGTTAAAAAAGCTTGTATGAGATTGTAATTTTTGTTTTTAGACGCCATAAGTAATTTATGTAGTAAGTAATTAAGTGAAAAAAAAATTATATTGATAACAATAACCCTAACTGTTTTCTTTTATTGATAATAATTACTGTAATTGTAATCAATAGATTTTTTCTATTAAAATTACAGTAATCTTAATTGCAATTTGTGTGTATACCGTTTACAGTAATTGTAAAATTACTTTTTTACATTACTGTAATTGTAATCGCAAAATACCCAGATCTGACTATTTTTTGGTGGATGCAATTTCGATTAAGAAATTCTTTTTTATTTCTGATCTTTAAAATATCGATCAATATCTGATCAAAATTTTTATCATTTCTGATCGAAATAATAATTTAAAAAATTAACTTTATATTATGATCGAAAAAATAACAAACAAAAATTAATTTTTATTTCTGATCGGAAAAATAAAAATCAATTATTGATTTTAATCAATCAATCATTGATTTTTATTTCTGAAAATATAAAAAATATGTCTTATTTTTGATCGAAATAAATAATGATCAAAAAATATTTACTATAAAATGTTTGATTTGTAGCAATAAACGTTATTTGCGGTCCCTGATCTCAATTCGTAGTGATATTGTTAAATAAAAAATTAAGTTTCATTGTGAATATTTTTTTAACCTTCTTTAATGAACAATTGATCATGAATGATATTTTCGCAAAAGCGTCCAACTTTTCACTTAAACAGCACTGGTGCAGCAAGAGGTACAGCATGTGGTGCATGGGCAGCAACAACAGGTGCAGCAGCATAGGCAGCTGGGAAGGCGGCAGAGTGAGCTATACTGTGAGCGTTATAGCTGGAGGCATATGGAGCCACATATGGGGCAGAGCCAACCACTGCAGAGGTGTAGGCGAGAGGTGAAGCATAAGTCAGAGGCGCTGAGTAGCTCAAAGGAGCTGAATAGGCCAACGGTGATGAGTAGGTCAGAGGTGCAATA
This sequence comes from Coremacera marginata, assembly GCA_914767935.1. NCBI lineage: Eukaryota > Metazoa > Arthropoda > Insecta > Diptera > Sciomyzidae > Coremacera > Coremacera marginata. The sequence continues at coordinate 16,028,740 of OU612047.1, forward strand.
AGACCGGGCTTAGCAGCGGCCAAAGCGAAGAGAGCCATGAAGCAGACAATGATCTATGAATAGAAGAAAAGTAATTTTTTTAATTATTTATATGTATTTTGAAGCTATATTTGTTTGTAAAGGGTGATTTTTTAAGAGCTTGATAACTTTTTTTTTAAAAAAAACGCATAAAATTTGCAAAATCTCATCGGTTCTTTATTTGAAAGGTTAGATTGGTCCATGACATTTACTTTTTGAAGATAATTTCATTTAAATGTTGACCGCGGCTGCGTCTTAGGTGGTCCATTCGGAAAGTCCAATTTTGGGCAACTTTTTCGAGCATTTCGGCCGGAATAGCCCGAATTTCTTCGGAAATGTTGTCTTCCAAAGCTGGAATAGTTGCTGGCTTATTTCTGTAGACTTTAGACTTGACGTAGCCCCACAAAAAATAGTCTAAAGGCGTCAAATCGCATGATCTTGGTGGCCAACTTACCGGTCCATTTCTTGAGATTAATTGTTCTCCGAAGTTTTCCCTCAAAATGGCCATAGAATCGCGAGCTGTGTGGCATGTAGCGCCATCTTGTTGAAACCACATGTCAACCAAGTTCAGTTCTTCCATTTTTGGCAACAAAAAGTTTGTTAGAAAAAGTTGCCCAAAATTGGACTTTCCGAATGGACCACCTAAGACGCAGCCGCGGTCAACATTTAAATGAAATTATCTTCAAAAAGTAAATGTCATGGACCAATCTAACGTTTCAAATAAAGAACCGATGAGATTTTGCAAATTTTATGCGTTTTTTTTAAAAAAAAAGTTATCAAGCTCTTAAAAAATCACCCTTTAGTATAACTTACGAATTTGAACATTTTGCTAGATGTTTTTTCGGTTGTTTCGAACTGAGTTGGTTGAACTGAAGATTGAATTTGATACCATTTTTGGAAATATCGACAACTTTTATAGCTATTTTTGAATAAATACTGTAACACTGGCATGTGCCTGAAGTATTTGCATTATATATGCTAAGCATGTAGCTTCATAAAAAGTCGCACTTGAACTTAACGAAAGTCTACTTGGCATATTTTTGTTTTTTTTTTTTAATTTTTACTTCTCCAACACGCCTCAGCTTGACCTACATATTTTTGTTGTCGTACCTCTTTACTTAATTGAAACTATTTGCGCATTTTCATGAACATTACAAATATTATTCTCACAATTTTCCAAAGGAATTTTCCACTTTTTCCACTTTTTCCACTTTTGTTTACTTTTCAATAACAATTTCATATTGAAATACAAAACTTTTCAATTTCATTTACAAATTTTATACGAATATTGCAAATATAACTTAACTGACACAATTTTAAATGCCATAAATAACAACAGCACCAACAACAACAACAACAAGTTCATATATTGCCCCAAAATTGTTGTAGCAACAGACGACGAAAAACTTTTTTCATTAAAACTCGTATCTATGTTGAAAATATTGTAAGTGAGTGTAAAATGTTATTTTATAGTCAACAACAAAAGTTTTCGTATATGCAAAATAAATGAAAACAACTTTAACAACAACAACAACAAGAACACAATAGATGTAAGACTAAATTTATTTAATGTGTTACATAAACACTATAAAAGTAGCAGTAGCAAAACATAGCAAAGCAATATAATTACAGTAAAAAAAAACATAAGCCCCGTTAGGAAAAAATATTAACTCTTAAGATCTAGTTACTGCAGCTGGAAAAAGTGTATTGCGCTAAATAATACAATAACTGGAAGGACGGCAAACGAAAGATAGGTTATAAAGTATTAGAAAGAAGGATAAGAAGAGGAAAATTTTTTAACATGGATTGGAAAACAATTAAAAGCAATGGAAGGACTACGAAAGAGTTGGAAAACAACAAGTATTCAAAAATAATTTAAAGAATCTATGAAAAAGCCTTAAGTAGGCAGAATCGAAATTTAAATTTAGCCTGTTGTTATATTCATATGCACAGAAGACTGGATCGAAATTTTGACTTCACTGTACTGGGTCTCAAAAATTAGAGGAGCTCTTAAACACGATTTTTGCAAGCCTTTTTTATAAAATCGGCGCAGTCTCCACTGTGCGTTTTTTTGCCCTGAAGGCCTTTTTAATGTAAAAGTGGTTGGTGGACATACTGCAATATAGTAACAGAACTGATATTTTATTTTTTGTGCTTAACTGCATTTGTCAGAAAAATAATTTGTTGTGGATCTTAAATATATGTTTTATTACTAAGAGCATATTATTAAAATTATAAAAACAACAACTTTCTTATGCTCAAAATATTTTTTGGTGGAAATATGGGGACTAATAGCAACCTAATACAATACCCCTCAGTATTTAGTGATGCCACCTTTTGCTGCATTTATAGCTTCTATACGTCACGGTATTGTTCTCTATACACAATTTTGGCATTTTTTTTTTTAGTTTCGTGTCGTGATGCCGTGATTTCTTGCTAAGAGTTTCAATTAACGGGAGCTTGGTGGTGATAACTTGCTTAGCGATAACCTTTTTGTGAGCCGCTCTATGGAGCCGCTCTATGGTTCTCTATGGATGTTCATGTCCGGAGAATTCCATAGATTAGGTTAGGTTAGGTTGAAGCGGCTGTCTCACTTTGTGTGTCTTTGAGACACACTTAGGCCAATGAAGCCCATTGTAATATCATTGAGTTAATTTCTCTCTCTATTTAAACCAGTTTGAGCTGTTGACAAAGCTAAGGATTCGGTAGACCGCAGACTCTTAAAGATCATCGAGATCTTTATAGAACCATTTACCTAAGTCAACGTGGCGATTTTTAGCTAGCGCTGGGCAAGTGCAGAGAAGATGTTTTGTAGATTCCTGCTCCTCTTCATCTCTGCAGCTTCTACAGAAGTCGTTGTAGAGGATATTTAATCTTCGTGCATGATTACCTATTAGGCAGTGTCCTGTTAGAATACCTATCATAGTACTGATTTGATACCATCTCAGGGATATCAGATCCTTTGAGCGTTTTAGGGTTATTTTTGGCAAAACCTGACGCGCTGTATGGCATGCGCTTCCCGTTGCCCATCTAATGTTGGCTTTATTTAGGGAGAGCTTATTTGTGAGTAGTTTACATGTGGTGAGGGATATACCAATACTTTCTTTCTCTATCGAGAGTTGTTTGGTTGTTCCAGTGCGAGCAAGTTCATCTGTTTTGCAGTTTCCTAGAAAGTCTCCATGTCCGGGAATCCAGCATAGATGTATTTTGAGCTGTTCTGTCATCTCATTTAGGGATCTACGGCAGCGAATTACTGTTTTGGATGTTGTTTCAACAGATTCTACGGCTTTCAAGGCGGCCTGACTATCAGATAGTATGTAGATATACACAGAGGATATTGCATTCATCTGAAGTTTCATGTATTGCGACTACTTCCGCTTGGAAGAGGAGAATTCCATACCCATGGCAAAATAGTAATGTGTTTTTCAGCTCCGAATGCGGTAAAACTCCAGGAAACCATTCCCTGAACAAACTGAGTCGAGTTTGCAGTACTCGCTTGCACTGGTCTTGCCTCATGGTCCCTTCTACGATGTATAGGCGCCCATGCCTTTCGCTGAGATAACGGACAAAACTATCTGACACTAACTGGGTGTTTAAACCGCACCGTCGACGAATAAACTTTTGTCGATCAAAATCCAACGTTGATTCGTTGGAGAAACATACCTGTTAAATATTACAATAATCACAAAAAAATCTGTGGTGTTTGTCAATTTTTTGTGATTTCCATATATATTCATAGATAGCTTCAGCCAGGTGATTTCCAGGTTTTGGGTAAAGAGAAATAATTAATTGTTTTATGACGTTAGAAAGAAAAAAGAAGTGAAAAGAGATACAACTAAGAAATTTGAGCGTTTGGTTTGGGTAAAAGAGTACGGTTTGAAAATCCATGAGTGTGGGGTGTCGATGCGCGTTTTCTCACTCATATTGACAAAAACCCCTAAGCTAATCTATAAAAATTTTTACAGAAGGGAATGATTTTGCACTCTCTTTTATGAGAGTTAAAAAACCTTTATTGTATATTTATATCATCAATATGTATCAGATTTATATTAAATCGATTCTAATTTCCTCAAAAAGTTATCCCCACTCCAATAAGAGCAAATAGTTTTTTTAAGCAATTTTTTGATGAAGAGCTATCTTTTGAAGACATTAGACTAGTTCTGGCTTATGGTCTCAAATACGGATAATAAACCGCGCTAATATGTAATCTACAACTTACATCGGTCTTTCATTCGCATTAAGAATTTGGAAACATAGACTTTGAAGTAGCCGACGATGTAGCCAAAACGAAACTAGCAAATAGCCCCCACAAAAGCCATCTTCGCTTTCTCTGATACAGAGATGAAGGATTGCAAAGAATAACTTTCTTGTAAAAAACATTTACTTTATTCTGGCTTATGCTCTTAAATGTGTGAAAAACCCACACCCACACACATACAACCACCATAACCCCTTTCGCACCAAGAGTTTGGAAACATAGGCTCTGACACGTATTGTAGTTGCTGTCCTTGGCGATGTCGCCAAAACGGAACTATAACAAGTATATCACAACAAAGTTAACCTCACAAAAACTAGGCACCAAAGGTAACCACCCTTGTGAAGTAATAGTCTAGTTCTGGGCCAATGTCAATACCAATGTCAATACCACTAAATTTCAATATTACCACAAAATGTACATGTCTATGCTCGCGAAATATTCTAGCAACCAGCAGTTTCTACAAAATCTGATTTTAATTAGCCAGCTATTTGTGAGAAGGACTTAAATTTTGTAATTGCAATATCCAATATTTCCAAAATTTGACATTTGTCCCTTTACCCCAACACCACAGAAATAGTTATTGACAAACAGAATTTTTTATAAAATTGTACTTACTCGACTCGCAAATTGTTTCGGCCGTGGCACAGTGGGCAGAGGGCGTGGCCCATACGCCAGAGAACCCTGGTTGGATTCCTACCTGACACAGAAAGTTTTTTCAATTGAATTAATTTTTTGTGCGACCGTCACCACTCTGCAGACAATGACATACCTCAGAGAGTAAAAACTGCCATCACAGCTTTTTGAGAACATAAACCAGCCGTTCGGGGTCGGCATAAAACTTGTAGGCCTAGTCCTCGATCATTTGTGTTCAAACATTTCACAACACGCAATACACAATTGATCATAAGAAGCTCGACTCCAGTCGACTCCAGTCTTCAACAGTTTTATTACGATATTCTCTGGCCCATTGAACTTTTTTTTCATTGTCTTGGTAAGGATCGATTTTTTTTAGACCGACGACCCATGAGGTTATGTTGGGTCAACCGCCTCCAGACTGTTCTCTTGGAAACTTTTATTTCTTCGTTGTCCATCTTCGCAGACTGGCTACACTTTGTTTACGATTTTCGAGGCAGATATCTCTGATTTTGCGGTCAGTGCTATATTCTCCACAGCTCAGGGCTTCTTCATAAACAACGTTATCAATTTTTTTGCTTTTGTACCCCCTTTCTTCTCCGTTACTTTTTGTAGTATATTTCAAACCCACCCCCCTCCCCCCCCTCCTCCCCGACCTTCCTACAAAGTAACGTAACAGATGACATACAAAATAATTGATTAAAAAGAATTTTTTCGATTTTTTTTAAATTTTTGGTAACGTTACGATGTCTGGAATCCCCACCCCCTCCGCTACTTATCTTAGTGGTTTTCAAAACACCTCCCTTCCCCCTCTTAATTGGTAACCTAGTTTCTGAACGACCCCTCATTGATATTTACTAATTTTGGTTCTCATAAAGATCTTTATAGCACTTTTAAAAACTGTAGTCCTTTTGCTTAAAAGTTTTAAGTGGGTTAAAAGTTATTTTTGCCTTCTCGTTTCGTTGGCTTACGTTAATAAAAAAAAAAATAAGCTGTCAAATAAGTTGTTGACATCGTTAGCTTTTACAGGAATGTAACTGTTTCTGAATTGTAGCAAAAAAAATAGTTCTGTGTGCTTCAATATCCTCTTTCTTCATCTGACTTATCAACCTGTGACTATTTATATCCTATTCTAGAAACTCAAAATGGTTATGAAGGGAATGTTTTACGTCAATATTCTACAAACTCAAGCAGCCGTGATAATTGCGACGATTCTGAAAACCGAAATTAAAAGATTTATGCTAGCATCATGATAGAATAATATATAGGTAGGACTGACAGTTCTTTTGCCGACCATTATTTGTCAAAAAAGCAAGGAAATAGATAAAATGAATTAGCAGAAATAGATGCCAAGTTAAACTTTGTACTTATGCTGACAATTGATGGTCGGCGTTCTGAGAAAATAGTCAGTTGTCAAGGCTACCTGTCTAATTATATCATGACTAGCATTAATTGAACGTGGTCAACAGAGTGTTGATGATGTATATTTTGAACAAAAAGTAATTATTTTCGATAAAATAGCTTAATGGGTGTTTTTTTATTTAGCTTTTCACAAATTTTACTGACATAAGTAATGCATATTTTTACACTTCAGCCTAGAATTATAAGCTTGTATCTCATAATACTCACTAAATCTACAAAGTATTCAATGCTGCTCTCCCTATTGGGTCGTTTATCATAAAATGATAAAAACTCCTACAAGAGCACATAAAAAAAAGACCAACTCAACCCAACAATTCTAAGAAAAAAACTAAACTTTAACAAGAAAGCTCAACAACATTTTTTTATTAATACCTTAAGGACTAAAAAAGTTTTATGATAGATATTTATTTTTTAAACAATATCAGCAACATAAAAAAAAATTATAAATATTGGCCATTAAGAAAATTTCACAAAAAAATGTGACAATAGCGGGGAAAAGAAGCAAAAAAAAAACGCACGCCTTTATATATAGTTAAAAACAACAGCTGAAAAGAAATTCCTTCCAAACCATGCAAAGTTGAGGACGGTGCCGACAACAAAAGCATATTTATTGGAATGAGACTGAAATGAGAATTGCTTGGCATGGTAAAACTTTTCTTCATTAATTTTGGATGATGACTTATTTAACAAGGAGCTTTCTTCGAGGACCTTTAGCCTTGGGACAGCAACTAAGAAGCCCAAAGCGGCACAATCATCAAAAATTCATATTATTCAGTAGGCTCAGGGCACCAAAAATGAGCGAACGAAAATGATTAAAAAGTAAAACGACGTAAAATAAATGTGAGTCATAGCTCACAAAGATGTAAACTTATAACTATAACATTAAAAGTGGAACTGCAGCCAACAGCCGGGACAGAGCGACCAATTTGAAACAACAGTTTAAAAAAAAACAACCCTTCAGCGCTCAACGCAAGTCCCATTCACTACACAAATTTTCTTATCGATGTACCTCAAAGTTCTTAATTTCAGGTTTTCGAATTTTATCACGAGCTCTGGGCAAAAGCTTAAAATTAATTTTTAAATACACTGGATTAGAATCGGAAAAAGTTTTACAGCTTGCAAGCAATGGAGCGACTTTTTTTTATTTCTTGCTTCTGTGTTTTTCTTTCGTATTTTTTTTGTGAAATCCTTTATTGAATTTCCTGAAGTTTGTGCAAGATAAAAGCACGAAAAAAGTTCAAGCAACTTGAAGTTAGGAAAATTTTAGCTACCTTCACCTGCAGCAACGCTGAGTTCTTTAGAATGTTTCAATGCTGCTGTTTTTAATTTTTTTTTTTTATTTTTTTTTTTTATTATTCTACCTCTCCCTCGCTTTTTTTTTCCTATTCTAAGTGATTTTCTTTTAGTTGTTACCTTTTTTTTATTTTGCATATTTTCTTTGCCATTTACATGTCGCCGCATTTTAAAGTGCAATTATTGTGAGCACCGCATCCATTTTGGTTTTTGATACGATTTTCAAAGCTTTCAATTCTTGTAAGAAGGAAAAAAAGAACACACACACACTAACCAAAAACAACAACATCAAAGTGCAGCAACCAAGCAGCAGCCTTTGAATGGAACGCATGGATCATTGATACGTAGTATACAAGTTTGGCATGCATCATGATGTACGTGTGACTGAAGGACACTAAAGTACTGGGTTGGAAAAGTTTTACATAACATGCTGATGCGATAGAAATGTTAAAGCTTTTATAATGGTTGTGTTCTTTAGAAAAGCAACGTAGCAAAAATATAAGTCTTAATAATTAAAAAATTATTAGATTATTTTTAGTATTTTAGAGTACAAACTCCTCAAAAGTACCGCAAGTGTAAATGAAGAAATGAGGCTCAGATATGATGAGCTATCGAAGGAGTTATCTTTCAAGTCTGAAGTAGCGTACAAGTTTTACACAAACTTAATTGAAGAAAAAATTGTCCAGGACCCCAAAACTTTTTTAACTATGTTTGAAGCGAAAATCAGCCGGTATCTCTTTATCCATGTTTAAAGGAAATATTGTCTCCTCCAACCCACAGGAAATATGCAACCTCTTTGCGGATCATTTTAATGAGGTATTCTGTCCACCAACTACTCAGTCTGATGTTTTCCCCGCACTCCGAATTTGCAACATATAATAGTTGAAAACTTCAACTTGACGCAAGAAGACATATCAAGTGCAAGAAAAGTTTTAGATACAGCGAAGAGACCTGGAACAGACCTAATTTCCCCAACGCTACTGGTGCGATGCTTAGACCAACTACTTGCGTCCTTATGTATAATATTTAACAAATCACTCTCTCTTGGAGTGTTCCCCTCTTATTGGAAAACGCCCCACCTAATACCAATATACAAAAAAGTTGGTAAAAGTTCAGTTGAAAATTACAGAGGCATAGCAATTTTGTCAGCCATACCAAAGCTATTTGAAAAAATTATTTGCGAAAAGCTTACACACTTTACCAATCCGCGACTAACCGAACAGCAACACGGTTTTCGAAAAGATCGGTCCACCACCACTAACCTCATTATAATGGTTTCTGACGTTTTAAGCAAGGTGGCGAAAGGAGACCAAATAGATGCTATTTATACTGATTTCAGTAAAGTCTTCGATTATGCTGATCTGGGCATCTTAATACATAAACTAGAAAATATTAGTTTCTATGGACCTTTACTTAGTTGGCTATCAACTTATCTCCGTGGTAGAACCCAATATGTTAAATTCCAAAGAATTGTGTCGAAGAAAATCGAGGTCTCCTCTGGAGTATCGCAAGGTAGTCACCTTGGGCCTTTTCTCTTCAATATCTTCATATCCGAATTGTTGATAGTGTTGAAGGATATTCCACATCTTAGGTATACGGACGACCTAAACATTTACCACGTAATTAAATCGCAGGAAGATGTCAAATTCTTACAGTTAAACAAACTTTACCTCAATGTAAAAAGGTGTAACGTGATAAGTTTTTTCCGTAGAAACCAACATATAATTCACAAATACCGCCTCAACCATATCGAACTTAACAGGGTCAATTATATAGTTGATCTTGGAGTGGTCTTGGACAACAATCTGCACTTTAATCTACACTATGATAATATAGTATCCACAGCCAGTAAACAGCTCGGTTTCATTAAAAGACGAGCATGTGAATTCAAGAATGTGTGGGTCACGGCATTTCTGTACTGTGCGCTAGTGCGCCCAATACTCGAATATGGCTGCATTATTTGGAATCCAGCTTTTGAATCCCATTGTGATAGAATAGAATCCATTCTAAAGCAATTCTTGCTATTCGCTCTGAGAGAAACTTTTAACCCCTAAGATTATTGTAGTCTTCCACCGTATGAACACAGACTCAGTCTATTAAATTTGATGCCACTATCAATAAGAAGAACGGTATTGGACTCGTGCTTTACTTTCGATGTTCTGAACGGTGTAACTAACTGCGAACACATCTCTAACAAGATTACCCTCAACGACCCTATAAGACGTACAATCCTTACTCGGCTGTTAACAGAATATCAGCATCATACTGCATATGCAAGTAATGAACCCATCAGCCGTTGCTGTAGAGAATTTAATAATATATCCGACCATTACACACCTTCCATGTCCAAATCCTCGTTCAAGCGATCTCTATCAAAGTCTCTTTCTCTTCCTAATTAACCCAGCCATTGATCTTTTTTCTTTTCTTCCCCTCTTTCTAGTATGTAAGTACCTTCAGTAAAGTACTCTTACTTTTAATTCTCTTTTTGCCTCTCCTTTATGACGTGTTCGTGAAATCATGTCATTCAGGTCGGCGGATTACGCCCACTTCAATTTGCACATCTTCGAACACCAAAACAAGGAAAGGGGAGAAGAAATAAAAAATAAAAAAAAAATAAAAATAAAATAATATAAATGAAGTTAGAGTAAGTAACTTGCCTTGTTTGGCCAATAAATAAATAAATAAAATATCAGAGAGAGAAAGAGAAGAAAAACACATAACATAAAAGCTTATTTAAACGAGGTCGTAATTAATTTAGAAAAAACTCTTTACTCTTTCTGCAAACTCCTCAAGGTCTTCAAAATACTTTTTATAATTCAAGCAATGTTCTTTTGTGGAGATAATCCTGCTTCTAGAATCTCTCGTAGATTTTCTTTACTCGAAATGCGTCCAATTTGCTCATTGACATATTGCGATAAAACAGTGGGTTGGCTTCCGAACGTACGGCGCAAAGGATGGTCTGTAATTCTTGCACCAGCTGGACCTTATAAGATCATAAGCCGAGATCTTTACCTAAAATTGTACATAAAGTAGATGCACACAGCTCTAATTACTGCGTGCGATGGCGAATTTAACCATTTGGGTCCTCCTCAATACTTCGCTCTCCTGCGGTATCATGAAAAATCATCCAAAAAAAAAAAAAAAAAATTAAAAATCAGCTTGAGTGATACAATACAAATTTGGGCGATTTTTCATATGAAATTTCAAATATTCAGATTTTTCAAATATTTCGGGCGAAATTGCACTTTTAGTTTTTGGGTAATTTTTCGTTTTCAATATTTGGCAAAAATGTTTTCAATATTTGGCTAAGATATAACGGTATTCAAAGTAAAATCAGCGTTCTTTTTTGTCTATTTTTTATAATTTTTTATAAATTTTAAAGAAACAAATGATGACGCCTCGAAAATCGGGTGTACTTCGCTATTTTGCTTTGGAAATCACACTATCTCAATCACATTGAAGTGAGTTCATGTTTTAAGTTTTCCATTTTTTCAACTTTAAACGCTTATATCTGCTAAACGCTATCACTTTTCAATAATCTAACTAAGTTTCTGCTTACCTACACCTCAAAACATTTCTAATGATATATCCAGTGTTGTTGTAGCATTTGTACATTTGCTGAAATAAGGGGACCCATACAGGAATAGATAACCAAAACATAAAAAACCTTTTTTTTTTTTTTTTTTTTTGATGGTTCACCCTTTTACGAAATACCCAAAACAAATAAACAAAATAACAATGTATTTGAAAATTTGACGGCTTCTATAATCTCAATTTTGAATATTTTGAATTGTTCATATTTTCCCCATAAAGAGGGTTATTCTTTTCTAAAATCTGCATATTTAGTAATGTACAATACTCAATACACATTAAACTATACTTAAATTGGTAAAGACTCTTTATATTATATGTACAATGTTCAAATTAAATGAAATTGTGTTCATATTAAACGAATATGTTTTTGAAATAGAGCTTGAAACAATTTCATTTAAGTTAAAGACAAATGTTAATAAAATAAAATTTAAAACAAAAGTTTAGGTTTTCAAAACAATGTTTTTATATATACTTTTAAAGTAAATATTTTCAGTTTAAAAGCATTTTTTAAAAAAATATTTAAAACACAAACTTTAATATTGAAAACAAATATTTTAAAACTCCCATTTTTTTGATGCCATTTTTTTAAATTTTTCGAGTTTTCGACTTCAATTTCGATGTTCAAATTTTGTAAGTATAATTAAAAATATTTTCAAGCAATCAAATGTACAATCGGGTTTTTTTCTCAGCTTGGTCTCAATTGTCTGGTCAATGAATCTACTGAACATACTTTTTTAATTCAATCTCATATAACGACGAATTTTTTGTTAAAGTAAAGAAATAATAAGAGAAAATTATACAAAAAAAGGTATGAGTTAATAGTTGAAAATTAAACACACTTGTTTTTAATTTTGTTTTGTAGAAACACAAACGCGTTAAATTTATATTTTTAAATTTTTGTTTAATTTAAAATATGTTTTTTTTCTCAGTGTAGGAAGCTCTTGTTTGAAAGTTACAAAGGCGTCAGTAGACCAAACTTTTATCTTTTCACAATTTTTTTAATTTTCATTTTTTGATGTCATGCCTACAAAAGTATCTGTATACTCAGAATTTTAATATCCTTCGTCTGTCGGTGGTAGGAAGTTAAAGTTAATTGTATGTCGGCTAGCGCATTTTTGCCGAAAAAATTCAGATGTAAAACATTCCATTGCCCCTATTGGCCACACCTTTTAACTTTTTTTAGATGAACTTTTTACTAGACGAAGAACTTTAAAATTCTGGGTATGCAGATCAGAGAACTGCACAAGCCTACTTGAAATCGATTTCAAGTGCTTGCTTAAAATGCAAGTTCAAGCAAGCTTGAGCTTGATAGTTTTCAATCAAGTATGACTTGTGATTGAAAATAAATAAGCCCACGACAGCTTGCGAATTGCAAATATGCTAGCTTACAAGCGAACGGCAGGAAGTCCCAAGTAAAGAAAAAATTGATGCCTTCGGCAAAAAGCTTAAAAAGCTTGAAATTGAAGGCAAGGCAATTCAAAGAGCTTGTGTAGGAAAAGCTTAAGCGTATTTGGACTTCTAAGTGTTCTGTGGACTCCGTGGTTGGTAGTTTTAGGGGGTAGCTGATTTTTGAATTGATGTCAAAATTTAAAATTCAAGATGGCGACTAGGACTGCCACCTAGATTTTATTGTGTTTTTGCGAATTCTTGTAATTTTGAAATTCTGGGGACGGATTTGATTTCGAATCTAATGTCACAGTTTTAAAATTTAAGATGGAGGATAGGCTTGCCACCTAAATTTTCACCATAATATTGCCACCTAGTGAAATGTATTTTTAAGAGTTTTAAACACCATTTAACAGTGTTAAGGGGTCGCTGATTTCGAATCTGATGTCAGAATTTTTAAATCCAAGATGGTTATAAGTGTTGCCACCTAAAATTTCTTTATTTTCACGAATTCGGTGCTGAAGCAAACACTAGGTAAAAATGGGTCGCTGAAACGGAACCCATTGCCAGAATTTCAAAATTGTGTGATTTTTTTATAACAGTAGTGCCACCTAGTAAAATGTATTTTTAAGCAATACATCATGTCAGAATTTTAAAATTGAAGATGGTTAATAGTGTTGCCACCTAAAACTTTTTTATTTTTACGAATTCGGTGCTGAAGCAAACACTAGGTTGCTCCTCTTTTGATCACCAAATTGCATCTACCTTATAATTTTACCATGGGGGACCCTAAAAATATTTTCTTTCAATCCTAGGCAACACTGTGGTGAAAACTTAGGTGGGAAGTCTATCCTCCATCTTAAATTTTAAAACTGTGACATTAGATTCGAAATCAAATCCGTTGTCAGAGTTTCAAAATAACAAGAATTCGCAAAAATACAAAAAAGATAAAGGTGGCAACTCTATTCGCCATCTTGAATTTTAAATTTTTGCATCAATTTCAAAATCAGCTACCCCCTAAAACTGACAACCGCGGAGTCCACAGAACCCTTTAAAGTCTTAATACGCTTTAGATTTTCCTAATTGAATTTTTTCGGATACTTGCTTCAAATTCAATTAATTGGATACTTGCGAGCTTACAAGCTTTTGCCGATCGTTTCAAGCTTTTCAACTTTCTTACCCGACATAGTAAGCCACAACAAGTCAAGCCAACGAGAAAGCTTGCATATGACTTGTAATTGTTTGGTATTTTTGTAAGCAGGTCAAAGCTTGCTTTATCAAGTTTAGATAAAGCAGGCATGTGCAGTTCTCTGATGCAGATACTATTTATTGTAGGCAGAATATCTAAAAATTAAAATTTTAAAATATTGAAAAAGTTAACAGTTGTGATCAACAAACGACATTGAAAGTTTTACACGTGAATTTTTTCTAAGATGCTAACTTCCTCACTTACAACTCACTTACAAATTAATTAAATTTTCTACCACCGACACACAAAGGATTGAAAAATTCTAAGTATGCAGATACTATTGTTGGCAAGGCATCTAAAAATGAAAATTAAAAAATAATGAAAAAGTTAGATGGTGTGGCCTACAGGAGACATTAAAAGTCTGAAATAACGATTATGTTGAGCGTAAAATGGACGCAGCGCACAGTAACATCCCATACTGAACCACGATTTTCGAAACACTTAGCACAAATGACAACATCATTAGCAGATCTGGCACATATATGACATTTGAGACCCTGTCGGAAAATGAAACCTCTTAAACAACACTATTATGCAATATGAAATACTCAATTAATTTAAAATTATTTATAAAATTATTTAAATTGTTATATAAATTATATAAATCATTATAAGAAATTAGTATATAAACATTTACAATAGTTTGTTCAAAATATAAATAAAACTCTCCATTATTCAAGGCTTATTGCTCTTAAGGCCACCTTTACAATTTGAAAAATGTTTTGCATAATTTTTTTTTTACTTATTAACTTATATAGTCTTGGCAACATACTATACAAGTTTAAAGCAAATCTACCGAGTAGCTTTTTTTTATTTTGTGAATTCTTTTGTGTTGGCAAGTTGTTTTTACAAAAAATTAAAAAAAGAATTAATAAAATTTCATTATTTCTCCAGCAATAAGCTTGATTTAAAAAATATTACCTAAGAATTTTTAAAATTTTTTTTTTTTTTTTTTTTTTGAAAGCCACGAGCACTACTTTTATATGGCAACAACAATAACCACAATTTTTTAATTAACTATAGTACTTTATCTATTCAATAAAAAAACAGTTTGTCGATATCTTTTAAAATTTTTGTGCAATTTAACTTCTAGCGAGGCAATAAATTTTTGGTCACCAAATTAAAGGGTGGCCTTAAAAGGCGTTAATCTTTCAGATCGTTTCCAAACTTGACTATGTTATTATTTAAAAATTTTGCTTTATGACTTTCTCACATCAGTAGCTTTAGTTAAATGGAAAACTCACTTGAAATGCATGCTTGTCTTAGACAGCTGTGTGAGTGACAAAGTGCATAAGTTGCCTTTGCACATAGCCTAGATGCATAGGGAAAGTATATTAAATGCATTTTTTAATATAAATAAAAATGTTTTAGCAAAATGAACGTCTGTGAATATTGCAACATTTTCTTTGATTAATGTTCACACATCAAAGGATGTTGTAATCAATCACGAATCAATTTCTATTTCATGTCTTTATATTTGAACGAAGGAAATAACAAAAAAAAAATTCAATTCTAGCTTTGTGTCATCAGTAGACGTCAATCTAACCGTTCAATCTTCAATCTTAATTGAATATTCAATATTCAACAGATGAATAAAAACTTTAGTATCAGAAATTTTTTATTAAAATATATTTGTGTGTTTTCCTTTTCGAGCTTATAACAATTTACAAAAAATAGATAAAAGCAAATCAATTTCGTATCTAGCTTATTTTGAATGAAATTCAAGAAACCCTAATAGCAGCATTTGATCAATCAGTTCAAATTCAATTTGAAATTGAATTGAAATCATAACAAAAACAAAAACAACAACATCAACTACAACAATATCGAAAACAAAAAATTTTAAAATACTTTTTATATGCCGATTGAGTAAAACTTTTAGACGAAACGAACTGCTTACTACAGCTCGACTTCAGTATCAACAGCATCACCAGCCAGCCAGTCATGCTCAAGTACAACAGCAACAGATAGTAATGCTTCGACATGTTTTGTGTTGCACGACGATTGGCAGGAATGCATTTGTACCAGCATCCAAAATAATACTCGTAAAAGAAGTACACGAAGAAATGTACGCTACAGAGATCAATCAATAATATTGTCAGAAGTCAATCGAATGGAATTTATTATTCTCCATTTTACACACAGTTACATACTCGTACATATTTGAGCTCGTTCCGTGCATACACAGCTACGTACAGATGTATAAAATATATATAAATGTATATGATTGTGTATATTAGACAATACATCCTGCATGTAGCGCAAAAATGCGCTACCATACAAATACAAATTCTTCCATTTTCTTTAACTGCCATTTCCGGTTGATGTTGATGTTGACGTCAGTATTGTATACTTCTATTATAGACACGTTCCAAACATTTTGCTGCTTTTGGCAGTGCTGAGTGCACTGAATGAGTTGGATTAATAGAAAGAGAGTGGGATATGGATAAGACTGAATGTTGAAGGAAGTAATATCAAATAGCAGCCATTTTCACATTTCATGAATTCAATTAATTCTTCGCTTGATTATAGCAAGTTTTACCTATATGAGTGAAATTAAAGCATTCCTGACATTGTTTTGTATCTATTGCTATTGCTTTGCCATTGTCCAAAGTTTTTAACAGGTGTGTGCTACCAGGCTTTTATTGGCCAAAACAGTCTTTAAGCTAAGGTGTTTTGTTGATTCATTAAAAATTTAGAATTCAATATGTATAAAGGATTGAATATGTATTTCAATGATCCTTGATTATATTGATTAATATCACTCAATTATAGTGACTAGTATGACCTGTGGTCGATATTCGATCATATAAAAGTCGATTTTTGATTTTTTTATTCAACAAGTTCGTCATAGTTAAAAAACATTATTAAATTTTGAAATACTTTTGGGTAAAACAATGAATGATATTAAAATAAATTGTTATTAAAGTGACTCAAGTATTAATTTGATTTATTTCCTAAGGATTAATTTAAAAAATTAATTTATATTAAAAATATATATAAATAAATTAATTATACATAACAAAATATAATAAAAAGTATAGCAACATAATAAGAAAGTTATTATATTGAAAAACTGTTGTTTATGTTTAGGTTTCATAGTCTTCTGGAATGGTAACAATTAATTTTTCAGAAAAATTCGACTTCACAACCCATTTTATTCAAATCAAACTTGAAATTTTAATTGCATTCGATAAATAAAATCCGACACAAAATTAATGCCAAGAACCATGTGTTTTTCCATAAAAATTTGGTATCACTTTTACTTTCCTAATTAATTCGCCACCAGTTCTCTCACTTCAAAGAAAGCACAAAGTTTTTCTAAAAATAGAAAAACAGTCTATTTTCGAATCAAGTGGCGAGCTTTCTTTGCCTTCACTTTGTGCTGATATTCAAAGTTTATATGGAACTTTCTTTGTGTGCACATTTGGCCCACAAATATACACAGAAACTCGTTCACCTCTGTTTATCATATTCGTTTTTTTTTTTCTCTTTCTTCGTCCCGCAGTATTCATACCCGTATATTTCGTATATTCAGTGTAAAGAAAAAAAATGAAAATGTTCACTGAACTCCATCTCCCTGCTCTAACTAATTTAAAAACTAGTAGATAATGGACTTTCGGCAGGGTACCGAAGCTAAAATACCCCCCCGCGGCCGTATTGAAATATATCCTAAGTCTTTCGACGTCTATAAAATTTGTATGTATAATCTGCAAAAATATTTGTGTCATACGCTTAATTTAATTTTACCCTTAGCTGCCACAGAGAGTAAGTTGTAAACAAAGTAAAATGCCACACCCACTTTTCTAGTTTAAAGACTAGGTTGGATAAACGACGTATGCTGAACTTGGGTACATAAAGACGCGATGTCATTCAGTTTTATATATTTATGAAAGTTTTTCAATTTTGATGACGTCACTTTGTATTGAAGATAGGTGTGGTTTTCATCCGATTTTGCCAAATATCAAAGAGTGACTTATGTTAAATATCAAAGTTTGTATGCAAAATTTCAAAACATTTCTGTAATTTTTGCAGATTTTTAAGCGATTTAACGTTTTAAATAAAGCCACTTTGTATGGGATGTAGGCGTGATTTTCATCCGATTTTGCCAAATATCATAGTACTAGTTTATATAATATATAAATCCTATGCGCAAAATTCCAAAACATTTCTGCAATTTGAACAGATTTTTAAGGGATTTACGGTTAATATGAAGTTACTTTGTATGGGAGGTAGGCGTGGTTTTTATCCGATTTTTCTACATTTCATTGTCAGGATTTGTATTGAAGATCAAAGCTTATATGCAAAATTTGAAGGCATTTCATTAATGTAAGTACTTACTTACTTACTTAGGTGGCCGTGACAACCCGTGTCCGGATTTCGACCGACCTCATCAGCTCTCGCCAGGCGCCTCTGCTTTGCGCGCGCCTTCTCCAATCGGATACACCAAGTGCGGTTAGGGCTTCCTCAGCCTGGTCCATCCATCGGAGGCATGGTCTCCCTCGTCGTCGTTGACCAGCGACCCTCGCTTCGAGCACCTTTTTCGCTGGAGCTTCGTCGTCCATACGATGGACATGACCCAGCCAGCGTAGTCGCTGCACAGTTATACGCCGAACTACGTCAATGTCTCCGTAGAGCTCATACAGCTCGTGGTTCATTCGGATGCGATAGTCATCGCCGACTCGAACAGGACCGAAGATTTTGCGAAGAACTTTTCTCTCGAACACCCCCAGAGCGGCTGCGTCAGTTTGCGAAACTACCCATGCCTCAGCGCCAAAAAGCAGCACAGGTAGAACGAGCGTCTTGTAGAGTGTTAGTTTTGTCGATCGAGAGAGGGCTCTGGAACTTAGTTGCTTACTGAGCCCGTAGTAGCACCTATTAGCAATTATTGTTCTTCGCTTTATCTCCAGGCTGATTTCGTTGTTAGTATTAATGGCGGTGCCAAGGTATACAAACTCCTTGACTACTTCAAAGTTATAGCTGCCGGATGAAACGTGGGAGTCTAAACGCCGAGCTCCCTTGTTTGTAGACAGCATATACTTTGTTTTACCCTCATTTATCGTCAAACCCACTTTGGCTGATTCCTTTTCGATAGCGGCGAAAGCAGCGGTAACATCTCTCTTGGTTCTGCCAACAATATCAATATCATCAGCGTAAGCAAGGAGCTGGACACCTTTATAGAAAATGGTGCCATTACGATGCACACCGGCCTTTCGTACGATCCCCTACGGGAACAGGGGGCGAACCTTCACATGGCAACGTGTCTGACCGCCTCAACCTGGCGAGGCCAGCATTATCCATGTCGAAATCGTCTCAAGTCGACTCAAACCTCCAAATGGTGTTCCCTGGGCAACGGCAAACTGGCATCCGTCAGTTTGACGGCTAATTTGAGCGGCGGGTCGATCCATAGACCTTAAACATGGAATGTGCGCAGGGTTTGGGTCCCACCACATTACTACTGCCCAATGAAAACTAAACCAGCCTCGGATAAGAACCCCAATTACATTAATGTAAGTAGGTTTTGAAGAATTTGAACAGATTTTTAAGGGATTTTACGGTTAAAAAAAAGTCACTTTGTATGGGAGGTGGGCGTGGTTTTCATCCGGTTTGACTCATTCTTGAACTTGATCTTCCTTTATTAAAAAGAAGCTTATATTTTGAATTTCATTGTGATATCTTTAAAATTACGGCTGTAATCGTGTCGACAGACAGACAGACACGGAAATTGACTCAGTTGGTGATGCTGATCAAAAATATATATACTTTTCTATACCTGCCACGACTCCTTATTGGCGTTACAAACGGAATGACAAAGTTAGTACGCGTTGGGGTATAAATATATACATCTATACTTCTCTACTATTATATAAAATTGAAGTGGAAATTTTTGTTTCCAGGTAAACTCCAAAAGAACTGGGTCGATTTTTGTGAAATAAGTTTTAAAATGTCATATTTCTGCTAGAGCACAGCATAGGAGTATTTTTATTTCGAAATTTTAATAATTAGTATGTTTAATTAAAGTGTTAAGTTTTTAAAGAAATCATCCCCGATGCTACGATTGCTTGATCGTCTTTTTTTTTACATGTTTTTGTTGCGAGAATTGCAATAAACTCCATATTGTTCTCTTCTCTTTTTCTACTCAGCTAGCACAGCACAACATAGAAAACAGATGAGTCACGCGCAAGGCGAAAAGAGAGATAGATATAAATGCATACAATACATGCAGCTGCAAAACAACACAAAAGAAATACATTTTTTTATTTCGTTTGACAAGCATTGTCGTAAGGGCTGATGTCACACGGTGATAGTTTGTACGGCGTTTTTGATGAGTAAAATAAAACGTTTTAACGCTCCTTATTGATAAAAAAAACGTCAGTGGCGAAGCCGTGGACCACTGTGGCTTGCTAGTATATATATAAATCGATTGAGAAACACGGAAGAAAATTGTTCAAAAATACGGTGAAATCAATTTTTGGACAAAGCGTCCGATTTGATATAGAAGCACGGATATATAAATAGGCATAGGCCTGTCGGTAGTATATCACTAACCGAAAATGTAAATGTATTACTATGTAATGAGAGGGGAACATTTCTCTGCACTGTATTAAAAATGACTGTGGAAACTGATACAACATTTGGAACTGATACAACATTTTTGTTTCAAGGCCAAAGAAAGTACTTTTTGCACAATATGTGAACAAATTTTTAAGAAGATTTGTCTTATGATAAAAAAAATTGGTTCTGGAGGGGGGAAAATCGAGGTAACAGGGCTTACCAGTCGAATATAATTTCAGAAGTCCAAAAGCTCTAAAAGAAAAATATAGTACTAACTAAGACCTTTTTAACGGTACATCCTTTTCTTAAATCGGACATAAAATCCATAAGTTATGGAAAAAATACCATTTTGGCGGTTTTTTCGGTGGTCCAAAAATAAATTTTTTTGTTTTTGTAGTTGTCTCGAGGTCGTCTTTAAAATAAGGGGACACCTTTCAAACTTTTTTTTTTTGCATGGAGACCGACCCACTCTACTATATATACATTTCTTTCAAGAGTCTACTGGATTTAAAATAAATTTGAAAAAATTTCAATAATTAATTTATAATAAAACTTATGTAAAATTGAAAAGACATCTTAGTATGGAGGGAACGCAGGCGAAGCGGCTGACATTTGCTTGTGTTTTTATGAAGTTGATATGAAATAAATATTCAAAATTAAACATTGCAATAATTTACCAACAGGTTCGTTCACTTTGCAGTAGAAACTTTGTGGTTTTTGTAAAAATTCATCAAACATACAAATGTATATTGCATCGTGAAAAACTCAACTGTTTTTAATCACTTTCATAGTTATAAAACAAATTAAAATATAATAAATTAAATTTATGAAATTATGTTATCAAATTTTTTTCAATCTTTCTTTGAGCAGACCAGGCTTAGTTATTAAATTTTTTTTTTAACGCCCATCATTAGGAGCAAAAGCGGAAAATGTTTACTTTTGCTAATAGCCTTATTTTTAATTGCTATTTATTTAAGCACCCTACGTAGTCATGAAGTTTTTGTATTTTATTTATGCTTTGAATGAAAGTGCCCAGGATACTTTGAAAAGTCCTGATTAAGAATGACTGCCATGCCTTTAAATAAATTCCATAAACATATTTTTACTGCAGAGGGTAGTAAAAACTTTTATCAATTTTCAACATCCTGTACTTCTCTACTTCACCGATTCACTTCTTAACAAGATGATAGATAATCTTTTCAAATGCAAGGACCGAACATGAGAGATGGCAATTGTTTTAAATGCGCTGTTACTTTTCTTGCTTATAGTATGTAGGAAAGTATTGTTTAAGGAATTCCTGTTTGAGCAATGCGGTTTCCGTTTAGCTTATGCTTTGTTTATAGCGCACACACAAACTTGTATATACAACAAATATCGTTAAGGCAGAGTCACAATTGGAAGAGTGGAACGCTAAGAATATGCATGCCAGAAGTTTTTATGGAGCGAAGCCAATAAAAAATTTCTGTTGTTGTGGTTAGCTTTTCCTAAGCGGTGGACTAGGCCTAGCTTACAGTGGAACGACTTGTCTCTCTTTGTGTACTGAAGAAAGGAATTGTTAATATATCCGCCACCCTTTTGGAAGACCCCATACAAGAAACACAAAAAGTGTCGATTATAGTTCATATCTCTACCAAATCGACCCCTAGAGGGGTTAAATATATGAGCTGCTCCTACTTTTGCCCTTCAAAATTTCTTCTGAATACGCTTACAGCCTACCTACCTCCCTTAAGGGGGTCTCCATACGCAAAACACAAAAACGTTGCCATGTTTTCTGCTTGCCTGGTAGCTGAATCGAAAATGCTGGCGTTAAGAGTGCAAGCCTTTACAGTGCTAACGTTAACAGATATGACATTAACAGTGGTGACAATATAACATTACTGACGTTAACATTGCTGACGTCAACAGTGCTGACGTGAATTCATAACTTTAACCCCTACTAAAAATTGCTCAAAGCGCCTAAAAAAGTTAATTAAAAATTAAATAAAATTAAATAAAAAAAAACTTCAAAATTAAATAAAAAAAGGAGGCACTGAGGGACTGCCGCCGGAAGTGAAAACTTAAAGCTATGAAATGACATAGCTGTTATGAATTTTCGAAGTAGCTAGAGTGGGCAAACCACACACGTTTTACTTTAATAACTCTTTTTGTCAATTTATGCGTTATTAAATGCATAAACTGCTATGTTTTAATGTTTATATATAGGCAATATATATGTTGTACAATTACTTTGGTTGAATAATCGGTAATTGGCTCGGTAATCTGTTGGTAATCGCTTCTGTAATCGGTAATCGCTTGGTAATCGCTTCAGTAATTGGTAATTGGTTGGTAATCGCTTCGTTACACGGTGATGGGTTGGTAATCACTTCGGTAATGGGTTGGTAATCGCTTCAGTAGTCGGTTGGTAATCGTTTTGATAATCGCTTCGATAGTTGGTTCTGTAATCGATTAGTAATCGGTTTGGTAATCGGTAATTGGTTTTGTAATCGGTTGGTAATCACTTAATTAAAATGTAATTGGTTCGGTAATCGGTTGGTAGCCGCTTCGGAAATCGCTTCGGTAAACAGTAATTGGTTCGGTAATCGGTTGGTAATCATCTCGGTAATCGGTTATTAGTTCGATAATCAGTTGGTAATCGCATCGGTAATCGGTTGATAATCGTTTCGGTAATCGGAAATTGGTTTGGTAATCGGTTGGAAATCGCTTCGGTAATCGGCTTGATAATCGGTTCGGTAATCGCTTCGGTTTTGTCGATTCTAGGTAATCCCTAAAATGGAGTGCTGTACAGCAGTAGTTTCTGTTACGCTAACAGCGTGATGATATCGCTAATAGCTTAATGATATCGCGAATCTATAGTTTTGCTCTCTACAAAAAAGTGCTCAATGCGCCTAAATAAGTTTTCACTTCAAAAAATACGTTTATAAATCCTAATTTTGTGATATTAAAATCAGATACAAATGAGTACCAGTTACTACTCGTTTGTACTCGTTTACAAAGTATCTATACTAAAAGAACTTGATATTGAAAGAAAATCCTTCGCTACACAGATATTTTTAAAAAATGCTCATCTAAAACATATCTCTATTTGCACCCAAAAGCTTTTTAATATTTAAATCTGTTTATATACTTGAAATTATCTTTCAGTGGAATAAATAATGAAATACCAATTATTTTAATAATTGCTCGATAAAAAAAAGTTTTTAACTGTCCTTTCACATTATGCAGAAAACCAAAAATATTATAGAAATTCCAATTAGAATTCGTAATGTGGTAAAGCTGCCTCGTTAGCACTCACTACACCACGTTATCGAATATTTATAGTGAACTTTTTGAATAGAAAACCACAACGCAAAGTAGTCCATACGTTGATGCCAATGCTAGGATGCTGCTGCTGGACTTCAGTTTTAATGGTATTTTATTATATTCTATTTTTCTCTTTTTCATTTTGCTAAAATTTCTTTCGTTTTTTTTTTTTACAGCAACGCTACTCGGGCATTTATTATCGACTTGGCTTGGCAAACACTTAACCAACCACAAGTATTTGAAGACAATTTTTTTATGACTTGGCAGTTAAAACCCCGAACAAGTCAAAACCACTTTGAGTAGAGTGGAATTTATGAAAATTCTTTGGCCTGCGTTTAGAACGAAAGAATGTGTTTATGAAGGCATTGTTGGCGGGGAATGAAGAGCGCTGGTACACATACACATTTTATGCTTTGCTTGTGTTAAAGTGGGCGTGTCGATGAGTTGTTGTTTTTACTGCTCTTAATTGTTTCAGCTACTAATTTTAAGCTTTAGCGCCTTTTAAATTAACGACCAACGAAAATTGGCCAAAAGCTTAAGAGCGCTCACACTTTCATTAAGTGCAAAACTACACTGAGAAAAATAATGGAAAAATTTCAAAAGCTGCACTTTTTTCATAAATTTGAGCTTTTAAAAGTATTGTGCTGGATTTTTTGTTTTAAAAAACCTCACCAAATTAAAAAAAAAAACTAGCCCGAGATAAAATATTTAATAAAATTTTTAAACTTTAATTTAATTTAATTTTTTTTTTTTTAATTTAATAAATGTTCTAGATTTATAATTTTTACAAATTTGTAACGAGCATTCTTAGACCCACTTCCCCCCCCCCCCCCCCCGTTCTACGTAAGGGGTATATTAACTGTTTCCGTTTGTAACGCCCATAAGGAGGCGTGGTGGGTATAGACAAGTATGTATATATTTTTTATCAACACGACCACTTCAATTGATTTAGACTTGTCAGTTCATCCATGTGTACGTTTGTCCGTCTGTGATCACGATTATAGCAGTAATTTTAAAGCTATCATAATGAAAATGAGCCAAATCGAATGAAATCTACGCCCAACTTTTATAAAAAGTGACTTTATTAAAGCGGTAGTCTATTAAAATTTCACAAAAATTAAAGAAATGTTTTGAAATTTTGCACATAAGCCTTGATTTTAAACATAAACCATGACTATGAAATTTGGCAAAATCGTATAAAAAGCACTCCTACCTCCCAAGCAAATTCACTTTATTTATTTATCTATTGGCCAATAGAAAATTCATATTATTTTATTTCCCTTTTCTTATTGTTGAGAAATGTGAAATCACAAAGTAGTCCGCCCAAATAATTGACAAATTATATAAAAGAAGATGGCACAAAAGAAACTTATTATTTAAAAGAGAGCAAGAGAGGAAGGGACAAGAAAGCGAGGTATCCCTCCCTCAAGGAATGAAAATCATAATAGAAAAAAGTTACTCTTGGATATACATAGATTGCGACATAGAAGTTGAGGGTGGAAGTGAACGATGAGAGAGTATTAAAAGAAGAGGAAGATATGTTTAAGGTCTTTAAGGCCAGGATTAGTTTTGATCGTTCAGAAACTTTGATTGGACATATGATTCGAACGAACGACTATAAATCACCCATCAAAACCCGAATGCGAGTGCGTGCGGTTGCGTACAACAACCACCACTTCCACGCGAAGCTTAGTCATAACAGCGATGAGCGACGAGTGCCGCAGCTTTCACTTATCGCTCATAAGAATGCCGCTCAATTATTTCAATGATTCTAGAGTCATTCCTTATGATTCTAAAGTATTTAAGGGAAATCGCATGCAGTGTTACCGCTGACATATTTTATTATACATATAATATAATATCGGACTCGGCAAATGTATGAAAATAAATCTTAACATAGTATAAAAAAATATTGAAGTGCATATACTTAATAAAAAAAAATTTTAAATATTATTGATAGAAATTAGTGAAAAATTGTGAAAATATTATTGAAAAAAAAAAATATTAAAAATTTTTGGAAAAATTTTTTAAGAATTATTAAAATTTTAAATAAAAGTATTTCAAAATTAATGAAAAACTATAAAAATCATTTCAAATATTATTAAGAAAATAATAATTAAAAACTTCCTTCAAAAGGTCTTAAAATATAAATACATACATACATATAAAATTATTGATTTACATATTAACATATTTTCACTAAAAACAAGTTGGTTTAAAGGGCAGATTTAATTAACATTTATATGGCATTTAAAATTAACATTCTATTAAAATAAATGGAAGAAATATACACTATTACAGCTTTTTAAAGCGGCAATCCTGTTTAGTTTGGATTGCCGCTTTCCTTATGGCACCCCTAAACATAAAGGTTCTCAGCAATTCATCATTGTAAGTGTGAAAGTGAGTTGAAAAATTGATTAAAAACAATACAATAACAACAAGGTACAAATTATAGAAAACATACAAGTATAAAGTAAGTTTGCTACAATTTAATTCTTTGAACTAGCGATCCCCAACTTAGAAGCTGGCTATTTATCTTAATCAACACGTAAAACACAAAACAAAAGTAAAACAAGGAAAAAAGTGAAGTGCACGCAAGTCATTCAATGAATCTAGAGTCATTGAGGTTGCTTAGAATCATATGCTTAGAATTCAGCAGTCTTTCTAATAAGCGATGAGTGAAAGCAGCGGCACTCGTCGCTCATCGCTGTTATGATAATGCTTCTCGTGGTAGTGGTGGTTGTTGTACGCAACCGCACGCACTCTTACTCGGTTTTTGATGAGTGATATAGAATCGTAAAAAAACGATTCGCTGCAGGTCTCTGGTAGCAATATTATTAAAATCTCTGCAGCACAAATTTATAGGTTCATTACATGCGTATGTAGTATGGTGCTAACATTCATTGAATAGCAAAGTATGCCTTGTACGTCCTCTTTAAAAGATATAAAAATTTTTTAAAAAAAAAAACAACCGACTACAAAATCACTACAAAGTAAAAAATAATTTTAAAAATACTTTTCCTTTTAATTTCTTGGTCATATTTGATAATTTATTTAAACATATTATTATATATGAAACCTTATTATCTTAATTTTTTTCTTATTTGTTTTATTATCATAAATATATTAATTTCTTGATGAATACAAAAGCTTTTAAGGTTGGCGCTAATATAATCAGACTTTTAATCAGAAGCGCCAACTTCAAAGCATTTGTAGTCATCAAGAAATAAATATAGTGATGATAATAAAACAAATAAGAAAAAAATTAAGATAATAAGATTTCATATATAATAATATGTTTAAATAAATTATCAAATATGACCAAGAAATTAAAAGGAAAAGTATTTTTAAAATTATTTTTTACATTGTAGTGATTTTGTAGTCGGTTGTGGTTTTTTTAAAAAATTTTTATTTATTCCTTTTTAGAGAATATGATAAATTTTCGAAAAAAGTGTATAAACAACATAAATAAAATTGTTCCGAAAAAATTTGTTCTATTAAAATCTATAAGTTTGTTGGTTATTTCAAATATCTGCCTCTTAAATTTAAATTAGATGTCACCTGTTTTGAAATTATTATACACATTCTTGTAACGAGTTTTATTACCCTAGTGTCAATATTATTCGAGATATAGTGTTTATCAAATATTGCCACGATCCTTTGTTAAATAAGCGCCCACTTTCTGGAGCGTTATTTCCAATAATTGTGCCTACCCCTGTACTTTATTTCAGTACCCCAGCGTCAATATTAACTGCGATAGTGTTTATCTAGTATTGCCACGCCCATTTATCGAATAGCGCCTACTTTATTGACCATAATTTTTAATAATTCTGCCTACCCTTATACTACAATAAATTTCAGTGCCCTAGTGTCAATATTATTCGAGATACACTGTTTACCTAATATTGCCACGCCCAGTAGTCGAAATCCGCCCCCTTTCTTCACCGTAATTTTCACTTATAATGCCTACCCCTATACCAAATTGCAGTACCATAGTATCAATATTATTCAAGATATGGTATTTTTCTAATATTGCCACGCCCATTTGTCAAATAACGCTCATTTTGTTGACGGCAATTTGTAATAATTGTGCCTACCACTACACTCTATTTCAGTACCCTAGTGTCCATATTATTCGAGATACAGTGTTTTTATAATATTGCCGCGCCCATTTGTCGAATAACGCCCACTTTATTGGCCATAATTTGTAATAGTAATGCCTACCCTTATACTAAATTGCAGTACTATAGTATCAATATTATTCGAGATATACTCTTTTTCTAATATTGCCACGCCCATTTGTCAAATAACGCCCATTTTCCTGACCGTTATTTGTATTAACTGTGTCTACCGCTATACTAAATTTCAGTACCCTAGTGTCCATATTATTCGAGATACAGTGTTTATCTAGTATTGCCACGCCCATTTCGAGATATACTCTTTTTCTAATATTGCCACGCCCATTTCTCAAATAACGCCCATTTTCCTGACCGTTATTTGTATTAACTGTGTCTACCGCTATACTAAATTTCAGTACCCTAGTGTCCATATTATTCGAGATACAGTGTTTATCTAGTATTGCCACGCCCATTTGTCGAATAACACCCACTTTATTGACGATAATTTGTAATAATAATACTAAATTGCAGTACTCTAGCCTCAAAATTATTCAAGATACACTGTTTTCCTAATATTGCCACGCCCATTTGTCGAATTACGCCCATTTTCGTGCCCGCAATTTGTAATAATTCTGCCTACCCTTACATTAACTTGCAGTACCCTAGCGTCAATATTATTCGAGATACAGTAGTATCTAGTATAGCGAGATCTATTATTGCCACGCCCAGTTCTCGAATTCCGCCCACTTTTGTACGGGCACCTCCATGCTTATGATATCTATCTGTTCCCCAAAAATTATGGCAATCAGGCATATGGTTTAGGAGTTATCGATGTACATACATTTAAAAAAAAAAAAAAAAATAATAAAAAAAAAAAAAACAGAGAAACCGACGAACTTGGGAACCTCCTCCTTTTTGAAGTCGGTTAAAAATCTCTGAAAATCCAAAAAAATTAAAGAAATGTCGTGAAATTTTGCAAGTAAGCTTTGATATTTAATATTTATGTAATTTGGCAAAATCCAATGAAAACCATGTCTACCTCCCATGCAAAGAGCCGTCATCAATATTTTAATATATAATCTCCTAAAATTCGACAAAAGTGAATGTACAGGCTCGAAATGTAGCATATAGTTACTGATTTCTAATATGAACTCTTCCTATAAAAATTGGCTAAATCGAATGAAAACCACCAACCAACCCTCCCATACAAAGTGACGTCACCAAAACTTTAAAATCTCCAAAATTTCACAAATACCAAAATTCAAAAGTGAGTTTTGATAAAATCGATTGACAATCATGCCTATAGTGGCTATAAAAAAATGGTAAACTTCTTTAATTAATATTAATATTATTTTATTTATATAATTTTATTATAATTTATATTGGTATACGTCTTTAAAATCGACATGCGTGGTATTTAAGAAAAATTGAAAGGGGAGAATCATAAATCTGTATAGATTTTAAACACAAATTTCCATATGGGATGTAATCGATGACTTTCGGAATTGATTACAAGTAAATTGGAATTACAATTAGAATTTGTCTTAAAAAATAAATAAATGTAAATAATTTGCATTACAAATACAGTAATCGTTTTTTAAAAAATTCCAATAATAATTACTAAAGTCGTAATCAAAAAATGTCTTCGTTACGATTACAGAAATTGTAATAAAAGCTTATCCTAAGCTAGTTTTTTTTTTTTGAGATGTCATCATTTATGCAGTAAGTAATTAAAATAAAAAAGAAATAGACACTGGGGAGACTGCCCACCGATGTGAATACTTAAAGCTATGAAAAAACATAGCTGTTATTAATTTGCGAAGTAGCTAGAGTCGGTAAATCAAACGCGTTTTACTTTTTTAACTCTTTATCAATTTATGCCTTACTGAATGTATAAACTACTATTTTTTAATATTTATATATAATATATCTGTAACAAAATTACTTTGATTGGGTACTCGATAATTGGCTTGGTAATCTGCAATTGGTTCGGTAATCGGTTAATAATCGCTTCGGTAACCGGTAATTGGTTTGGTAATTTTGTTGGAAATTGCTTCGGCAATTGGTAATTGGTTTTGTAATCGGTTAGTAATCGCCTCGGTAATCGGTAATTGGTGGGTTATCTCTTCGGTAATCGGTTGCTAATTATTTCAACTAATCTTCTAGTAAAACGCACCTAAATATTACACAAAAATGGATGTAAGTTCTCTTAAGAGTTCGAATATACTTAAATACGTCAGCTCTGTCAAAGATCTATTCCTTACTTGTTTTTTTTTCTTTTTTTTTCACAGTGTACTACTTCAAATAAGTGTGTTAGTCGTTCTTGTTTACATGTGCTCAAGCTCTAATTTATTTTCCCCTATACAAAATTGTGTAGAAAATAAAAGTTTTAATAGTTCACAAGTCCACGCAGCTTTTATGGTGAAGTTAATTTTTACTACTTCTACTGAAACTATCTGCTGCCAGCCTTATCTTCATCTTTTTCATCATCATCATCATCATCATCATCTTTTTGTACTCTTTGCTTTGGTTGTAAAGTGAAACCAAGTTTGTGGAACTTCAGCTTAATAGTTGACTGTCATCAGCTACACTTCCGCAAACAGAAGCTGCTATGTATGGTGGTGGTACATTGAAGCTGATATAGCAGCAACAGCACTTGTACCAGCTCCAGCATCAGCTGTGCGTGAAGTGCTTTTTAACGTAAAAGTTTTAATGTAGTTTTAATTTCGTCTCATCCGTAATCGAGGATGAGCTAGTTTTCTTGCGTTTCCCACTCGAGTATTTTCTCGAAACAATAACAATATAATTAGTTTTTAAGAAGATGCCTGTCAGCAGGTGTAAACTTTGCTCTACAGAAAATTGATAGCTTTGCTACAAAAATTTATCATTTATAGGTGTAGCTTAATGAAAATAAAGAAGAGAACACCTGAACATTTTTTGAGGGTCACTATTTTGTAAAGCGGTGATACACGTTTAAGAGATACTTTACTCTACCCCTGGCAAGACTCAAATTCATACAAGAAATAAGTGACAACTGATGCTGATGCCCTGCAAATTTTATAACATTTTATAAAATAATTTCAAGACATTCAACTAATGACGGCCAACGAAGAAGACGTTCTCATTTTCAGTACATAGAAAATTCAGTACTGAAATCTTCAGTTATCACAACTTTACTTAGGCCGCAATGCTGGCCCATTATATACACGACTATTACTTAAACCACCTTGATGTACCACCTTGATGTAATTTCAATAGTTGAGATTTCTTGCAGATTACAAAAAAATAACTACCAAAAGCACCTACCAAAATGATTGCAAGAGCAGGTCATTCACAAAGATATTGATATACAAACTCTTTGGCGTCAGAACCCTTCTACAAAGGTCCTGCTTTTTGCGCATTCCAAGTCTGCTGGCATATACTCCAAAGAAAAAGTGGCCAATTATGACACCAATTAAATGTCGCAGAATATTTATTTTTTAAGATATAATAATGTACGATTTCTTGAAATCATAAATTTGCCAGAGTGTTTTTAATATTGAACAGGACAGCAAATCAGCCCACGTTTGAATTATAAGTGAAGAATAAACAGCGAAGGTCTATTTTCGCCTTTCAATAAGCCAATTGGTTTTTTAACAGAGAAGTCTGCAGTACTATGGTTCATTTCTTACCCTTCTCTAGCGAGTTCGTCAGCTGGTACATTAACAACGAAGTCTCTATGGCCTGGAACCCTGCAAAGTTTTGGGTTGTTCAAAAAGTCAGAATTTTCAGATTTCAGAAGTCAGATTTTTATTTACAGCTTAGGCTCATTTATTTTATAAATCAAATCAATATTAAACAATTATATTAATATTAAACAAGATCCGTTTTGTTCGATCCCCGTCTCCCATCTCTATCGTAGCTTAACTGTTCAACGCAGGTCGAATGCAAAAAACCTCTCAAGGTGCTATTTGATAAAACCCTCATTATCAAAGATTTTACCGTTTAGTGAGTTTTGCAGGGAGCGAAGCAAGTGGTAATCCGTGGTCGCAAAGTCAGGACCAGGACTATAGGGTGTATGGGGGAAAACATCCCATTCGAACTCGATAAATATTTTTGACAAGTCACCAAGTTCCTATGAGGCGTGGCGCTATCGTGGTGGAAGAGCAACACCAGCTCAAGACATTTCTGTTAGATGGCATCGCTCAATTTCTGTAGTTGGCCACAGTAGACTTCAGAATTTGTGCTTCTATTCTGTGGGAGTTGCTTGTAGTTGGCAGGCACCTTCCAACCCCATTAGATTGAAAGCATAACCTTGTTCTGGTGCATGTCTGCTCTTGCCTGCCACTCCGGCTCTTAATCTTCTTGAACCAGCTTCTTCTATATTGACATAATTGTAGACAATCAACTTTTCATTACCCGGTATTATGCTCTTGAGAAATGCGTCGTAATCGATAATGTCAACTCGACTGACTTTGTGAATTTCTTTCAACTCGTATGGGACCCAGTTTTTGATGAAACTAGCGGATATTAAATGAACGCATTCAACGAACAAATTAAGAGCAGTCGCAATTTCTCTAACTGTCATCATCAACCTCCAAGGGCCTCCGAAGGAACGTAAAATGATATTTTTAAACAACTCTTAAAAGTAAATCAGGAAAACCTGAATGAATTTATTTCATTTTTATGTATATAAACAGCTGAAAATATATATATATATATATATTTCTTAGCTCTTTTTTTTAAACTACAAGGCAAGGTACGACTCTTCCATCGGATTTAGGAATGTAGAGATAAAAGATCCACCCATCTTTTTATTATATGTAAAAAAAAAGTAGAATCAAATTCTTGATTGACACTTCTCAATTTTTCACCTTCAAATATATCGCAATTTAAACATTTAAACTGAACGAAAAACGCATCAGTACAGGCAGTACAAATTTTAATATCATTTAAGTAGTAGATACCTTTATAATTTCGGAAAAATTCAAAATTTTTGCATATTTCAAATGTAGAACAAGTTAAAAATATACTGTCTAAAGGAAAAAAAACAAAATATTGAATATTTACGGAGTTATGGTCAAAAACGTGACCGAGTGCTGGTGTGGCTTTAGGCAAAGATCCTGAACTTGAAGATTTTACTCCATTATTTGGTGATAAAATGAAAGAATATCTTCTACCAATTTACACTGATTTGTCTCAAGTTGATTTATTGGAAAGATGATCGGGTGGCCATACCCAGAATGGCAACGAAAGTTTCAACGCGACAGTTTGGCGAATATGCCCGAAGTACCTCAATTCCGGGCTAAAAATTGTCGAAATTTCAGCTACATTGCTGCTGAAATGTTTAATGAAAGCTACACCTCTATTCTGAAGCTTATGAACGAGCTGGGTATAATTATATACAGCAGAAGCTCTAAGGTAATTAGCTTTTCGAGCAAGCCGAAGGGCTATTGTATGGTCCCGGAATCGCAGATTGACCTGTGAGTTACTTAAACTTATAGTTCCACCGTATTGAAACTATGAATTTCATTATCGCAAAACTACTTTTTAAAAAAATGCTCGTGCTGTAACTCAAAAAGTTATTGACCGATCAGGCTGAAATTTTGACAGGTTTCTCTCTATAGCAGTACCGAAAGGATGTACTTACAAGTTTAAAGATATGGTGTGAATACATAATTTGTTGGGATCAAAACTTTTGAAAAAAATAGTTGAAAATCTGGACCCTCGATTAAACAGCCGATATAAATTTTAAATTTTAACTTTTTTATTATTTTACCGTTTCATTTTTCGCTTTAACATATCAGTAATCGAAAAAACCCCCTTTGGTTTAGATAAGTGGAAAAATGTTGATAGCTGCAGCACTTTTAGATGCTTCACAGCAGACGCCCCCATTTTGTAAAAAAAAAATAAAAATGTTTTTTACCAGTTCAAAGGTGTACTAAAAAGATAGAAATAGAGTCGATGCATACCGCATTAGTTTTTTTTTTTTTTTTTTTTAATTAAAGTTTACCGGTGGATTCATTTCACATGTTGGTCTATATTTTAACTTTACATAGCTTTTTGCCTAAAATTTAACAATTTCTGTCTTATTTGAATTCTTGCATATTTTGTGTTTACTATTACACATTCTTAAGTTGAAATTTAAACATTTTGTCACGTATATTTCAATTTTGCTTAACTTTTTTTTAAAATTAAAGAATTGCTGTCTGTTTTTATAAAACGTGATATAAACTGCGTTAGTTTATAGCAAAGACTGAATATTAAGGATACATTTTTATTCATATTGATAGTAAATTTCAACAAATATTTTAGAATGCACAAATTTCCCTCACTTTTCATTACCTTTTTCTCTTCCCACTCTTAAATACTTTATCAACTAATTTATTATCTTAAAAAAATCTTTTATCGACCAAAAATTATAAAGCACCTTTGATAAAGTACGCAAAAATGTTCAAAATTTAGTTCGGCTTACTGACAAATCCATTCGCTTATTATGGCCTTCTATTCCAATTCTTAAATCATATTCATTACATCCAGCAAAATTTTTGTTCAAAAGTCAGATTATTATTAAAAAGTCAAAAGAAGAATCTAAAGTGAAAAGTTTTTTAAAACAACTTAAGGCGATAAAAAAAGCCATCATTAAAATTATCTAGATTTTTTTTATTGCAATTTTAAGTTTTCTATTTGGCAACACTTTTTATGATACAAGCGAGAACAACACTGGCGGCTCATTTGCATGTCGTCTTCAGATGACAAACTTTTTCTAAAGATGACACAAAAAGTAGCATTTGTTACATTTTTGGTGTCATAATTTGAAGTACTTTATAGTATCAAGGGAGATCATCAAGAAATGACTTCAAACTTAGACCTCACCATCAGTGGAGAAGAATGAAGTTATGAAGAATGATTATCATATATATATATTATTCGGCTTTTCTTTATTTTTATTTTTACATGCTTTTAAATTGGCGCCTGCTGACTCAGCTACTCAGGCTCATAATGCGTACTATACAGAACATCGCTGCAAGTTGCCAAGAAGGAAGTCTTAGATGATTGAGTTAGAAAAAATAAAGCACTGCATTAAAGCGGAAGCGTATTTTTTTTTTTATTTTTTTTTTTTTTTTTGTTTTGCTTAACTTTGTAAGACTTTGTTGACAGCAGCGCAAAAATGTACAAAGAGGAAATTATTTAATATGATAAAATTCATAAATAAGAATTTCTGGGAAAAAGGTAGTGCTTGTTAACATTTTATTTCAACATTTAAGTGTAAAAAAGGAAATGCTTTAAAATTGTTAGTGCCAAGACTTTGTATGCATTCTTAATTTGCTTTTGGAGGATTTTAAAACATTAATTTTCATGTAAATTTTTATTAAGATTTTATAAAATATTCTTTTGGCCTACCAAATTAAAACTACAATGAAGGCAGAAAGATTAAAAAAAGCAATTAATAAATTATATGAACAAAACCATGCTCAAAATAGGCTATGAATTTGTTACTGGTTAAAAGTCTGATATACGAAAAAAATTCTTTGAGAAAGATTCATCATCAAGCTAATGATAATATAAAAAAAAATTGTAATCTTGTATAAGTTTTGATTATATATTATGCGCTACGCTTACATTTTTTGCAACATTTTTTACTACACCGACCGACACATATTTTTACCTATGATAAATTTCAATTAGATATGATTAGGGGATTAAAAGAAAGTGTAGCCGTGTATCCCATTTTTTTCATATCAAGTTAGAAAATTCTTTAAATTGCGTTTTAATTTTTCTCTGTAATTTTTGTTTTTATTAATCCTATATTATCGTATATAAACGGCTTTAAAGGAATATTTATATATTTTTACAAGCAGCCAATAGTGGTCCGCGTCTTCGCCACGTACGTTTTTTTATCAATAAGGAGTTTTAACACGTTTTTGTTACTCTAACAAAAACCGGGGATGATTTCTTAAAATAAATAAATACTTTAATTAAAAGAATTATTATTAAAATTTTAAAATACAAATACCCTTATGCTGTGCTGTAGCACAAATATGACATTTTAAAACTTATATCATAATTCTTATTTTCTTAAAATTTCTTAAAATAAATAAATACTTTAATTAAAAGAATTATTATTAAAATTTCGAAATACAAATACCCTTATGCTGTGCTGAAGCACAAATATGACATTTTAAAACTTATATCATAACAATCGACCCAGTACTTTTGGAGTTTACCTGGAAAATTTCCACTTCAGTTTTATATAATAGTATAGTTATAGATATAGATATAGATATAGATATAGATATAGATATAGATAAAGATATAGATATAGATATAGATATAGATATAGATATAGATATAGATATAGATATAGATATAGATATAGATATAGATATAGATATAGATATAGATATAGATATAGATATAGATATAGATATAGATATAGATATAGATATAGATATAGATATAGATATAGATATAGATATAGATATAGATATAGATATAGATATAGATATAGATATAGATATAGATATAGATATAGATATAGATATAGATATAGATATAGATATAGATATAGATATAGATATAGATATAGATATAGATATAGATATAGATATAGATATAGATATAGATATAGATATAGATATAGATATAGATATAGATATAGATATAGATATAGATATAGATATAGATATAGATATAGATATAGATATAGATATAGATATAGATATAGATATAGATATAGATATAGATATAGATATAGATATAGATATAGATATAGATATAGATATAGATATAGATATAGATATAGATATAGATATAGATATAGATATAGATATAGATATAGATATAGATATAGATATAGATATAGATATAGATATAGATATAGATATAGATATAGATATAGATATAGATATAGATATAGATATAGATACATAGATCACACACAATTTATTTATGCGGCCATATATGCAAACTCGAAAAAAATTGTTAAATTATAAAGTTATAAATTGTTTAGAAAAAAAGAAGCCCAAAAAAAATAAGAACAAGCCGTTTACAGGGCTTGTTCATAAAAAATACAAAGATAAGTGGCAACCCTATACGCCATCTTGAATTTTAAAATTCTGTAGTCAGATTCGAAACCAGCAATCCCCTAAAACTGCCAGCCACGGAGTCTCTCTTAGGCAGCGCTTATATACATTGTACTTGCTTATAAGCAATGTTAACAAAAAATGTTTAAATTTTTTACTGCATCTATGTATAAATAGTCGAAGGCAAAACAATTCCGTACCATTTTCTCCTGTGTTGCTCAACCGATTTTGATGATTTTTTTTTAATGAATCAGAGTAGGAAGAAGCACCGAAGACTTTTTATAGAAGAATGCTTGCTGCGATACCCGGTGTCGCTTGGGGGTGGTATGGCGAAATGATCGAATTTCGACCACTGGTGTACTCTAGTGTTATAAACATGTATACGTGTTTTTTGAAATTTTATACTCAATTTAAATCGTCACATCGCCGCCTAAGAAATTTCTTAAACACATGATGATTAACCCATTAAGACGGAGAGAGCACAATTTTCAGACGATATGTGAGACTTATTTTCTGAAAAAAAAAATTTACATAAAAAATTCGAAACATACCTTTTCAACTATTTTTGAGGTCGCTTTTTCGATTGATACAATCCGATTTGAACCGCAATGACTTTAAAAACCAATATGGCGCATTTTAAATAAGACAATTACAAAATTTCTTGTTAATTTTTTTTTGTTATTTTTGTGAATCTTTTCGCATCAATAAAATGACTGAATCGATGCCAAACCACCACCAGAAGTACACAAAATATCTTAACTATAACTACCAATAGGTAAGATTTTCAAAATTCGAGATGGCGGATCTAAAATGGTCAACCAAATTTCATAAAATGCTTCAAAATTACAAAAAAATATGTATAGGGGAGTTTTGAGGTCGCTGATTACGAATTTGAGATAAGATTCAAAGCAAAAAAAAAATATGCCTAGTTCTAGTTTAGATATTTTGTGTACTTTTGCTTTGTGTACTTTTTTTATTTAAAATGCGCCAATTAATAACTGCACCAAGCTGTCTCAAAAGTAGTAGAATAGCGATTCTTAGAATTTTTTATTTCAATTTTTTATGGCAGAAAATGAGTTTAAAATATCGCATTAAAATTGTGCTCTTCTCGGACTTAATGGATTAAATCAATAAAAAGAAAATAATATTTAAAATAAAGGCAATGATTGACGTACATCTTATCTTAACGTAATAGCAGTAATAAAATAAGCTGAGCTCTAATGTATAACATCAACACATTTCATTAAATATTTAGTAGTAGAGAAAGTAACTTACTTACAATTATGGTTAATAACCCTTATGGATTTATTTTCCCCCATAAAAATTATAATAATTGTGCGCCAAAACCAGTGAATCTTAACCTACTTGGCACAATTAAGGCAAGCTTTAAAGCTCTGCCTAAGTATTCAAAGTATTTAGACTGCGCTCAATTTTATATCCAGCTCGCACTTCAATGGCGTCAATTCAATTTGCGAGTGAAAAAAAAAACAAAAACAACAGCCAAATCTTCCGAATTACCTCCGACCACAGCTGCGATTTTGCTACATTTAAACATGATTTTTTTTTTCTTTTTCGTTGATATTTTTGGTGTTGCTATAGTTTTCTTTTTATTCCTTTTTTTTTGTCTACTTGTATAGCTTGGCTTAAATCCTGCCAACAGCACAGCGCGTCTGCATTATCATCACGAAATTGTGATTTAAGAAAATCATTGTACGAACGCTCTCAAGACGCTACTTTTGTCTTTTTTCTTCTCCTTTTTTTTTTTGTTGCTATCTCTTTCTATTTAATACATTGTCTCATTTCGTTGCGGGCGACAAGTTTTTATGTGAAAACGAAATCTTTTCTGTATTCTCTAGTTTTTATTTTTTTTCTTTTTCTTATATTTTGTGCATCCTTAAGAGGGTCCTCTGGTAATCTATGCCAAATTTTAGCCTTTTTTCAAA
The DNA here is from genome assembly GCA_914767935.1 of Coremacera marginata. NCBI lineage: Eukaryota > Metazoa > Arthropoda > Insecta > Diptera > Sciomyzidae > Coremacera > Coremacera marginata. The sequence continues at coordinate 16,067,574 of OU612047.1, forward strand.
ATATTGTGGAAAGAGAACGAGTAAAGATATTTTAGTTCCGTTTTTTGATTTGGGTAGCTTAATTTATTGAAAAAAATACAAAATTTTGAAAAAGTGAATTCATGGACCGTTCAGAAAGTTCTCGGCCTGGTAACGAGGTTCTCCGGAAAAAAGGTGGGTCCAAATTGCGCACGATTCCAAGTGTAAACATCGTCTGAAAAAAAAAAAAAATATTCAGTTACTTAGAATGAATGTCCCTATATCCCCTACCTCGGAAACAAAAATCGAAATTTTTTTAGGGGGGGAGCCGCCACTTTGAAAATGAAAAATCGAATTTCGACCTTTTTTTTTGTAGTTTAGTGTAGAAAAAAAATAGTAAACATTATTTTTTCGGCAAGTTTGAGGTAGGGGCTATAGCGGCGTAAATTCTGCGTCGTTTCATGCCTCATATATCAAAATCGGTCAAAAACTGTTTGAGTTATCGTGCGCAAAGTTTTGAAAAACATGGTTTCGAGAAAAACGCGTTTAAAGTTTTAACTTCAATTTTGAGGCACACAAATGACATTAACACATATTTTTTTAATACAATACTTACGAATATTAATCGGCAATTCCAGCCCCATAAAGTGTGCCTTCCTCCATCTCATAAAACGAGTTTTCCATGGCTTTTTGGGCTCTGCGGGCTGTGCGACCCTCTTTTGATGATGCGTACGTTTTTAGCTCTGAGCGTTGAAGTCGTTTTCCGTCGCGAGATTCAGCATACATCTCGGCTTGTGGGCCGATGACAATACCCATTGTTGACATTATTTTTAAAATACTTGTGAAGCCTTCGTTGAAAATGCAGGCTGCCAGAAAATTTGCGATTTCGGCTGTGGTAGCACCACAGTGGATATGTTTCGGCGCAAAGGTCCACAAAAGCGAGTTGAACGATTCGTTACAATTTTGCGTTTCACCTCCAGTGCATCGGTTGAGTAGATCGTCGGATGATAACGCTTCGTATATGGGCTTCATTACTTGCAGAACCTTTCCATCAAGTGGGGCGTACGTGTGGTGAAATGAGGCTAATGAGCCTTCTGCTGCTGACTTTTGATAGGCGCACCAGCTGGACTCACCAGGTGGGCAATACATATGTTGTGGATTACTATCACTTGAACTTTTGTGATAATATGTTGACCATATTTCTTTTCTCATGTTTCCACAGAGTCCTTATTACGTCGAATAGCAAGTCCATAGTAAGTAGTCAGCTCGCTTATGACTTTGTCTGTCAGTTTGCCAGTGCCTTTTCCACCGATGCCTTTGTTTTCTTTTTTGGCCTTGCGCAGCCGTGTGCCCATGCGTTTTTGCACGTGAGCGATGCACTCCTTTTTTGTGACAACGGGGTCGCCGTTATACGGATCAAGGTCTATAATGGCCTTGAAGGTTTTGCTGTCGCCATCGCCAATATATTTTTCATATTTTATGCCATATTTTTCGATCGATGAGGCAAACATTTCCTTCACGGCATCTACCTCCATCTTGCCCGCACTCCCACTGTGGTTGTTTGTGCATGTTTTCTGGTGCGATTCGTACCATTCTTCGAAGTCTGCAGAGTCATTTTTTTTCCCCCACATTTTGCATGCCTGGCAAAGGCTTGATTTGACAACGGAGTCAACCACTTTTTTGGTATGTTTACCGACGAGCGTAGTGACACCAAAAAAATACGAGAATCCCCGTTTTTTCCAGGTGCCATCCCCTGAAACGGTCAGCAATGAGGAGTCACAGTCAGGATTTTTTTCTTTCTGCTGTTCCTGCTCTTCTTTAACCGCATTCAACAGGCACTGCTTGTAAACTGCTTTAGCAGACACATGCATGTTTTTCAAGGTGCCATAGTACGCATCAAGGCACAATCCTTGGCATATGTCCATTAATCCGCAGAACATTTGGAGAGCAGCAAGCGTTTGGAAAAATGAAAAAAATTCCAAGAAACAGAACTGGAGGTTGTTTTCGATGATGACTTCATTGTCTTGCGTTTTCTTCAATTTTTTGGCCGATGTGCTGGCAAAGTCGGTGTCCTCTACTTGGGAGTGCTGGTTTCCACGGAAATGCCTCTTTTTTGTTCGATACGCGTACTTACGCGGCGCGTTTGGGTGGCTTTTTTTATCCATAGCAAAAAAAAAAACACAAAACGATTTTTCTTTTATTTTACAACAGCAGTTATCGCGCACGCGTAGCTTTCAGCGTTCGAAAATAAACTGAATCTCGTTCGTTTGCTTCTTTCATGTGAACACCTGGGCTCAAAATCATTTCAACCCCTAAATCAAAACATGCATGTATACATACTGCATGTATACATACTGTGTGTGTATATTTTGTAATATCAATACATATTTTGGAAGAATTCCACAGAATTTTCGACTAATGACTGCAGGCAAATAAACAACTTTGCTGATGCGTTATTTTGACGAAAACATACCTACACAAAAATGCCTGTATCTCCTAAACTATTTCGAATTTTGAAAAATCCTTTTGGGAAAATGTTTTTGAGTATCTGAGCAATAGAAATATGAAAAAAAAAATTTTTTCGGATTACCAGAGGACCCCCTTAAGCGAGCACTAAAGTCCTGAGACTTAGTGACGACAAGCAAATGGACAAGGAAAATATTTCCGCTTTCTTCAGCTTTGGCATCACGGAAGCTTTGCACTCTAGAAGATGAGTCGCTGAAATTGGTGCAAAAAACTAAAAATATGCGAAACAGAAGATGAGGTGGGTGAAAAATGTTCGGAATGGAATGGCAGGAAAAGTAAAAAAGTTAAACATAAAACTTGAAATTGTGGAAATTTGCTTGAAATGCATTTTAAAACAGTGTTAACTGCGTTGTTAAATTTAAGCTGCGCACATAAACGAGCTGAGACGAAGTTGAACAAGAAGAAGAAGAAGAAGTAAAGAAACTTTTTAACATTGCAAGTTTCCGCATGCATTCCCTAGAGTGTCCAGGAAATGCAGCAGGACTTTATCACAGCAACGAAAGATATAAATATATATGTACGTGTGGTTGATTGTGTATTTTATTAATTGATTATGATGCAGAGAAAACAAAAAAAAAAACGCAATACAGCTCAGCTGTTGTGCAAAGTTGCAATTGAAAAAAAAAAAAAATATTTAAGAAAAGTTTGATTAAAAACCGCTTCCAGACGAAGAAGTTTTTAAGCTGAGCGTAGGTTGAACATTTGAAAAATTTGTTTTTCGTATAAATCTCAACTTTCACCAAAACATTTGAGATTAGACTCAAAGTATGAGAGCTTACGAGAGCAACTTTTAAGTATAAAAGCTGAAGTATGAGAGCTTTAATAAAATTGCTTACAACTTGCAAATGTAACAAGAAAAAAAGCAGTTTATGTATAAATAACACTGTGCAACAATGCAGAGGGTAAGTATGGAAAAGTAACTGTAAATATTTTAATATTCTTTTATTCACAATTCATCTATAAAACAAAACAATTGAAGAATTTTAAGCTCAAAGAAAGGATTTTAATACCCCAACGCGTACTGCGTAAGGGGTATATTAACTTTGTCATTCCGTTTGTAACGCCAAGAAGGAGGCGTGGCAGGTATAGAAAAATTTATATATTTTTGATCAGCATTATCTCCTGAGTCGATTTCCGTGTGTCCGTCTGTCTGTCCGTCTGTCCGTCTGTCGACACGATTACAGCCGCAATTTTGAAGCTATCGTGATGAAATTCAAAATATAAATTTATTTTTAAAAAAGGAAGATCAAGTTCGAAAATGGGCTAAATCTGATGAAAACCACGTCTACCTTCCATACAAAGTGGCTTTATTTTAAAAGTAAAATTTCTTAAAAATCTGCGCAAATTAAAGAATTGTCTTTAAATTTTGCATATAGGCTTTGATATATAATATGAACCATCTCTATGATATATGGCAAAATCAGATCAAAACCACGCTTCCATACAAAGTGACGTCATCAAAATAGGAAAACTTTCGTTAATATATAAAACTGAATGTCATCGTGTATGTCGTTACTAAAGACTTCGAATATACTTCAATATGGGGGGTATTTTAGCATCGGTACCCTGCCGAAGCTCCACCAGTATAAAATTGAAAAGCATACATTTTGGCAGTTTGATAAAGCGTAAGAAAGTCGTGTGGCATATATGACATGTAAATTCTAATGCTTTGTCTACTCAAGGGACGACAATACCGGGATCACGGAATTTTTTAAGTCCTGAAAATTAGCCGATAAGAATCCCGCGAGAAATTCACAATTTTTGAAGTGAAACTTCTTAGGCGACACTGAGGCGATTTTTATTGAGGGAAAAACTTCAAAAAACATATTTTCATGTTTATAAACATTTAACAAAGAAAGAAAACCTTATTGTTTATAAACAGGTAACAAAACAGTGAAAACGTTTTTTGTAAACAATGTATATAAACATGTATATAAGCGTTGCCTACGAGAGTTGGCAGTTCTAGGGGTTTGCTGGTTTCGAAACTGATGTCAGGATTTTAAAATTCAAGATGGCGGATAGAGTTTCCACCTAAATTTGTTTTATTTTTACGAATTCGGTGCTGGGGCGAACACTAGGTAAAAATGGGTCGCTGAATCTGGATCCGGTGTCAGCGTTTCAAAATAAAGTAATTTCTTATAAAAGGGTTGCATGTGTTTTCACATGATTTTGAAATTTTGACAACGGATTTGGATTAAGCGACCTATTTTTAATAGTATTCGCCCCAGCACCGAATTCGTAAAAATAAAACAAATTTGCGCCATCTTGAATTTTGGCGGGTCTTATGGATATTCGTTGAAAGGATAAAGGTCTCTGTGGAAAAGATACGATGCAATTTATTTTTTTTTGTACCATATAGGAAATACAAAGGTATTCATGAACGATACAACTGGAAGCTGAACAAATCTAATTGGAATTTTTTGTTTACATAACCACATTTTTTTTTTTTATAAATAACTTAATTTTTGCACAGGGATCAGGCAAAATTTCAAAGAAATTCTGTAGTAATTTTTTATTTCGTTGAGGACTTTCTTCACATATTGTGTATGGGTTGTTCTATGTCAACCGGACCTCCCCCTCCCTGATCTGCTCATTTAAGGTTTTGAGTAAAAATGTCGTGTTAGGGCTTTTCGTTGAAGTATCTTCTTTTGAAATCCATGGGTACTCTTTTTCAATTCAAGATGGTTATCAATCAGTACGAGGGCTTAAGCAAAAAGACTACCCAAAAATCATTATAACAGTCAAAGTTTAATGATTTGAAAAATAAAATACTGTTGTGTAAGAATTGTCTACTTTTAAAAGTCTTATCTCACCTTTTTCAATTCAAGATGGCTGTCGCTGATGATGGCTTTAACGAGAAATTAACTCAAAAAAAATCATTAAATTCAGAGTTTAATTCTTGCTTAAAAATTATTGAAAAGTGTAATTTTCGAGAAATTTTGCTTATGCTATATTTAAAAAAACCTAGTATAATTTATAAGCTGGCTTTGCCAGTTTTCAGCCTCACAAGTACTTCATTAAAACACCGAGTCTTACATGTTAAAGCTCAGTATGCTGTAGAAACGAAAACAAAATTCCCATAAGAAGTACATTGAGTTTTTAACAGTGAACAGGCAGCGGAATTTTATTTCGCTAGGTAGTACGCTGTTGAAGGAAAAAATTTGTTCAGTGTAGCCAAGTTCACAACCATGTGTGGAGAGTTAAAATGTCAGAATTTCGCTGGCATTTATATGCCCGTACATTTATTTGCTGCGGAAATTTGACATTCAACAATAAAAAAAAAGCTATAAGTATGTGTTGGTGTTGAATTTGTTATTAAGCAAATTTATTTAGTTTATTAAGTGCTTTTTCTCCACACAAAAAATGTGGAGAAAATTAATATTAAAAGAAACCAAAATTTCGCGTGTAGAGTTATATGCCCAAAAATGTTCGTTCCTACAGCATACTAAGCTTAATTTGTCAGTTTTTATTTGGGCGATAAATTATCCAAGTATTTGCTATTTTTTACATTACTTAAAAAAAAGTTAAGTTTCATTTTTTCGGGTTCCATATTTTTTTTTTTTTTTTTTAAGCGGAGCTTTTTACGCCTCTCGTTCTGTGATTGCTTGACTAAAATCAACACTACAAAACTTTTCTTTTTTCGATACCGTTTTTCTTAGAAACTTATGGCTTCTTTGCTGCTTGCGTTTATTATAACAAGAACATTAAATTAAATATCAAATATAAACATCTTTCCTTTTGCCTGCCTCGGGGATTTAAACTCACACCATCCGATGATTAAGAGTTCACTACATTACGCATCGAGCCAAACTCCTTCTTTGATTCAATTTTAATTACAACTAAAGCTAGGCTGCATCACAAAACAATAATCTATTAATAGATTTTTTTAAATTAATTAAATTTTTTTTCTTTTTGTTGATGAAATGTAATAAAATTTACTGGTGTGAATATAAACTTTTGTTTTTTTATTCACTTTTTGTTGTTTTAAACTTTTAAATTTAAAAGTTCGCTTCTCTCGAGTGTCCAACGACGCACCTGTGCTTTTGTTTCTTTTTTTTTTTTTTACAAACAATAGCTCAAAACTATGCTTAAGCTATCCATCAAAAATTTATTGCATTCATTTTATCAAATCATTGATTGTGATTTGAAATTTTAAGTCCCAATCAATGATTTGAAATTTCAAGTCCCAATCAATGATTATAAAAAACTAGCTTATACCCGGCGCGCTTCGCTGCGCTCAGCGCTTATCCCCTAAAAGAGGGCGTAGCTTTAGTGAAGCCATGCTTTTATAGTAAGTTCTTACCGAGTTTTATTAATGTGTGACTTATTTCGAAAGCTATACCGAAAATTTTGGGTGCGGAAAAAGTACCACGCCCCTCGTTCAACACCCATAAAATGTTACCTGTGCAACGGCATGTGTAAATTGAGGTCGAATACTGAATTCCGAGGCTTTGCGACCTATAATTACAAAACTGTTCGAAATCGAAAATTTTAGGTGTATTTACGATCGGCAACAGACTTCACAGGAACCCTCTCAACGCTTTGGTATAAAAATTGGCTTAGCGGTTTCGAAGCCTTTACGTGATATACACATATACCCACATACGTATATACATTAAGTCGCCTCACGCTCTTTAGAAAAAAATTTGTTCAGCCTCGTTCTTCAAAATAATCCATGGCTTATGTTTTGATGATCCACAAAATATTGCGACTAAAAATATTGGCTGGTATGGCAGTTAGAAAAAAACAAACGATCAGAAATAAGAGTAATGGAAAAAATTTTGCATCAAAAAGTCTTATATTTCCGTTGGACCAAAGATAATGCGGATTTTTTGGATTGTTTTAACTTTTTTCATATTATTTTCACTAAAATTCAAACGAATCTTTTCCTAAACTAATTTTAGTCAAATAAATTGTACAATGTAAAAAATGTGTACATTTTTTTGTAATTTCATTCAATTTAGCAATTCACTTTACACTTTATTTTATCATCCATAGATAATTTATTTGACTAAAAGTAAAATGGCAAAACAAAAAAAAAATTTAATTTGCATTTTAGTGAAAATAATACAAAAAAAAAAAAAGTTAAAAAATTTAAATTTATAGAGTAGAGTAAAAATTTAAAATTTATTAGTGCAGATTGGAAGAACTTTTTAATTACTATTATTTCTGACCGTTTGTTATTTTTAACTACCGCGCCAGTAAATATTTTTATAAAAAACTCGATTTTTACAGAATATTTCAAACCATTCCGTGGCATACTGGTTGACGTGCGAGGCTTGTATACCATAGAACCCAGGTTCGAATTCTATCTGACACAGAAAGTTTTTTCAATTGAATTAATTTTTCTGTTCGGCCGCCATCTCTATGCAGACAATGGCAAACCTCAGAGAGTAAAAACTGGCATTAAAAGCTTCTTGAGAACATAAGCCGTTCGGAGTCGGCATAAGCCTTGTAGATCCAGTTCTCGATCATTTGTGTTCAAACATTTCACAACACGCACGCATAAGAAGCTCGGTCAAAGTCTGAAATGGCCATTTCCTTTTTGTTTTTTTTTTTTTTTATTTCAAACCATTCCAGCTCACGGATGACTATCGCTACAGTCGAAATATTTGGGGAATCATCATAACAAAAAGCATTATTTTGAGGAACCGACCCGAACACCTTTTTTTGTGAGCAGCCTTAGTATACATACATACATTTTTTACAGATAGATAGATGAGCAGAAAAAGTAGGTATGGCAACATTTATATATAAAGTGACCGCCACTTGGTCCCATTGCACCTATATACCAAGTTCCACTATCAAAACGCGTACAGCTCAGAAATTACAATGATTTTTGAAAAGTCGTCTTAAATAAAGTGTGACACGCCCATTTTTTAAGAGTTCTAGCAGTATCCATATGAACTAATCTACCAAGTTTTAGTCTTTTACTGTAAAAAAAGTCTGATATATATCCTTTTTATGGATTTGTGGGCATTGAAAGTAGGCGTGGCAACATTTATATATAAAGTGAACGCCAATTTGACCCATAGCACCTACATACCAAGTTTGTCTATAAAAACGTTCACATCTCAGGAATTAAAATTATTTCTAACCGATAGCCCAGGCAGCTAACTTAGTTATAATTTTTAAATTGTAATGAACTATAGTACATTAATACATAAGTAAATGAATAAATTAAATAAAATTATTTCTGAAAAGTGGGCACAGATATAGTCCTACCATGCACAATTTTTGCAAAGCTGTCGAGAGTAAGCGTATGAAATTAATAACCATATTTTAGTATTTAACGATGAGAATCGTCTGATTTATAGAAGTTCTATTAATTTGTGGGTAAAAAGAAACCAAGTGGCGGCCGTGGCGTAGCGGGTAGAGTGTGTGGCCCATACGCGAGGGAACCCTGGTCCGAATCCCACCTGACACGGAAAGTTTTTCGATTGAATTAATTTTTCTGTTTGGCCGTCATCTCTCTGCAGACAATGGCAAACCTCAGAGAATAAAAACTGCCATGAAAAGTTTCTTGAGAACGTAAGCCGTTCGGAGTCGGCATAAAACATGTACGTCCAGTTCTCGATCAATTGTGTTCAAACATTCCACAACACTCACAACACAATTGATCATAAGAAGCTCGGTCAAAGTACTTTCAAGGACTGAAATTGGCCATTTCGTTTTGTTTTTTTTGTGGGTGGTACAAGTGGGCGTGGCAAATTATATATATATATATTGACTGCCACTTAGAGCACCTGCATATCAAGTGTTACTATCAAACGTGTGCAACTCAGGAATAAGCATGATTTCGAAAAAGTTGGCGTAGATATGGTGCGACTACGCCCATTTTTAAACAGTTGCCGACAGTGACCATATGAACTAAATTACCAAATCTTAGTCTTCTACGGCAAAAGCCGTCTGATATAAAGCATTTTTACTGATTAGTGGGCGGTAAAAGTAGGCGTGACAACGTTTATATTTACAAAGTGACTGCCACTTGCACCCTTAGCACCTGCATACGAAGATTGGCTATGCAGGCTAAAGTGGGCGTAGATATAGTGCGGCCATGCCCATTTTTTATACATTGACCGACAGTAACCATATGAACTAAATTACCAAATCTTAGTCATCTACGGCAAGAGCCGTCTGATATAAACCATTCTTACTGACTTGTGGGCGGTAAAAGGGGGCGTGACAACATTTTTATTTACATAATGACTGCCAGTTGCACCCAGAGCACCTGCATACCAAGATTGGCTATGAAAACGTGTACAACTCAGGAATAAGCATGATTTCGATAAAGTGGGCGTAGATATAGTGCGGCCATGCCCATTTTTTATACATTGGCCGACAGTAACCATACGATCTAAATTACCAAATCGTAGTCTTCTACGGCAAAATCCGTCTGATATAAAGCATTTTTACTGATTTGTGGGCGGTAAAAGTGGGCGTGACAACGTTTATATTTACATAGTGACTGCCACTTAGATCCATAGCACTTGCATACTAAGATTCACTATCAAAACGTGTACAACTCAAGAATAAGCATGATTCCGATAAAGTGGGCGTAGATATAGTTCGGCCACGCCCATTTTTTGTATATTGGCGGATAGTAATCATATAAACTAAATTATCAAATCTTAGCCTTCTATGGCAAAAACCGTCTGATATAAAGCATTTTTACTTATTTGTGGGCGGTAAAAGTGGGCGTTACAACGTTTATATTTACATAGTGACTGCCACTTGTATGCATAGCACCTGCATATCAAGATTCACTATCAAAACTTGAACATTTTAGGAATTAAAATAATTGCTGAAAAGTGGGCGTAGATATAGTGTGACCACGCCCATTTCTTGTACAGTCACCGAAAGTAACCATCTGAACAAAATAACCAAATTTAAGTTTTATATGATTAAAACCGTCTGATATATAGAAATTTTTTTGGTTTGTGGGCGATAGAGCCAATTTGGGTTGTATGGGAGGTACCACGCCCCCTTGCCCAATCAACACCAAACTTCACAGGAACACTTCCCGAATGTTGCTTCAGTATCCCTCAAAATTTCATAGAGTTTGGTTCGGTGGTTTTGGAGTCTATACGTGATATACACACATATCCACATACCCACATACCCACATACCCACATACCCACATACATACATTCATTTTTATATATATAGATTAATGTAATCAATTTTTTTGAAACTTCAACCACATTCAATGATTTGAAAAAAACGAATTCAATCATTTTTTGCATTTTGGGCTGTAGAGTGTACAGCACACTTCGGCTATCGCCGTGAACAGTTTTGATCAGCGAGTCCTTCAGCCGCCATTTTGAATTATTTTTCATCGAAAAAATTGTATAATATTCTTAAATTATACACTAATAAATGGAACAAAAGTATTTTTTCAAAAAAGATTTACGTTCGCTGAAAAAAAAAATTCTGAAATTACGTTACGTTTCTACTAGAAACTCGCCTTAAAGATTTTCAAATTTTCGGTGACAAATATTACGGGCAGTCCACACACATATTTTTTACGATTCTTCATTCAAAATTTTTATGGATATATTTCATCAGTAAGCTGACATAAAAATTGCATATATAAAAATATTCATTGAATTTTCAAGTTCATTTCATTTTCTCAATCGCGAACAGTCCCGGGATTTGAATTTTCGATGCTGATATTTCCGGTATTGTGAAAACCTTTCGACATGCCTTTCGCCCTTATATGTATGAACAGAGTAGTTGTGCTTTATGTATATAATTGAACATGCAATTGAGTTTGTCGTTTTGTCCTTCCCATTCCTTTACGAGCGGGAGTTTGACGAAAATTAACAATTTAATTACAACATTGCAATTTAATTAATGCAATTACAATTAAATTGAATAAATGAAATCGTATTTTGCGTACACGACGTACATGTATATTTATACATGGACCCTGGGGAGCTCATAACGTCCATGTTCATACACAAAGTTCAAAGCTTTGGCTGTTGTGTGTGTGTAAAGTTTACTGCTGCACGCACATTAAGTAGCATTATATGCGTTAACTATCTGCTTATGTGTGTGTCAGTGTGTCTGTGTGTGCGTACGTGTATGAGTGTATGTTTCCATCGAATTGTAATTTAGATGATTTCATTGCTGCCAGCATCTAGTTTGAGCCGCCGCCGCCTATTGACTCAACTAGGATCTCTATAATGCCCAAAGTGTTTGTTGGCGCTTCGTTGGTGTTGATGTAATTTATTTGTTTATAGTGTTGGTGTTGTAGTTGTTGTTGCTACTAACATTTTTATTGTCATTGGCATGCATTTGATATCAATTAGTTGGTCATTTCAGTTGCCCCGAAACGCTTGTCGTGATATACAAAAATTTTACTTCTATTCTTTTATGTTTATTTATTTGCGAGCATAATTAGCGGTATTTTAAAAAAGTTGCTTAATTGAGCTTCTGCTGGTGGTCATGTTTTCATTATGAAAATGATCATGTTTTCAACCAACTACATATCAAATTGTGGCAGACACAATTGAACATAAAAAAAAAAACACAATAAAAATATTAACATAATTTCAAAACAATCATTTAAATTAATATTTGTTGAAAACAATGAGGTTTTTATAGGCTAAGTTTTGCTCTGATTATTTGCGAATTATTGTTAAACAATGTTCGTTTATTCTCCTTTCTAAAATTATTTTAATGTTTTTTTTTTACGACTGCAGTTGGGGCCATGTTTATGATTCGACTTTTTCTACTTACAGCTGTGTTCGATGAAATAAAATTGCTTGATGTTTATCAACCAACTTTTTATCAAACTTCAAATACTACTTTTGTAAAATAAAAACACATGGCAATCCTGGCACATGACGCTGACATAAATGGTGATTCGCCATTCTTTAAAATGGGAGTGGTGAAGAGTTTTCATACTTTTTTCTTGTTAAAGTTATATATTTTAATAAAATAAGACGAAACAATAAAGGTAAGAGCAGTGACATTAAAAACTAACCACTTTTGAAAATATACTATTGAAGTTTAGTCCAATAAAATGGGTCGCGGAAAACATTGTTGTCCTGAGAAACGTCTTTTAATAAAAAAATTAATTAAAGACGGAAAAACGTATAAATTCATATAAAACAGAATAGGTTATTCTGCTCAAATGATAAAAAATGCTATTAAATGCCAAGAAAAATGTGAAACTCGAGGTAAAGTCAGGAAAACAACACCCCGTGAAGATTCGGCAATCCTCAAAGCAGCTAAGAGTGATCCTTTTATCACCTCCAGAAGTATTAAGGAAGACTTAAACCTAAATATCAGTGCCTACAGTACAGACTATGTGAGGCACGACTGCAAGCTAAAAGACCCAGGAAGGTTTCCCTCGTTACTAAAAAGCAGCGCGCCAAGAGGTTAGAGTTCGCGAGAGAACAAGCAGGTTGGTCACCATCAAAATGGAGGAATATTCTTTGGACTGACAAGTCAAAAATTTAAATTTTTGGTTCCAGTGGTACTAGGAAATACGTTCGAAGACCACCTTCCAAGGAATACTGTCCACAATGCACCTTGAAGACAGTAAAACATGGAGGTGGTAAAATGATGATTTGGACCTGTTTTTCGCGGAATGGTGTTGGTCCGATATTTTGGATAAAGGACACCATGACCCAATTTTTGTATATAGATATATTGAACAATACGATGCTGCCGTATGCTGAGGAAGAGATGCCTCTTTGAGGGATTTTCCAGCAAGATAATTATCCAAAGCATGCGGCGAAAAATACGAAGGCTGGGTTCCAATGTATTTGAGGGTGTAAAATCGTTTGTACAGCACCAACTTTTCACAGTGTTCAAATAAGAACATTTAAAAAGTTGGGATAGTACCACTTTTATTTTGCAGGAACCTATAGTTCCTTATTAAAATTCTGTGCTTCGCAAATTCGAAACTTTGGACTTCATTTTTTTTTTTTTTTTTTTGAGAATAGATTTTTATACCCCAACGCGTACTGCGTAAGGGGTATATTAACTTTGTCATTCCGTTTGTAACGCCAAGAAGGAGGCGTGGCAGGTATAGAAAAATATATACATTTTTGATCAGCATCACCTCCTGAGTCGATTTCCGTGTGTCCGCCTGTCTGTCCATCTGTCCGTCTGTCCGACTGTCGACACGATAACAGCCGCAATTTTAAAGCTATTCAATATATTCAATATATAAGTTTATTTTTAAAAAAGGAAGATCAAGTTCGAAAATGGGACAAATCGGATGAAAACCACGCCTACCTCCCATACAAAGCGACTTTATATTAACCGTAAAATGTCTTTAAAATCCACAAAAATTAAAGAAATGCCTTGAAATTTGGGAGGTGAGCTTTGCTCTTTAGTCTTAATTCTGGCTTTGAAATTTGAAAAATCGGATGAAAACCACGCCTACCTCCCATACAAAGTGGCTTTATTTTAAAAGTAAAATCTCTTAAAAATCTGCTCAAATTAAAGAAATGTCTTGAAATTTTAGATATAGGCTTTGATAAATAACATAGACCACCACTATGATATTTGGCAAAATCGAATTAAAACCACGCCTACCTCCCATACGTAAACGTAAAATCCACAAAAATTAATGAAATGTCTTGAAATTTTGCACTTTAGCTTTGACATATAATATGAATCATCTCTATTATATATGGCAAAATCGGTTCAAAACCACGCCTACTTCCCATACAAAGTGACGTCATCAAAATAGGAAAACTTTCGTTAATATATAAAACTGAATGTCATCGTGTATGTCGTGGCTAAAGACTTCGAATATACTTCAATATGGCCGCGGGGGGGGGGTATTTTAGCTTCCGTACCCTGCCGAAGCTCCACCCTTACTAGTTTTTGTATACGAATGTCAAATGGCGTAGGGTAACATCAAAAGGGTGCCAGACAGGAATTTATGATGGAAAACACTGGAAGAGAAATTCTAAAATCAAGGAAAATTGCCTTGAGCCAAGAAAAAAATGCAAATAAATCTGCATTTAAGTCATAGAAACTTCAAACTAATAATGAAATTTTACTTAAAATTAGTCACTTTTTTTAACTTTAAAACAAGAAAATTCCTTTAAATTAAGGAAAATTTCAATTAAAAATTACAGAATTAAAATTAAATACTTCTTTAAAAATAAACAAGCATTTTTAAATCAATACCTTAAACCGTTATTTCGTAACCCTCTCATAAAACACACATACACCACTAAGAGGGTAACACCACTCTAGAGTTAGAAAAAGTGGGCCTGTTTTAGATTTTTTTTTTTTTTGACAAAACTTGAAATATTTCATAAAAACCAATTACATAGTTTTATTGTATACATGTCTAAACACATTACAAATTTTTTTAATAATTTTTTATAAAAAAATGGATGCGGTTTTTATATCCATGTGATGAAGGTCTGAAGTTGCATAGTCAAACGGGCGAAAGCGGTGTACAGCTAGTAATTGACCTGGAACATAAAAAAAGCGTTTTTTAAATGTGTAATACATCATTTTTATAAGAACGTATCAGAATTGTAGAATATTGATTTTTATAGAAATTGCGCGCGTTTGACATAAAACTTCATTTTTGAGATAAAAAAATTAATGTAAAATTGTTAACAAAACATAAACTATTAAGACAAACATAAATATCCCTCATAGTTGTGTAAAGATAGTTGTATTAAAGAGAATACTTATATGAGATCTAATCTTTCGCCCAGTTTTAACAAAACGATTTCGAGAAAATCGCGTTTGTAAGTATAAAGTTGTATTGCCTCCTCGGGTCGCTTGCGTGCCCCTTGATTTTCGTATTGATTTTATGTGCAGACCCTTTAATTGGCGATTTCTGCACCATATAATTGGTCATCCAAGTTCGTCTCATCGTCTTCTACCCGATTTCTGGTCTCTTTTCGGCACGCTGCATTATCTGCTGAAATGACAAGCTCAGAACTTTCTGCCGACTATGAAAAGAATATTTTCTCATTCCTCTGATCCTAAACTATCATTTAAAACAAAAAAAATTTACGATTTTTTGAAACCTTTTAGAGTGGTTTACCCCAGTAAAGTCAAAAAAATTGGAGTTCCAGAATTTCATTCATAATTTTTTTTTTTTTTCTTCAAATTTTAATATACAACTGAACAAATTCGCAAGTTTTCTTTAAAAAATTACTTTTCAATTCTTTTTAAATAAATTGAAAACCCGTTTTTAAAAAAGACATATTTTAATATAAGCTGATTTTACGTCTATAACTCCCAAAGATTAGTTTCCAAGTTAAATGTTTTATAAAAAAGAAAGCTAAATTTTTTATGAAAAATTATCACATCATATTGTCATATTATGATATCAATTATCGATATCATAAATAATTCATCATTCAGTGGTCCGCGGTTGTTTGCGTCAGCTAAAATGCTTGATTTTTAACGCATTTAGCCGGTGAACTCAATTAAGCGGACGTAATTAACCTGGAACCACTGTATATCATCAAATTGAGAACTCGACTTAAATAATTTATAAAAATTTATTCATTTCATTCTTTATTTTTTACTCATCATGTATTCAATAATTTTTTTATTTAATTTTGTCTTGCTCAATTTTGAATTAAAAAATTTCAGTACCGGAAGAATCATTAAAAACAATTTTTTGATATAACTTTTCTGCTGTACTGTAAATAAAGCATTAATCCCTTTTTTTCATTCAAAGTCATAAATCGCAACAAGTCAATTTTTTGTGTATTTAAAAGTCGTTGAGCTGCGATGACAGAAATTCTAATGTTAGGAAAACTAAAATAAGAACAATATTTTTGGAGGAGAATTAAGACAATGAATTAGAATGAATTGTGGAAAGCGCTAATATTATAGCAGCTTGTAGCCCACTCACACACACGCATTTTGAAAACACTAATATTGCTGTTTTGTTGCAGTAAATTTAAGCTTTTTATTGAAAAGCTTGTCATTCGAAAAAGAAACCATAAACGCTGGTTTGTGTAGAGACTTGAACAGTGATATCTGAAATTGTGCTTTCAAGCTTTGTTTTGGAGACTTGAAATAATTGCGAAAATGTTATGGTATATTATTCCTATTATCGCATATTATTGCTGTTAACTATAACTTTTATAGGTCGTGGCACAATTTGAAGGGAGTTTTTTAGTCACTTTATCTTCGAAAAAAATTAGTTATCTTTATAGCATTTTGTATCAATTTTATTTTATTCGAACACAGAACCTTTCTTCAAATTTATGTTAACTCTACCAAAATTCGGAAGCTTTTTATCTCTGTTTATATTGATTAATACTTAATAACGACAATAGGGCACTCCAAACGATGTCCATCCGACATGTTCGACAATATAGCGGCTCTCTTTTTCGTTGGCCCCAAATGGTCGTACATGTCGAATGGACTTCATTATTTTATAGTTTTCAAAGAGTGCACATCGAGCGCATTAGATATTTTGTAGCGTAAAAATGACGAATGTATTGATGTTAACAATTATTTTTGTACTCTTTACAATGTATTTTCTATGTTTCTTCTTCTAAATTACTTTAATTCTCATAATTCTTTCCAAAATTCAACATTTCTTATGTTAGTCATTTGTTGCGCAAGATGTGGTTCGCTAAAAAATTTTAATCAAATGAAAAATTGCACAAGTTATATGGACACACACACGAACGATACTACAAGTCGGATCAGTGATGTGATTCTGATATAGTGAAAAATCCCGATCACATCCCTATTTAGACCTGTTTATCCCACCAAAATGACACAAAAAACCCACAAAAAATCCCACCAAAATAATTATACTAATAAAGTTTTTTATCCAATTTACGAAAATAAATAATTATCAGAAACAAATTATATTAAAGTGTGTAAGTTTATTTAAAACGAAACAAAACAAATTTTGGCTTAAGTCTACCTTAATGAACCCACTGAATTTCAAGTAGTTTCTTGGGCCACAGGGTGGATAGTGGCCTTTTTTCCAATACCATTATAATCTTAGAATAAAAATGCTACCTTGAAGGCATGCTACAATTTTAATTTTGCCGTGCCTTGTACCAAAGAACTTTCTAAAATTTAAGCGGTTTCATTAAACAAGACTTACACCCAAATTTTATATATTCATGTAAGAACTTGTACAATCTGAACTGTAAAAACAATTCAATGAGATCAATAAAATTTTTTATACCTATATACTATATATAAGGAACATGTACTCTCATAAATAATAATATGACTTATTAAATTTATTATGAATGAAACTTAAAAAAATTTTATTCGAAGCAATGCGAACAATTCTGTAATGAAATTACTTGCCTTTTCACTTACTAGAAAGTTGTGATGTTTTTCTGACTTAACGTTGTATTAGTGAGGTTTTACTTTCTAAATTGATAAAACAGCAGTTCTCTAACTTTTATTTTTGGGGAAAATTTGTTATATAAATCGAAAAACTTTGTTATGTACATTAGGTTGGGCAGATGCTAAATGAAAAAATTTTGTTTTTGTTTTTTTTAAAACACAATAGGAACTAAAAGTTGCGTATTTTTACGTTGTTTCAAAATAAGTTAACCATATTTAAATTTCAAATATGTTTTGGCCCTCTACCAGAGCTTTCATGACTAAAACTTTTGTTATTTGTACTGCCATTCCACATAATAAAGTTCTGTCTGCTTGCGAACTTTTTTCCTAATAATTTTAGAACGCTTAGACCGAAAATCGTCATTAAAACTATTTTTGCTTAAAATGAAGTACAATAAACAAAATAATTTTACCAAAATACATAAACCTTAAACATAAATAAAAGATATGCAAAAAATCACTCATACGCTTCGAAAACAAAACATATCTAATTCTGCAAAAACTGTCCTTTTCATGTTGATTATTGAATTAAGTGACTCGAATTAGTTATTTGGCTGCAAATATGGGCGAAATTTTCTTTATAAAATACCTGATAAAAATTGAAAAAATTTCAGTCAGAAAAATTCTGGTAGAAGGCCAAAATTTATATTCATTTCAAAAATAATAAGTCAGAAAAGCTCTTGTAGAGAGCCAAAAGTTATTTTAATTTCTAAAATGGTAAGCGTATTTTAAATCAGCGCTAAAATGCGTAACTTTTGATACCTGTTGCATATTCAAAATAAAAAGAAAAAATATCGCCCCAGCGTAAATCCAGTTGCTTGAAGTGAGTACGGAAAAACGCCTTATGTTCGAAAATAAATTTTGTAATTTATTGATACATGGTATAAGTACATTAAGAACTATGTTCTTTTAAAGTACAAAGGCTTAATAACAGAGCAATTACATTATATAAATAAATAAGGAACAATATATATATATTCAAAAATTGTAAATCAAAAATAATTGTAAGTTAAATCACATGAAAAATTGACATTTGAAATTAAAGAAAAGGAAAATCAAAGGATTTATTATTATAAGTAAAAATTTTGGAGAATTAAATTAGAAAGAATGAGTTTTGCAAAAAGGAAAAAAAATTAAGAAGACAAAATTAAGAGAGAATTGAAGAAAGGTATTATTAAAGAGATAGATATAGAGGCAAATAAACTGATAATTTACAATATGCTCTGTGAGAAATGTGCAATTGTGGCATTCTTAAAGCGTTCATATCCGACAATTGATTTCAAGTTTGTTGGTAACGCATTCCATAGCCTGACAGCGTTAATAAAAAATAGCCTTGTAGAGTTTAAGAAGTTAAAATTCGGCAAATTGAGCATATGACTTCTGCGCGACTGACTAAACTGTAATTTATCATATAGGTATGATGGTTTTTTTAATTTGATTAATTTGTGAAGAAAGATGCAATTTCTGGCATTAAGATAACTAATTATATCACAACCAAGTATACTATTCCTGAATTGAGCCAAGTGATCGAATTTCCGTAGTCCATAAACATAACGGGTAGCATGATTAAATGCAATTTCTAATTTAAGCCGAGACCGTGAGTCCAGCTTGCTATATACATGTTCAGAGTACGTGATCACGGGAAGAACTAGTTGAATAACCAGTTTTCTCCTTGTATCAACAGGTGTATACTCAGCCGACATCCTTAGATTACGCAAGATATAATATACTTTACGAACAACGCTGTTTATGTGGTCAGTACATGTGAGAGTACAATTAATGTTAAAACCTAGGTTACACACACTTCTAACTAGTTTTATGTTCATGTCACCTATAAATAGTTTAGGGATATCCTCAAAGCAAATTTCATTTTTGCAAATGGGCAACACATAAGATTTTAGTGCATTTAACTGGAGACCATTTCTCTGAGCCCATTGGCTTATACAAAGCAAATCCTCATTCATTCTGCATACCAAGTCTTCTAAAAGACTAGTCCTACTAGATAAGTAAAGTTGTACATCATCAGCATATGCGTGCATTCTGGAATACTTGCAATTAAGAAAAATGTCATTTATAAACACAGAAAATAGAAGAGGGCCAAGAACAGACCCCTGGGGGACACCACTGCCAATACACTTATACTGTGAGAATCTATTGTTTACCTTAACCCTTTGAGATCTGTTGGTCAAGTAACTTTTTAACAAATTAACAGCACTTTCACAAAATCCATAAATATGTTTAAGTTTACGACAAAGAAGTGCGTGATTCACCGTATCAAACGCTTTCGAGAAGTCAAGCAAACATAACAATGTGACTAAACTATTATCATAGGAGCACCGTATATCATCAAGTACTTTTACTGTAGCTGTTGAACAGCTGTGGCCAGCACGAAATCCAGATTGAAGTGGAGAGAGAAGATTATTAGTCGTCAGGAAAACTGACATTTGTTCAGCCATAAGAGCTTCACAGACCTTAGATAGTGACGACAGAATACTTATGGGCCGGAAGTCCTTAGGCTCGGAAGCAGTGTTATGTTTTGCCACAGGCGTGACAGTAGCGATTTTCCAAGAATCAGGAAATGACGAAGTAGTGAGGCAATGGTTAAAAATATGTGTAAGAGGGCTAAGAATTTGACCAGCAATAAGTTTTATAAATTTTATATTAATTCCATCGTCACCAACCGCATTCGATTTAACATTCATAATGGACCTTGCTACGTCAGCTTCACTTACACAAGTAAATTCAAAGATTTGTTCAGCAGCGGGACTAGAAAATTCGTAAAAATCATGTTGAAAGTTTGAAGAATTAGAAAGAAAAAAATCATTGAGAATATCTGGGTCAATACGACATTCATAGCTTTGTTTTTCACATATTCCAAGCTTCTTCAAATTATTCCATAAGACCTTAGAAGGGAGAGATGTCTTAAGCTTAGCAGAACAATAATTTCTTTTTGAATTCCTCATTGTCAAAACAGCAGCATTCCTAGCACACCTATAATTTTCCCATTTGTCAGGCGTAGGATTTTTTCTCCATATACTGTGCAGCTTGTTTCGCTTTTTTAAAGCATACTCAACCTGACTTGTAAACCATGGACAGGACACATTTTTTATGGTGACAGTTTTAAGTCTGGAAAAATATTTTTCCAATGTGTTCAATGTGCTTACATTTAATACCTACATAGTTAAAAATAAGAAAAAAAACTAAGCTAAAGCAAAAAAACAAAAATTCTCCCCTCTCCATGCCGAAATTACTACCACCTTTTTGGGGGCATATTTGGCGAAAAGTGATTTGTTACTTTTTGCTGGAAAAATCGTTTCTTTAGAAAATAAAATCAAAATGTAGGTTTCTAAAAATTAAAGTCATCTCAATGCAGAATCTCCGAAAATATCCCTCTCTGCCTTACACATTACACTGCTTCGAAATTTAGGTTTTGCTATTCGGGATCTAAAGTGAGAGAAGCTCTTAAAAACGATTTGTGCATATTTTTTTTTCAAATCGATTCGGTCTAGTATATAGCTGACTTCCTTTCAAATGAAAAATTTAAATTTAGCATGTAGCAAAAGAGCGAAAATTGAAATTTTTCAGCAAATTACTGACAAAGATAAATATGGTTTTGGTACTCGGAATGATTCTGTTTACAAAAAGCTCAACAAACGCATTTGTCTAAAGATAGAATGAAAAGCTTATCAAAACTTAATTTATATGATGCATCTTTTTTGTAAACGTGAAATGGTTTTCAGAGCAAATAAAAGTTCAAGACACGAATCAATATTTTTTTGAATATGTTATTTGTTTAATAACAGCTTTTTTGATACAAGAAGAAATGTTAACATAAGCCTAATTTTAAAAGCTTCTTCAAAATATGTATACATACATATATTTAATATCAAAGCTCATTGCAATGCAGCCAACTAACTTTAAGCAGTTCCCCAATTGAGTTTTTGGAAGTTTCGATTACACAGCTCTGCAAAAATAATTTTTTATTTTTAACAAAAATATGTGGTTTTTAAGCGAGCATTCTAAGAATATTCCAATCACACGAATGCTTTCTTAAAAAAATCGAGCATCTTAGCAAATAGCTTAAACTAAATTAGGTGATTCACGACAGCATTAAGGGACATCATTTACCTAATTTTGTCGAAATTTTAGGAGTTTTTTTAATTAGGATTGTAAAAAAACAATTAGAGATATTTGAGCAAATACTTTTTATTATTGTTTTACATAAGCATTAAAATTAACAAAAAAAAATGTTTTCTTTTTTGTGGATTCACTTCCGCGTCACGCATGCATATATGAAGCAGTAGAAAAAAAGTAGAAAAACCGTGTGCAGGATACCTTGAGTTTGGCTTATCTGAAAAAAAAAAAATTTGGTAAGAGTTTTAACCTAATGTGATTTAGAAACAAAATGGTGGCTACGCAAAGTTAAAATTCAAATAAAAATCTTGAAATTTTAAGACAAAAGTATTTGTAAAAATTTGTTGAGGATTTTAAAAAAAAAAACTTGAAATTGCCCCTCAAAAATATATTTTTTTAATTATTCAGCAATTTTCAAGTAAATCGGTATAAAAGTTATTGCGGAATCTTGCAACGTTTGGCGTTGTTCATTCGTATACAAATTATATGAGTACTCAATAATATCTTCTTCTATATATTGGGGGTTGGAATTAGTTTTAAAGGTTTTCTAAGAGATGGCGTAACTATCAATAGATCGCATCGGGCACACCTGTGACTATATTCATTTCAAAGCACATTGTCTAAGCTTCATTTTTCAGTATGTGTCATTCCACTGAAGTGTAAACAACATATATTTTTTTCTCTGTGAACATGTCGACTTTCGTTCCAACAAAACGCAATTTGCGGGAAGGTTTACTTTTGTGCTTCCATTTGAAGAAAAAAGCGGTTGAAGCACTACGCACGCTTACTGAGGCTTACGGGGACTATGCTCCATCGATTTCTACTTGTGAGTACTGGTTCCGTCGGCTTAAGAGTGGTGATTTTGATACGGAAGACAAAGAGCGTCCGGGCCAGCCGAAAAAGTTTGAAGATGAGGAATTGGAGGCTTTGCTCGATGAAGACCCGTGTCAAACCCTTCAAGAATTGTCAGAATCATTGGGAGTCGACTTATCAACGGTCGGCAAACGCCTGAAGGCCATGGGAATGATTCAAAAGCAAGGAAATTGGGTGCCGTACGAGTTGAAGCCGAGAGACGTTGAACGGCGATTTTGCATGTGCGAACAACTGATTCAACGGCATAAAAGGAAGAGTTTTTTGCATCGTATTGTCACTGGCGATGAAAAGTGGATCCATTACGATAATCCTAAGCGAAAAAAATCGTGGGGACCACCCGGCCATGCATCAACATCGACGGCCAAGCCGAATATTCATGGCGCCAAGCTTATGCTGTGTATTTGGTGGGATCAGAAGGGTGTCGTGTACTATGAGCTGCTAAAACCTAACGAAATCATCACTGGGGAACGCTACCAACAACAATTGATGCAATTGAGCCGAGCATTAAAGGTTAAACGGCCGGAATATGGCAAAAGACACGACAAAGTGGTTTTTGAACATGACAACGCACGGCCACATGTTGCAAGAACCGTCAAGGAAACGTTGGAGGCGCTGAATTGGTATGTGCTACCCCACCCGCCTTATAGCCCAGACATAGCCCCTTCCGACTACCACCTATTCAGATCGATGACGCATGGCTTGGCTGAGCAGCGCTTCACTTCTTACGAGGATACCAAAAAATGGGTCGATTCGTGGATTGCCTCAAAAGACGAGTCGTTCTTCCGGCGCGGAATCCATATGCTGCCAGAAAGATGGGAAAATGTTGTAGCTAACGATGGACAATACTTTGAATAATATACATTTTACCGTTGTTTCTAAATAAATGCTCAAAAACCGAAAAAAAACCTTTAAAATTAATTCCAACCCCCAATACATAAAAATGGATGTATGTATGTGGGTATGTGGGTATGTGTGTATATCACGTATGGACTCCAAAACCGCCACACCAATCTTTATGAAATTTTTAGGGATACTGAAGCAAGATTCTGAGAGTGTTCCTGTGAGGTTTGGTGTTGATTGGTCAAGGGGGCGTGGTACCTCCCATACAACCAAAATTGGCTCTTTCGCCCACAAACCAAAAAAATGCTATATATGAGACGATTTTAATCGTATAAAACTAAAATATGGTAATTTTGATTAGAAGGTTACTTTCGGTGACTGTTCAAAAAATGGGCGTAGTCACACTATATCTACGCCCACTTTTCAGAAATTATTTTAATTTTAATTCCTGAGATGTTCAAGTTTTGATAATGAATCTTGGAATGGTATGATAATGAATAATGGATCCAAATGGCAGTCACTATGTAAATATAAATGTTGTCACGCCCACTTTTACCGCCCACAAATCAGTAAAAATGCTTTATACCAGACGGCTTTTGGCGTAAAAGACTAAGATTTATATGGTAATTTAGTTTATATGATAACTGTCGGCCAATGTACAAAAAATGGGCATGGCCGCACTATATCTACGCCCACTTTATTAAAATCATGCTTATTCCTGAGCTGTACACGTTTTGATAGTGAATCTTGGTATACAGGTGCTATAGGTCCAAGTGGCAGTCACTCTGTATATATAAATGTTGTCACGCTCACTTTTACCGCCCACAAATCAGTAAAAATGCTTTACACCAGACGGCTTTTGCCGTAGAAGACTAAGATTTGGTAATTTAGTTCATATGGTCATTGTCGTCCACTGTTAAAAATGTGCGTAGTTGCACCATATCTACGGCCACTTTTTCGAATTCATGATTATTCCCGAGTTGCACACGTTTTGATAGTAACACTTGATATGCAGGTGCTCTAAGTGGCAGTCAATATATATATATATATAAAATTTGCCACGCCCACTGGGCAAACGAAACGAAATGGCCAATTTCAGGCCTTGAAAGGACTTTGACCAAGCTTCTTATGATCAATTGTGTTGTGCGTGTTGTGGAATGTTTGAACACAAATGATCGAGAACTGGACCTACACGTTTTATGCCGACTCCGAACGGCTCATGTTCTCAAGAAGCTTTTCATAGCAGTTTTTACTCTCTGAGGTTTGCCATTGCCTGCAGAGAGGTGACGGTCGAACAGAAAAATAAATTCAATTGAAAAAACTTTCTGTGTCAGGTGGAATTCGAACCTGGCTTACAAGCCGCGCACCTCAACAAGTATGCCACGGAATAGTTTGAAATATGCTCTAAAAATCAAGTTTTTTGTAAAAATATTTACTGGTGTGGTAGTTAAAAACAACAAACGGTCAGAAGTAATAGTAATGATAAAGTTCTTCCAATCTGCAACAATAAATTTTTCATTTTTACAGTCGAACCAGAGATAAATGCGGATTTTCATTAATTTTTTAAATTTTTTTTTATATTTTCACTAAAATTGAAATTAATTTGGGATGTATGGGATGTATGGGAAAAAATTTATTTGAATTTTAGTGCAAATAATATGAAAAAAGTTGAGACAATCCATAAAAATCCACATTATCGTTGCTCCAACGGAAAAAATTTAAGTTTTTTTTATGCAAAAGAACTTTTTCATTACTCTTATATCTGACAGTTTGTTTTTTTTAACTTTTTGTTTTTTTTTAGTCGAAATATAACATACTTAAGTGGTCGTAACAACCCGTGTACGGGTTTCAGCCGTTATAACATAAGCATGGATTATTTTGAAGAACCAGACTGAACAACTTTTTTTCTAAGGAGCGTGAGCCGACTTAATGTATGTACGTAAGTGGGTATATGTGTATATCACGTAAAGACTCCGAAACCGTTAAGCCAATTTTTATATCAAAGCCTTGAGAGGCTTGTAAAGTCTGATGCCGATCGTAAAAGGCACCTTAAATACATCAATAATTGTCAATATCGAACCGTTTTGGAATTAGAGGTCACACAGCCTCGGAATTCAGTATTCGACCTCAATTTACACATGCCGTTCCACTGGTAACATTTTATGAACGTTGGACGAGGGGCGTGGTACTTTTTCAGCACCCAAAATTTTCAGTATAGCTTTAGAAATAAGTCACACATCAATGCAACTCGGAACGAACTTACTATAAAAGCATGGCTTCACTAAAGATACACCCTCTTTTAGGAGATAAACGCTGAGCACAGCGAATGTGGGTAAGTGGGATATACACACATACCCACATAGATACATCCATTTTTATATATATAGATTATTTTATAAAATTACATTCCTTCGGAACAAATCGTGAACACACCTTTGCATTTAAAATTGTAAAACAAGCAGCTGAGTTAATTTGTGTTAACTATAGATTCAAAGGCAAATGCAAAATAATATCTCTTAAATTTTGCAATCAGGATGGAAGATTCGCAAATCATTTAATTTCTAGTACCAGATGAACATTGAAAGTAGAGTAGCTACTCTTTTCACAACTTTCAACAAAATAAAAAACGAAGTGTATATTATGATTGCATTAAACACAAATTTCTACTTAATTTATTATGAAATATCCACGAATATTTAGTCCTATGATTTATATCGTATATTTAATCTTATATTTTACTATATTTAGATACGCTGTTTTAACATAGTCCCTATAACTTCTGAGAAGCGGCTAACAGTAAAAAGTCGATGGAAACAAAAAAAAAAAAAATACTTATTTATTTAATATAAGCAAAAAAGCTTTGCATTTCTATCTTACTCACCTCCATGCATGTAAAATACACTTTATGACAACCCAACTCAATCACATTAATTTTTCATATTTTTAGATATTTTTGACGAGAATTCTAAAAAGTCGCGTTGTTGGATACTGCGACACATAATCGCAGAAATACGTCTTTCATATATTATGACACTTCTTGGATGCGGTGCATAAACGTGCCTTCTTCAAGTCATATCGTACAAGTTCCAGGAAAACAAGCTTAAGAATTCAAATTCAGAACACAATATACCGTCGACCTAGTAAATTAAGGGGATTGTTTTGATTTTAAAGTGAAAAATATATATATTGCATTTGTTTTATTTATATTTTCTATACTAAACCAAATAATGAAATAGAGTTTTTAGTATGTTATGGGTATTTAAAAAAAAAAAAACAAATACTGCATGTTCGTTTTAACTCTTTATTGTGTTCAGATGGGCTTTTGTGGTGGTGGGCTCTACCTTGGAAGCTATCAAACCGATTTGAATCAAACTTTTTTCTTCTGACTTAAAAATCATGTAGCCAGTGAGTACGGGAGCGTTTTTTGAAACATGTATGAATAGAGAAACCTCTCTTTATTATAATTTATTTTATTATTTCATCCAAATGTTTAAAAATGTAAATTCCACGTTATTCCTCGTTAAAATGTTATTTTGAAGCTTGAAGTTTTTGGCAGCTCATTACAATTAACGAAGCTACAACATAATGTCAGTATTATAATTAAAATTTGTTAGTAAATTTTTTTTACCGTCATTTAAACGTGACTTTTTGTGCTTTTTGACAAATTAATTATAGCCTCACCGCATTAAAATGTGAAAATTGCAAAAATTTATATTTTCAAGTGTCTAATATAAATTAATTTTTTTGGGTGTTTGAACAGAGGCACCTTAATACATAAAAGGCAAGCTTATGCTCCGCACCTAATATTGCTCAAACTGTAATTATTTTTTGCAATTATTACAGTACTTTCCTAACATACATAGTCCTGAAAAATGTTCAGCCTGAAAGTATGCACAGAAAGTTCATTTGATACTTAAACGTGACAGAGCAGCATGTTTGCCTTTTATGTATGTACATACATACTTTCAGGCTGAGCACTTTTCATAACATTAGATGTTGTAAAAGCACTGTAATAATGGCAACAAATAGTTTGAGTGTGATTGCTTCCAACCCGTCGTAGGATGGGCTTTTATACTAGTATTAGTACATCATTAAAATGTTGTTAGCTAAATTTTTTCTAAGTCATTTAAATGTGTTCAAATATAAGTCTCACCATACTAGTACTAGTATAAAAGCCCGTCCTACAACAGGTTGGAAGCATTTGCGCTCAAACTGTAATTACAATATTTTTTTGCCATTATTACAGTGCTCTTACAATATATGAAAAATGACAAATGTTCAGCCTGAAAGCATGCTTGCCTTTTATGTATGTGTAAGAGAGTATATGTTGGAAAAGCACTGTAATAATGGCAAAAAATAATTACAGTTTAAGCGCTATTAGGTGCGGAGCAGCATGTTTGCCTTTTTTGTATTAAGATATTTTTATTTTTTGTTACCTTTATAAAATATTCTTTTATTATATGAATTTTTTGCTGGAAACATAACAGGTGTATGAGAATTATATTGCATTTTGTAAATAGTTTTCGGTATTTTTTCCATCTATCGTCTAACCTCTCAATCGAATTGACAATCTGCCAACATTTACCAGAAACAAATATGGTGATGTCTTTCTTCCTATTATTAATTAAAAACTTTCATTATAATACAAAAAGGATACAATAGGCCAAGGGCCGTATTAATACTAGATGCCGCCCCTGGGCAAAGAACATTTAACTTTATTTTTAATTTTTTTTTTTATTTTTGATTTAGGGAAAAACTCACCTTAAGAAAGCACAATTTGTTCAGTTTGAATTTATTTTGTTAGTTATTTTTTATTTCTTATATTTTACCTATAAACTGCGCCTTCAATTTTTGTAATAATATTTTGTATAACGAATATATACGTGATCTTCATATTCTTTTAAGGAGACTAATCTTTCTAAGACTAAATTCGGAAAGAGAAAAACGAATCTGAAGTTATTTTTTCATTTTGGTACTTCGTTAATTTGTTACTGGTGAAAATGTCGACGCTCCTAGAGGCCGACTTGCTAGTCTCTAGAGCAGTGATTCTCAACCTTTTGTTTGGTGCGGCACACTTTTACCGATTTCAAAATTTGGCGGCACACAAAGAAAAGATAAGTTTAAAAATTATTTACTTACCTATAACACACTGCGTAAAATAGTTTATGATAATAATTTTAAATGTGCGAAATAAAATAACATGGACTACAAAAATAACAGTACGTTTATTAAGGGATTATTCACAAGTTAATAATAAGAATACATTTAATTTAATAGTTAATAATAAGAATAATTTAATGCGAAATTTGAGCTTGATGTTTTTTGATAATTTCATTTATATTTGGTCGTAAAAATGATAATGCTACTCGCATATCGTCTTCTACATTTACCAATCTTGTTCTTTTTTTAGTTTTAATGTTGGTTAATGCTGAAAATCCAAATTCACACAAATAAGATGTGGAAAATTGTAATAATATGTCTATAGCTTTTTTGGCTATCATTGGATAATCGCATCTAATGTTAATCCAAAATAAATTAATAGATTCTTCTGAATGTTTTGAAATTAAATCTCGATTATTGGAAAGCAAAATGAGTTCTTCCTCTTCTTTCAAAGTTAGGTCAAACACAGAAGTATCCGTTAGGAGAAATGGATTACGAACCCAATCAAATTTCTTTATATCTAATTTTGGGAAATAATGAATAATTCTCTCTTCTAATGTTGTCAAATGGTCAATAACAATACTTGTAATAATTTTATAACAGTCTTTTGGGACTGACTCAAACTTTTCTAAATTGCCTTTCTGCGCTTTATTCTTCCATAAAGTTATTTGTTTTTGGAATCCCACCAGCTTATCGGTTGAGTTTAAGATATTTTCATTAGGCCCTTGGATACTTGAATTTATGTTATTAAAAATAAGAAAAATGTCTGATAAGTAAGCCAATTTAGTACCTCATATTTTATCTTCCAACAAATGAACAAAATCATAATTTTTATCTTGTTCGAAAAACCTTATCATTTCGTCTTTTAATTCCAGCACACGAGATAAAATTTTTCCTCTGGACAACTACCTTACTTCCGTATGCAGTAACAAGGATTCGTACTTGGCTTCCATAGCTTGGCATAATTTACTAAATAAGCGGCATTTTAATGGTCTTGATTTTATATAATTAATCATTTTAACACATTGTTCCA
Organism: Coremacera marginata; assembly: GCA_914767935.1. Classification (NCBI taxonomy): domain Eukaryota; kingdom Metazoa; phylum Arthropoda; class Insecta; order Diptera; family Sciomyzidae; genus Coremacera; species Coremacera marginata. The sequence continues at coordinate 16,097,432 of OU612047.1, forward strand.
GAACTATTTTCAATTCTGATGGCAAATATTTTGTAACAAGTGCTTCTCGATGCAAAAAGCAATGGGTAACTAATATATCCCCATTCAGTTCTTTAACATGTGCTACAAATCCTTTTATACGTCCAATCATAGCTGGAGCACCATCTGTACAAATGCCAATACATGACTTCCACGAAACTTTAATTTCTTCTAAATATGAACTAATTACATCAAAAATATGTTTGCCAGTTGTAAAATCAGGTAACTCCCGACAACATAAAAATTGATTAATTATATTATTTTCGTGAATAAATCTAACAAATGCAATTAATTGAGCTTTTCCTGTAATATCTGTTGTTTCGTCGATTTGTAGAGCAAAATTTGAATTTGCAAGAAATTTTGCAGTATTTTGCTCAATATTTTGCGACATATCTTTGATTCTGCGATGGATTGTGTCATTCGAAAGTGGTATTTTACAAATATCAATATCTGCTGATCCACCAATCATTATTTGTACAATTTTGCGACATGCTGGTAAAATAATTTCTTCTGCCAAATTGTGAGGTTTTAATTTAACAGCAATCAATTCAGCTATTTCATAAGAAGCTACTTGAGCCTTTTCAGACACATTGATTTGTTTTTCAAAAACTTTTACTTGCTTGGATTTTGAACATAAAGACTTTTGAAAGTAGCTTTTATCTTTTGTTGAAAGCGAAGGATGATTAGTCACCAAGTGACGTTGGAGTTTGCTCGGAACCATTGCACTATTTGATAATTTACAACCACATATAACACACTCGGGAACAACTTCGTCATTTTCCATTGTAGAGGTAAATCCAAATTTCAAAAAATCATCATTGTATTTCCGGTGAACAGCGTATTTTTTGGAGCAAGAAGTATCTTTACTTGTACCGGGCGTGGGCTCATTAACTTGGTCGCTTACGTTATCATTATCACTATTACCATCGTTAAGCTTTCTTTTTTTTAACCATTTATCCATTTTAATAAGGTTCTGTTAAAATAAAAATAATATTGTTATTGTTGTATTATAATAAAAAGGTGAATTAAATATTACCTTTAAAAATTATTTATTCACGTTTGAGAATACAATAGTGCAAAGCCAATATGTTTATATAATTCTGGGAATCCCAACTGCCATTTAAACAACCTGTTTTTTATCTTTGTCTTCTTTTGTGTTCATCGCAGGGATGCCAGCTGTTGGTTTTCCCGCTACTTATTTTCCGCTACTGTTTTAGAATTGTAGCGATTTTTGTTTTTAAATCGCTACAATAGCAACTTTGTCTGTTTTTGATAGCGGCTGTAGCGATTTTTACGCAAAACTGTTTATACAGTTGGTATCGCTGGTTATATAGTGTTTTCGATTGACACAAACAATATAGCTTATATGTATGTATCTTTTTGTTAGTGTTGCATTTTTTTCTATTTTCGTTGTTTTTTCGTCATTTGTGATTTCGTTTAAACATCTCTTTTCTGTGAGTTTTGGTATGTAAGGTGCACTCATGAAAATCATATTATTTTAAAATTTTAACATAATTATATATCCAAAATTTGGCGGCACACTTTTAGAATTTCGCGGCACACAAAAGTGCCGCGGCACAGTGGTTGAGAATCACTGCTCTAGAGAGCTAACGTAATTTTTATAATTTTTGCTAATGTGTCAGTATAAAAAACGAAACCAAAGCAAACGTTTCATTAATGATCACTGTTATGCATAAAGCATTGAACAGCGTGAGCGTGGCTTTTGTTTTTGTTGTTTCACAGCAAATAATGTTATTACAAAAAAAAGGAAGGAGAGAATTTTGCTGAGAAGTTGCTAAAGAAAAAATAAAAGCAAAAATACAAAAAACACAAAAGAATGCGAAGTAGAATATTTAATTTGTTGTTATCCGACGATCGTTTAACGAATCGTTATTTCGGTTTCATTAGTGTCTCTTGGTTACACAATTTTTTTGTTTTGTTTATAGTTTTGCTCGTAACAGCAAGCGAAAAACAAAACAGACGCTCAATCGTTCTTTTATTATATTAATCGTTTTTGTTTCGTACGCTTGAAAGATCGAAACGTAACGAAATTAAACGATTGGTTATTGTTTATTTTCGTTCTCTGGATCTAGATATCTTTTGGCGCATCCAAACCTATCTATACACGCTACACAATCGTTATGTTTAGGTCCTTAGCAACATATCTAACGGTGATTCGACGATTGGCCAATACTATTTTCTTCACTTTATCAATATTTTCGCCCAATGTTAACGTGCTCGCTCTTCGTTGTTCACATCTTCTGGGCCTTCTAAGAACATTGTGTACCACCGATAAACGTGGATTTGGTCCAGCAGCTTCAGCATATGCCACAGTCAACATTCGGAATGCGTCCGCGCACTTAATTTTCTTTTTCACACAGAATTTGATACAGAGTCTTTGAACCATTTTTTTGTAATAGGCAAAATTCGAAGACGAGCCAAAACACGTGCAAGCAAAGCCAACTGTCAAAAATTAACTGAACACACAAAATGAACAAAATCGTCGGCACAAATGAGAGACATGTGTACCAACATAACGTCACAAAAAAATCGAAAATCAAATATACGTAACCCGCGGAAATTCAAAATTTGTGATACTTTTTAAACATCACACGAACCGATTCAATAAATAAGAACCGATAAGATGTTATAAACACCGATCACCTGTTATAAAAACCGATCACACGAGCCGATTAAATATCATAAGAACCGATTAGATGTCATTAGAATCGATCACCTGATTTAAGAAACTATCAACCGAACCGATTAAATAAGAACCGATTTAATGTCATAAGAACCGATTACTCATCACAAGAATCGATTACACAACATAAGAACCAAGTACCCGTTACATACAATAACTTCCAACTACATACACTGTACCAGGGAACTGCAAAACTCACATAAAAATATTCATACGTAATCAACACTGTTAAAATCATGCCTCTGCGTTCAATCGATCAGACTTGCTCGAATGCACACACTCGCTGTTGAGTTAAATTCAATCAAACCATGTGCTGCGTGTTAGCTGTGTGATTTAAATCAACGGTTGTCTTCGGATACATATTTCATGCTTGTTCGTTGGGCTCAACAAAGATTATTTTCATCAAAAATGAAATGCAAAAAGCAAAAATCAACACGTATGAGTTTTTTCATGAGAAGACAGAGAGAGAGAGAAAGAGAGAACAAGAAGAAGAAGGGTGAAGTTTTTATTACGATTGACTGCAAACAACTAAATTTAACTATTTCTTCGATTCCTCATTTACGAAACACAAATCCGTATGCACTTCAACGCCAATACTCAAACATGTGAATGCAATCCGCCAATCAGCTCACACAAACGACGCCTTCAACAGCATCATTTTATTTTATTCAACGTCAACACTCGTTCACTGAAACATGTGAGTTCGATCAGACGAACTCAAACTCAAACTGACACAAAAGACGCGTTCGCCAGTATTGTGCTGATTTTATTCAACGCTGAACTTTGTTGAATGAGTTGAGTTGAGTAAGAATTCCTGTGAATGATTTAATCAAGCAAAAAGTGAGTTTTGCAGTTCTCTGCACTGTACTGAAAAGATTTTCTAAATTATAATACGAACTATCATAAGGAATTAAAATTGTTCAATAGAGATTGAAAATATAATTCAACTTGCGTTCTTAATTGCTGGAGGTTAAGTGGATTCTTCAAAGAATCCTGGGACAACATTGATAATAATATACAGGACATACCCCGAGAAAAACAGCAATAGTTAAATCACATAAGTCGGCTTGGGTAGAGAGAATTGTATGGGCATTATAAAATTATGTTTATTCACCCAAGCAATTCATTGTTTTGAAAGCACATACTTCGATACACAGCCAAAAAGATATTTGATTTACCTAAGCCCAAAATCCAAAAATACAAAAGTAAAAAGAAAACATGGTAGCGCATAGTTTTGAGCTATTTTCTGCAAAAAAAAAATCACAGGTGCGTCCTTGGATACACGAGAGAAGCGAAGCTTTTCCGCAGTTTCTTAGATTTGAATGGTTTTTTGTAATAAAGAAACTTTTAAATTCAAAAATTTAAAATAACATAAGGTAAATTAAAAAATAAACGTCAATATTCACACCAGTAAATTTTATTATATTTCATTATTATTTCATTTATTCTATTACATGTTACATTCATTGTTATTTCAAGTCACTTGTGGACAATTCTTAATTTCTCCTTCGCACTATGCAAAAACAAAACAAAAGCATGTAGCAACAACAAAACAAACGCATTCACATCAACAAAAAGAAAAGAAAGAATATTTCCTTGGCCGCCGTGGGAATTGATCTTGGACGTTTCGATGCATAGTCCATCGCTCTACCCACTGATCCAAACAACCTTGCTACTGTTTGCTAATATAACTGCAACTATGTTAACAGATGCTATATTAACAGATGCAGTTGTCACAGTAATCTGTTGATAGCCATACAACAAAAATCTATTTATAGCTTATTGTGTTGTGCTGCAGCATAGCTTCAGTTGTAATTAATATTGAATCAATGAATCTGCGTAATGAAGGAATTTGGCTCGATAGATAGTGTAGTCAACTCTTAATCGATGGGTGTGGGTTCAATCCCCACAGCAGGCGAAGGAATGATTTTTTTATATTTGATAGTAAATGTTCTTGTTGTAATAAGCTCAAGCAACATAGAAGCCTTAATTTCTAAGAAAAACGGTTTCGAAAAAATAAAAGTGTCGTGTCGATTCCACTCAATCAACAAGCTTCGCTTCAAAAAAAAATTGATAAAACCAAATTTCGGAAAAAAGTTATAACTGTTGAAACTTTACATTTTTTTTATATAATGCATAAATTAGCATTATATGCAACTATTTAGTTAATTTATCGCCCAAGCTTAAATTGGCAAGTTCACATGTAAGACTTTTAATAAAGAACTTAGAAGGCTAAAAACTGCCAAGGCCAGCTTATAAATTATACTAGGTTTTTGTTAATTTAACATAAGCTTTTTTCTCGGTGTAGTCACACCTAAGGCTTCATTCATAACTTTGTTTAGTTGTAGATTTTTATCATCTGCAAAGCAAACATTGAAATCTTTTCTTAGTATCATAGGCACATTGTCAAATTTTTCGGTAAGAATTTTTCGATTATTTTAGAACATAAATTTTGCAATTTTGAATTAAGAACAAAATCTCCACCGAATATATGAGCTAGTTCTAATGTTTTTTACCCTTCCAAATTTATTCTGAACACACCTAAGCCCCATATTGCTACCCTTTTGGAGGTCCCAACTTGACCCCAAAAGGAAAATTTATAAGCTGGTCCTATTATTTTTTACTCTTTAACATTTCTTTTGAACACACTTAAACCCTATCTACCGCTCTTCTGGTGCTCCCCATTAAAAAAACACAACAACTGTCAATTATAGTTCATATCTCACCCAAAATTGACCGCTAAAGGTGTAGGATATATAAACTAGTCCTTTTATTTTTTACTTTTCTACATTTCTTCAGAACACACACACCTCCTATTTGCCTCCTTCTCGGGTCCCACATAGCAGAAACACAAAACTATTAATTATGTTTCATATCTCTACCGAATTGACCCCTAGAAGGGCCAAATATATAAGCTGGTCCTATTGTTTTCCCTTCAACATTTTTTCTGAACTCATCTACCCCCTTTCTGAAACCTTTCTATTGGTTTTCATACAAAAAACACAAAAACTTTCGATTATAGTTCACATTTCTCCCGAATTGACCCCCAGAAGGGTTACGTATATGAGCTGGCCCTATTATTTTTTGACCTTCAACATTATTTTTGAGCTCACTTACCCCCTATTAGCCACCCTTCTGGGTATCCTCATAAAAAAACAGCACAAAACTGTCGTTTATAGTTCATATTTCTCCCGAATTGACCACTAGAAGGGTCAAATATATATGCTGGTCCTATAATTATTGACCTTTAAACATTTCTTCTGAGCTCACCTGCTACTTATTTGCCACGCTTTTGGAGATCCCTATAGAAAAATCGATCGATTATATCGATTACTATCGATTATAGTTCATATATCTCCCCAAACGACTTTCGAATATTATGTGAAAAATTTTTTAACAAAACGATTTATTTATCACTTATGTGCCACTCACTGCCCCAAATTAAATCCATAACATGTGTTCCAGCTAAACTAATAAGGTATTTTCTTTACAGCGTCGTCTAGTGCCACAATTAAAAGCATTCATACGCATATCCAATGACAAACAATACAGTCAGTATATCCCTTCAACTGCTCAACACCGGTGAAGTATTGTCAAACATTTTATATGACGCATGGAAATCACGTTCAATAACAGCAGCAACACCTGCAATCAAAGAAAACTTTTCCAAAGGATATCCAAATGATGCTTGTCGGTTAATGCGTCGGTAGCGCGTCAGGCAGGAAGTTGTACAAAAAGAATCACGTTTTTAAATATAAGAAGGTTTCTTAACTACGTTTAGATTAATTCAAGAAAGTAACAAAATTTAGTGCGTACAGATATTTCCACAACGTGTTCATCTAAGTCATGACTACATCGAAGCGCCGCAGGACAAAAACAACAGGTAGTCAGCTGTAGCGAAAGCCTTAAAGACAGCCTTAATTTAAGCCATAAAAATCACGAAAAAGCGTGTGACACTTAAAATTTCAAGCGCCCAATTAGATTGAACGTTCATAACCTACAGCATCAATTAGAGGAAACCTGAAAATGGTACCAAGAATCAGCACCCTGATGGCTATAGTTTCAATGGATTCTCAGAAGTGCTACGAGTTTCGCTTGTAGTGTCATGCAAAACAGTGAAGCCTTAAAGGACATGCAAAACAAACGGCAAACGACGTTTATCAGCTACATGCCTGCTGCACAACTGTCTGAGTGCAATGCGAGAAGGCGCAGGCGCTAGACTTCCTGCTATGCTTTAAACGAACTTTTCTCGTCAAAGTACGTAGGAAAAACGAAGGTTAGATGACAGCCACAGCGAAGGAGCTTGCGAAGGCTACTCAGCGAGAGCCAGCCAAGACGTAGCCTATAAAAGCCCAACATGCAGCAGCTGAAGCAACAGACATTAACTTGACTTAGAAGAGTTCGCAAGTAGTACTCTTGGCTACTAACATACAACTGATTTTCAAAAGGATAATAATCGAAATAAGTGATCAAAGTAAAAAAAAATTGCAGATATAAAGTTTTTTTGTTATAAAACTAAAGACATTTTAAGAAAAACAATCCTTAAAAAACTGCAAGTGACTAAAAATTAAGTGCTTTTAATAACTCAAAATTTTTACGCTTTTTAAAGAAGCATCAGGCAAAAATGGATAACTCAAGCAACAACAATCACAGCAGCAATGAAAACTTTCTCTACACCGAGGAGCTCAAGTCCAGCTCAAACTCGCAGCAGCAAGCTAAGCTTATAGTGCCACATCGCCAGCGTTCCATGAGCTTGCTATACTGCATAAGCAAGCGGCTCAGACGCCGCGTCCGTAGCGAACAAACTTGCTACAATAGCCAAGAAGATTTACGCAGCTCCTCAACCGACTCGTTTTCCTTGAGTCTTGATTGCGGCTCAGGCTCTGGCTCTGGCTCTGGCTCCGAGAAACACAACCGTAGCTGCAGCACTAATCTATCTAGCGATGGTCAATCGTCACGCACTTTCAGCAACTCTGGCAGCTCACGTATGTCCTGCAGCGGCAATAATGAAAACGAATTGGATGGCAGCAGCTATAGGCCGGCACGCGAACACAGACACAGCTACTCGCACTCCTGCTATCGATCGGTTAGCGAGATGAGCGGCACTGATAATGATAACGTAGATGCAAATGAAGACAACCGCCTCGACGATGCAGCAGCCGAAATGACAAAAACCAGAAGCTACAAGTTTTCTGCACGCAGTCCGCTGAAAGGACTTCATTTGAATCGCATCAGCATGTCTACAGTGAGTCGCGTATTTCAACATATTTCATCTTCATCCTCGTCCTCAACATCGAGTCGTTCGCTTAGTTGCAACAGCACGCCACTGAAACGCAGCAAGAAAGAGCAGCAGAAGGATAAAAAAGCGGCTGCCAGCAATAAGACAGAAGCTAAGAAGGCGGCAGCCAAGCCTCAGCCACAACAGCAGCGTATACTGCGACAGCCCATTAACTACGTGTACCTGAAGGGCATGTCCGGCTTGCCAACACAACGTGTGCCGCGTTCTGCCCTGTGCAGCAGCTTTGCCTGCAGATAAACAGTTTAACGGCAGGCGGCACAGACAGCAGCATTAAGCTACTGGTTGAGGTTGTGGGAACAAAGGCTTTAAAAAATATGTGTAAAAATGTTTAGGTTTAAGTGTTGCAGTGCCTAAAAAGTACCAAAACTGTTTAAAATGTGTACTAGTTAATCAGACATTGAGAATTTTTTTTTTTGTTTTTTTTATTCTTAGCGCTTAAGTAAAGAAAAAGAATTTTAAAAGTTGAAATTGTTAGAGGTTAAAAATGGACGTGTGGGAAAATCAGCAAAATACTGTGAAAAAAAAACAATCAAAATTGTGTTCAAGTAAAATAGATAAGAATGATCTTTAAAGACAAAAAAGAAATGTTATATATAATTTCATTCCATCAAAATACCAACAAAAAAGTAAAGAAAAGCGCTTAAAAATGTTTTTGTGAATGTTAAAAGTCTTCCAAAATAATTTTAAATACAAATTTTTGTTAAACATTTTTTAAAATTTACTGTTAAAAATTTTATTAAAATTAATTTATAATAACAGATACTGAATACGAATTTCTTTAACATTATCTATAAATTGTGTATGAAATTTTTAAAATTTTTTTGGTTTCTTTAATCAAAATATTCTTAAACAGATAAATCAAATTTTTTATTTAAAACTATTGAAAAAAATGAACAAATTAATCGATTTTGTAATTAAGTAAATGCAAAGCAGCAAAAAGTATTTTTTCCTCAATTAAATTTATTTTTAAATTTATATGTTATAAAGAAACTATTTTTATACATAAAATTAACTACTATTTTAATAAGGCATATTAAAAAAACTCAGTTTTATACCAAGTATCTATTTCAATCATAGCAATTATTTTAGCTCTAAGAGATAAGAAAAAAAAAAAAAGCTAAAGAACAAAATAAAAAATCAAATTAATAAAATAAAATTTTGTTTTTTTACTCGCTCTCAGGAAACAGAAAGAAAAGCAGAAGATTAAAATAAAAAATAAAATTTTTATATAAAATTTTGTATATTTACTCATTATCTATGCTGTGAGCACTCTTTACGCTGTACATTAATTTTTGCAAATGAAAAAGTTTTTAGTCGAGTTTTTTCGAGAACCTTGATAAAAGACAAATAAAGGAATTTTATACTCATCGCTCACTCTCTCACTCTCTCGCTCTCTCGTAAAGCTGCAATTTACTCCTCGCACTCTTTTTATCTTTGTTTTTTGCAGCGAGCAATGCACTTTGCAGCCTTGAGCCATTTTCCTATTTTTGCAGCATTGCATGGCTGCAAAGTGTTTAATATTTGTTTACATGTATTCGTGACCTGCGCAGCAGTACATTGTGTGAGTACGAGCACGTGTTCTTAGAATACGAGTTTAACAGGCGCGGTTGCCAAGTGGGAACTACGATTGCAGCTACTAAAACTGGCTTTTCTATTATGTTGGTATTATCCGTTGTGTATTCAAGAAATGCACTTCTCAAAAATCTTTTTCGAAAGCTGTACTTAAACTATACTAGAGCTATACTAAAGCCATCCTATAGAGCTTAAAAGTCTTTAGTTGAACCCGCATTGGGCGGTATAACTTAACTTTCAATAAATTGTGTAAGTAACACTTGGATGAGTCAAAGATGGAGAATTAAGGCATCATTTAGAATTTGTTGTGTTTAACGTTGACACCTGCCGTGAAGGCTTAATTCAACGTTGTTCCATAACAATTGGGACCGATACAAAGCCTCGGTCAGCACCTCTTTGAGGATTCAAAGGTACCAAATTAGCTCCATGTTGTGATGACATTTCGCAACCCTTGGTGAGGGTGGAGGCCTATCTAAAACCTCTTCCATACTAAGGGCATGGTGCCCGGCTTGAGAGTGCACACCGCACCGCGCTAGATAGCTCTGCCCGTGATATGGGTGGTAAACCACAGCCACCACGAAGAGCTCCCCGAAGGGCCAGCCCATTCCAGTCAGCCCAGTATATGCCAGCAGAAGCCAGACATACACCGGGGGCCTCTGACTGTCCGTGGTACCAGTTGTAAAGTCCTTGGTCAGACATCGTAGCACTAGCCCCGGCTACTCCCAGTTTTAGCCCATCACAGCTCTGGACTGGTCACCAATCAAAACACAAAAGCTCACAAAAAGATGAGCCCCGCCCACACTCACAAGATATTCACACTCTGGACCATAGCCCCACTCACATGCACACACAGTGAATACCACAACTTATATCTGCCATAGGCGCCGCCTCTCAAACACACCACATGCATACTGATTCAACCTGGAAATTTGCTCACGAGTTGCAAGCGCATTCCTAATAAAGGCGTCATGTAAGATCTCAAGAATCTTGTGCGATACACGCTGCGAAAAACGGACTCTATTCATCCTGACACGGCCACGCACTGTGTAGCACTCGCGGCCAAAACTAAATAATTTTATTTTTTTTTTTTTTGTTATTAATTTCATGGCAAATTTCGTATGGGCTAATCCAGAAAATGGTCAGCCACAGGTGAAAATTTAAAAGTTATAAAAAACTTTAATTTTAAGGGTTTATATTGGAGAAACATTTACGTTATATTTGTTTAAGCAATTTACACATTAATTAATTTACCATGATGATCAAATCGTCCGCACTGTTTCATCATATGTAGTTTTTCTTTTTAGCAAATATTTAGTAAATGTTTCGTAAATTATTTTTTGTTTTATCAAGGTATTGGCTAAATATAATAATGAAATTATTGAGGCAAGGAAAGAACAATATATAACATTTGTTACTTAATTACCCAATATAATCACAATGGAAAATTCTGAAACGTCCGACATGCAACGTCTGAACAAATAAAATAATTTACTGTGACCTTACAATGCCCTTAATACAGATGGCGTGTGTTTTTTCTGTAAGCTTGTTTTATTTATAAAAATATATTTTTCCGCGCAGGTAGAATTCTTCACTTTTCTCTGCAAAGAACCTCTCAAGGTACTGTTTGATAAGGCCCCTTATATCAAAGGTATTACCATTCAGTGAGTTTTACAGAGAGCGAAACATATAGCAATCCGAGTACTCAAGATTTGGACTAAAGGCTCGAGCAATTTTTGGCAAGTCACCAAACTCGTATGAGGCCGGGTGTTATCGTGTTGAAAAATCACACCTTTCCGATTGGGCAGCTCAGAACCTTTCTTTTGAATAGCATCGCCCAATTTCTGTAGTAGAAAGTATTTTTTTTGGGCTTTTTAGTTGGAGATTTTTTACATCTGGTCCACTCATCCCTGAGCCGGGCACCATAACTGTCAAAACGAAATTTCTACCATTGAGCGAAGAGTCACTAGACGAGTGACAAAAAACGTAACGCTTCATTTCACTCGTTATAAAATGTTCATACCACGGGATGTTTATGAAATCGATTCTAAAGAAGTAAACTCCAAAAATTGCCTAAAAATATGATTATATATTTCTTGCAAATGATATTCTTATTCGTTGAGGGTGACTCAAGCCGCCCGTCAGACTCAAAAAAACTAAACAGGCTGTCCCTTTACTATCAAAATGTAAGGGGACTACGTTCTAAGACGCAGAGCTTATTTCTATCAACTCAAAATTGCTCTGAGGATATTATCGCGTTAACAGAAACGTGGCTAAACGGAAGCATTACTGATTTGGAATTGTTTGACAATAGTTTTCAAGTTTTTAGAAAAGACAGATACACTGACAATATTTCTTCTGTCGGTGGTGGTGTCCTTTTGGCTGTGAGGAACTGCTTTGTCAGTTTTATTGTTGACATTCGCTAAAGTTATACATTGTAACTCTAATGTATATGTTATTAATGCATATGTTCCTCCTAAGAGTAGTGTAGAGGTCTATGCAAGCCTTGCGGAGTGCATAGATTACATAATTGATTTACTTGACGTTAATGACGACATTTTATTATTGGGCGATTTTAATCTACCTGATTTAAAATGGCATTCTTCTGACGATGATACGTACTATTGTTCATCTAATTCGAAGACCCGCCAAGAACATATATTTGTTGATAATATATGTTCAGACTTACAACAAGTGAGTTGTATTTATAATAGTCTTGAAAGACTTCTTGACCTGGTCTTAACTACAGACAGTAACAATGTTGTTGTTAAGAGGGCCTTTCATGCTCTAACTACTGTTGATGAATATCATCCACCATTGAGTATTTGGTACAAATCCGACAGAGCAAATATAGTAAATTCTAATTCAGCAGATAAGCTTTATGAATTCAATTTTAAAAATGCTGACTTTTTGAAGTTGAATCAGTTGCTTCATGGTAAACTTAATGCAATTTTGGAATATATAAATGTAAATTGCCTTGATGACTCCATACATTTTTTTTATATGGAACTCTTTGCTGTGTTTTCTCAATCAGTACCTTATAGTCTCAAATTTGCGAGGAATTCTGCGTACCCGTGGTACACAAAGGATTTAAAGACTCTTCGCAACAACAGGAATAGGGCATGGAAGAAATACGTCTGTAGCTTAGGCTCAAACGACCTAGAAACTTACAAACGTTTGTTTCTGGAATTTGAAAATCGCTCAGCTACATTATATCACGAATATTTAGATAATGTTAAGCTGAGAATATTGACAGATCCAAAGAAATTTTGGGGTTTCGTAAACACAAAGAAGAAATCTGATGGATTTCCTTCTTTATTTAGAACTCCTGAGGGATTTACTGACAATCCCGTCAAAATTTGTGGCCTATTCGCCAATCTTTTTAAAGAATCATTCTGTTCAGATTCTTTTACTCCTGATGGAGAGTACTTTGAATATATGAATTCCGAACCCAGAGTATCTTTGGAACATATATCCTTCACTCCAGAGGATATTTTAATGTATATTAGATCGATCGATGAGGAGTTTGGTGCTGGACCTGACGGTGTTCCTGCCGCAGTGTTAACACAATGCGGTTCCGTTTTGAGTCAACCACTTTCTTTATTATTCAATAAATCTATTAACGAAAGTTATTTTCCACTTTTTTGGAAAAAATCATTTATAAGTCCTATTTTTAAAAAGGGTTGCAGGAACGATGTTAGTAACTATAGGCCTATCGCTAAGCTCTCATCGATTCCAAAACTTTTTGAGCGGATGGTGTTTGATCGGGTGAAAATTCACTGTGGGGAAGTCATAACAACTCGTCAGCATGGTTTTGTGAATGGCAGATCCACTGTGTCTAATCTTCTCGATTTTACAACATTCTGCTTAAATTCTATTGATTCTGGTAACCAGGTCGATTGTGTTTACACTGACTTTAGTAAGGCATTTGATAAGCTACCACACAATCTAATCTTATTTAAACTTGAGTTAATGGGATTTCCACAATATTTTGTGAACTGGATTAAATCGTATTTGGTAGAGCGATCTTATCAAATACGTTTCCGAGGCGCATTGTCTTCTGAATTTATTGCTGGATCAGGTGTTCCTCAGGGTAGTCACCTTGGTCCTCTTCTGTTTATTTTAGCTATCAATGATGTAACTCACGTCATTGAACACTCTCATCTGCTTATTTATGCCGATGATATGAAAATATACAGAACGATTAATTCTAGAGATAATTCAGATCTACTCCAGTCTGATCTAAAATCCTTTGAAGTTTGGTGTTCTAAAAATAATATGTTTTTAAATTCAGATAAATGCCAAACTATGACCTTTTCGCGAAAAAGGAATAATTTTATATTTGATTATAAGATTAAAGATACTGCCTTGAGTCGTGTAGACACCGTCAAAGACCTAGGTATATGCATGGATTCTAAGCTGTCGTTTAACATTCATATTGATAATATTTGTAAAAAAGCATCTTCAATGCTTGGTTTTGTAAAACGCTGGGCCAAAGAATTTAATAGCATGATTACAACTACAACGTTGTATTATGCAATCGTGCGTCCTCACTTAGAGTATGCAAGTCAAGTTTGGTCCCCAGTTACAATGTGCATGTTGATCGAATAGAAAGAATCCAAAAACGTTTTGTTCAGTTTACTCTAAGGGGCTTAAGTGGAACTGACATATTAGACCTTCCTCCTTATGAGGATCGTTTAAAACTATTAAAAATGCAGTCTTTAGGTGATCGAAGGAAATCGGCAGATATCGTATATTTACACCAGCTCATAACAGGTGTATTCGATTCTCCAGAACTTCTTTCTCACATAAATTTTAACACTAACCGTAGAAGCAGTAGAAACGCTAACAACTTAATTTATTTGCCATTTAGTAGAACAAATTATATGGCTACTGCTCCTTTAAGTCGCATGAGTTCCTTTGTTAACAATTGTAGCGTTTTTGATGTTAATTTGTCAAAAGGTCAACTCAAAAGTAGATTAAAATTAATTGTGTAATTAGATCTAAATATACGCATGGTTAGTTGTTACGTCTTGTGTTGTCCCTGAGCCCAACCCATTTATTGGTGGGTAAATTTTTCCCACATTAACTTGTTTGTGGTCACGGTTATCCATAACATTGATATTTTCAATGATTACTGGGTAGTGGCTTTAGATGGGTTAATGCTGAGGAAGTGCGATATAGCTGTAGTAGCTGAACTCTATTGTTATTGCATGTTTATTTACACCGAGAAAAAAAGCAATAGGTAAGTCACCTAAGTAGGCTTGGTTAAAGAGAATTGTATGGGAACTATAAGCTTACGTTTATTCACCTAAGCAATTTATTGTTTAATACATTGCTTTGAAAGCACTTACTTCGATACCTTGACAAAAAACAAAATATTTGATTCAGCTAAGCCCAAAATCCAGATATACAAAATTAAAAAACAACTAGTATGGATGGCTTAAGCATAGTTTGAAGCTATTTCTGCAAAAAAAAAAAACACAGCTGCGTCATTAGACACACGAGAGAAGGATAGATTTGATAATTTAATGGTTTTTTTTGTAATAAAACCACTTTTAAATTTCAAAATAACATAGAGTAAATTAAAAAACACACTTTAATATACACACCAGTAAATTTTATTACATTTCACCAACAAAAAGAAAAGAAAAACAAATTTCTTTGCCCGCCGTGTGGAATCGAACCTGGAACTTTTGGTGCCAGTCCATCGCTCTACCCTAATTAATTTTGACTAAATCACTCCGCGTAACGAAGTAGTTTGGCTCAATGCATAGTGTAGTGAGTTCATACACAGTGGTATCGGTTGGTGCGGGTTCGATTCTCAACGGTATGCGAAGGTACAATTTTTGTATTTGATATTTAATTTAACTTAATTGCATGTTCTGGTTATAATAGACGTCAAGCAGCAAAAAAGAAAATAAAAAAACCAAAACCTGAAAAAAAGTTAATTTTTGAAATTAAATTTTTTTTTTTTTTTAAAGTAATGCGTAAAAAATTACCAAATACTTGGTTAATTTATCACCCAATTAAGAATTGGCAAGTCAACATGTAAAACTTGAAGTACTTGGGAGGCTGAAAACTGCCAAAGCCATCTTATAAATTATACTAGGTTTTTTTCAATTTTACATTAGTTTTTTTCTCGGTGTAGAAGTGGAAGGCGGCTAAACCCCCAAAGTTCTCTCCTGCTTGCGCCCCTGGTCAAGTCATCCATTATATAAAGCTTTATTTTTGTTTTTGGTTAAAAAAACAGCCAGTAGTTCTTTGAAACTTTTCACAAAATTATCATGTGATATTAAAATTCTATTAGCAGATAGGAAATAAATTTCGATCACTGAATCCCCCGGTTGTCGACTGGCTGCCACAGCGCGTGTCACACAATACTGTCAATGAACCATTCAGTGACTCTGAAATATGGCCAAACATCACGAAATTGTGCCCACGCATATAGCAACAGTTCAAGCTAGCTATTGATATTTGTTATTATCGTGCAAAGATATCAATATCATTCATACTCGTACCTTAGAGTTCATATGTTGGGGTTGTTTTTTAAGCAAAAAATTTGCACAGCAATTTAAAGCTAAAAGTGACAAATGATATGTGAAGAGCGTACGTCAAATAGTAATCTACGGACGTTAAATAGTTTTGTGTTTTTTGTTTTGCAAATTTAATATAATGAAATGCAAATAACTAAATTTGGTTCTCTATTTTAAGATTAAGTGAAATATCTAGCTTAAGCTTAACGTTCAAGTATTTAAGCAGAACATTCTTCTGAAGTTCTGATAAAATCTCTTATTGTGCTATGAGAATTTTTTAACCTTTCAAGTCTGTTTTAATTTTCAGTTAACATTGGTTTCACAAATTTCAATTTGTTAAAAATTTCAGCAATATTAAATGAAACAAAATTTTTTTTTGTCAATTTTATTTGTATTGTCTTTATAACAACTTTAAAGTTGTTTGACCGCAGTACATAAAGAAACCACACTCAAAGGATATACTTTGCACAGCTGCAGGAAACAATATTTTGTTGTTGTGCAACAAGCCGCAAGACAAGACGTCAATGAAATCAAGCTACTCTGAACTACACATACTCACTTAACCTTTATACATGATTTGCGGTATATAGAATTGACAAACATAAAAAGAAACCAAAAAACACAGTATAGATAAGTTTAAATTATTTTGACCTCTAGAAAGAAAAGCACTTTTCGAAACAAACAGAAATGGCAGCAGCGGAAATAGCAAAAACAACATCACATTGAGAGTGATGGATTTCGTAAAGATATCAATGAACTTTACCCTCCCATTGAGCCATGTTGTTAACGCATTGATCTGATGACATTGTCGATGCGTTGATTTCTACAGCTTTGCAACGTTTGCTTTGTTGTATGATGTGATGACGCTTATGGCTAATATAAATTAAGTTAAAAACTGCGACTGTATTGAAAGCTTACTAAATTCAAAACATTGAACCGATAAATGAATACGCGGGATAATTTTTTGTCAACAAATTAAATTTTTCGCAAATTAAATTTTTCGCAAAAGTAAGGAAAAGAAAATGTTTAGTTAGAGAAAAAGGACATGACTGAAAGATTGAATTTGTTCGTGCAGACTAATGTCTTAAGGGGGTCTTCTCATTGAGCAACTTTTTTTTCAACTTTTTTTTTGCATTTATTTATAGCTTGGGTAGTTGTGAATATGCCCCTAAAAGAATTTTTAGAAATTCGAAATACTTTAGAAGATACAGCCTTTTTTGTGAAGCAAGGTCTGATGGACAAGAAGGTGATGGAGGTAATAAAACCAGCTTACGAAGCGCTGTCGGCAGATAATTTGCTTGAAAGATGCCTTGGATCTGAAACTCAGAATTCCAATGAGTCCTACAATTCTGTTCTTTCTGTGGCCAATTTCATTGCAACGTGCCTCTTCAACGACGGTTTTATACCCATACTTAAAATTATGGGTTTGATGGGTATTGCGATTGGCAAAAACGCATACGAATACGCACTATCTCGCAATGAAGACAGATTGAACCGATCAGAGACTCGAGCTGCGTCATCATCAAAAGCTGGCAGAACGGCTCGCAGAGCAGAGAGGGCAGCAGAAAGCAGTTTCTACGAAAAAGAGGAAGGTGGCCTGTATGGAGTTGGCATCGCCGACTAATATTTGTAAGTAAAAATTGTCAGCTCTTTAAAACTGCATTTAAACATTTTTGATTTTTTTTTTTTTTCCCAAAAAAATTACTTCAAACTTTAAACGCGTTTATCTCGAACCCACGTTTTTCGAACTGGCGGCCATGATATCTCCAGTTCAACTGAACCGATTTTCATGAAACAAAATGGAATCGACGCAGAATTGTCACCATTCTCGGGTGAACCTCGACCATAATTTTAAAAAATTTTTTACTATTTTTTTTTTACACTCAACTACAAAAAAAAAACCCGAAATTGAAATTTTTTTTTTGAATGGCCGCCATTTTGTCAAAAACAATCACAAAATTAAGCTTGAGGTTCACCCGAGAATTACATCTATACTGATTATAACCCGGTTTTTTTTTCATTTCAGACGCTCCGGAGACCCGGAATCGTGGCCGCCGTGACGACACCTTTTTTTGTCACCACCAACTTTGAAGTCTCATTACTTTTTGAACAGCCCACGTATCGAGGCAAAAAAAATTTTTTATTTACTTTGAACCCTTTGTAACACAATAAATAAAAAAAGTTTTCAATTATTTTTTGCGTTTTCAAATAAGAATTTTTTTAAAAAGGGTCAAAAAAACGGGTTTTGAATGAGAAGACCGCCTTAATATTTAAAGGAAGTGAATTCCAGAGCTTAATGGCGTTGATGAAGAATATCATGGGAAATATCATGTGTCCCTTTTGTTTATTGGCAGTCACTGAAAACTTCAATATTCACGTACAGAATTCGATCGAAAAAAAATGTATTGTTTATCCAAAATAATTATTAATCGATTATAACTCGGACTTTATTTATATAATTAATTTTCAATTTTTCTTAAAAAAGAAGAACAAAAACTGCCAGTATAATTGTGAATATTTTTTATTAAAGGAAAAGTACCCAATTTCAACTGCGGAAACGACCACTAAGTCTTTGCTTCGTGGTCAGGAGCACTGACCTTATGCTACCGCGCATACTTGTTTAGGTTTATTTTTCCGTGCCTACACAGTTAAAAATGTTGATGCGTTTTTCGGTACAAGACTTGCATCGTATTTTATGTTGCCTTTACGAAAATATTTCTCAGTAGTTAAAGAATTGTTAAACGAATCATGAACGATTTTTCTTCTTCTTTGACGAAACATGACGAAACCGCTTCGGCCAATCATTTCATTGACGAAAGTCCCAGGAACGCAATACAAAAATGTTGAAATTTTTCGTGCATGAATATATTACTGAATCGTTGAGGAAGTTTTTCGTCAACAAACCAGACAGAAATATGAAAAAAAAATTGTTTTCTACTTTTATATATTCTTTGATTTTATTTTATATGTTTTTTTGGATCAGACTATTACCGATTTGTAATCTTTGATATATCAGTCATGCAGTCCATTAATACACCATGTTTTTAATATGATATATGTTGTGGCGGCCGTGGCGTAGTGGTTAGAGTGTGTAACTCTTACGCCAGAGAACCCAGGTTCTAGTCCTCCATCCGACACAGAAAGTTTTTTCAATTGAATTAATTTTTCTGTTCGGCCGTCACCTCTCTGCAGTCAATGGCAAACCTCAGAGAATAAAAACTGCAATGAAAAGCTTCGTGAGAACATAAGCCGTTCGGAGTCGGCGTAAAACATGTAGGTCCACAGTTCTCGATCATTTGTGTGCAAGCATTTCACATCACACACAACACAATTGATCATAAGAAGATCGGTCAAAGTCCTTTGGCCATTTCGTTTTTTTTTTTTTATATGTTGTAACTTTTAACGAAAAAATTACCTCGAAATATAAGCCTTTGTAGGGAAAATATGAACGAACACAAAGCAGAAATGTTGAAGAATTTTCAACAATTTTTTTAATAAACAAACACAAGCCGGACGCGTTAAAGAATTTTCGAGGACAAGAAATTCACGAGATAAGAGTTATCGGTTATAGCGTGTTCTACTATTTTCGTTGTTTCCTTGTTCTGTTTGCTTATTTTTTTATTTAATGTTGACGAAACCAATGCAGATAATTTAAAGAATATTCTGCAAGTCTTTTATTGACGAATACAAGCCAGACGCGTTAAAGAATATTCTGCAAGTCTGGCTAATGCAGCAAGTTTCTTTAATTTATTTAAAAGCAGTGTAGCAGTGTAGGACTACCTCAGTTGACAATGGATGAACTTGTAACCATTATGTTGTGTGTTCAAATACCACAGCATGATATTTTTTTATTTCGATATAAATGTGTGTTAAAAACAGCATTTGAATTATATGAAAGATATGGTAATTATATGAAAATACACAGCAGGGTCTTGCACGAACGTTCGTTCGTTCATTCGTAGAAAAAAATAAAAATATTTTGTTCGTTTGTAGAGAAATAGAATAAATATTTCGTTCGTTCGTTCGTGGAAAATAGATGTTCGTTCGTTAGTTCCTAGAAAATTTATGCTCGTTCGTTCGTTCGTAGAAAACAGTTTAGGCAGAACCAAAATAGACGAAACGAGATGATTGCAACTTGCCGAACGTCTGACGAGTTGAGACGCTAGCAGTTCGGTTCTTACGGAACAAAACTTATGGACAAGCTGTTTCGTTCAACTCCGTTAAATTACGTTCGTTCATTTTGGGCAACAACATTGAATTGTATTAAGGCGAACATTTTCGTCTCTACACTTTACGGAGCAACTCGTCTATTTTGGTTGGGCCTTTTGATGTACGTTCGTTCGTTTTTTGGAAATAGTTGTTCATTCGTTCGTTCGAAGAAAATCGAAATTAAAATTTTGTTCGTTCGCAGAATTTTTTCTACGAACGAACAAATGAAAATATTATGTTCGTGCAATGCTCCGATTCACAGAGCTAAGAATAGAACAAATTTTAGATTCTAAATTGCATTCCTTAAGGGGGTCTTCTCATTGAGCAACTTTTTTTTTTTAACTTTTTTTTCCCATTTATTTATAGCTTAGGTAGTTGTGAATATGCCCCTAAAAGGATTTTTAGAAATTCGAAATACTTTAGAAGATACAGCCTTTTTTGTGAAGCAAGGTCTGATGGACAAGAAGGTGATGGAGGTAATAAAACCAGCTTACGAAGCGCTGTCGGCAGATAATTTGCTTGAAAGATGCCTTGGATCTGAAACTCAGAATTCCAATGAGTCCTACAATTCTGTTCTTTGGTCACTTTCGCCCAAACACATCAACTCAGGCGCACGCACCATCGAAGTGGCCAATTTCATTGCAACGTGCCTCTTCAACGACGGTTTTATACCCATACTTAAAATTATGGGTTTGATGGGTATTGCGATTGGCAAAAACGCATACGAATACGCACTATCTCGCAATGAAGACAGATTGAACCGATCAGAGACTCGAGCTGCGGCATCATCAAAAGCTGGCAGAACGGCTCGCAGAGCAGAGAGGGCAGCAGAAAGCAGTTTCTACGAAAAAGAGGAAGGTGGCCTGTATGGAGCTGGCATCGCCGACTAATATTTGTAAGTAAAAATTGGCAGCTCTTTAAAACTGCATTTAAACATTTTTGATTTTTTTTTTTTTCCCCCAAAAAAATTACTTCAAACTTTAAACGCGTTTATCTCGAACCCACGTTTTTCGAACTGGCGGCCATGATATCTCCAGTTCAACTGAACCGATTTTCATGAAACAAAATGGAATCGACGCAGAATTGTCACCATTCTCGGGTGAACCTCGACCATAATTTTAAAAAATTTTTTACTATTTTTTTTTTACACTAAACTACAAAAAAAAAAACCCGAAATTGAAATTTTTTTTTTGAATGGCCGCCATTTTGTCAAAAAAAAACACAAAATTAAGCTTGAGGTTCACCCGAGAATTACATCTATACTGATTATAACCCCGTTTTTTTTTTCATTTCAGACGCTCCGGAGACCCGGAATCGTGGCCGCCGTGACGACACCTTTTTTTTCACCACCAACTTTGAAGTCTCATTACTTTTTGAACAGCCCACGTATCGAGGCAAAAAAATTTTTTTTATTTACTTTGAACCTTTTGTAATACAATAAATAAAAAGTTTTCAATTATTCTTTGCGTTTTCATATAAGAATTTTTTTAAAAAGGGTCCAAGAAACGGGTTTTGAATGAGAAGACCGCCTTAATATTGCAGCATGTGCTGTTTCCAAATCAATCAATGCAAGGCCTACTTCGAAAATTGCTTTCTGAATGTATGTGCCTAAAAGTATGCTAATATTCTGAAAAAAACGCTACGTTCAGATTCTAATTTTTAGACCGTAATATACGTTCAGAGTATTGAACGATAGACTCAATTCAATCATAAAAAAAAGAAAAGAACTACTGATTGTAAAATTTAGCATAAGTAAGAGCTACTCTAGTAGCCATGTCTCCGTGGTTCAGTTGGTAGAACTGCCGACTATGGATCCAAGCGTAGTGTGTTCAATCCGCGGTGAAAACAAAAATATGAAAAATTATTCAATTTTTTTCGTTTTTATACAACCAGTGCGGCGTATGGCTATGTTGTTGTTTTCATAAGAACCATTTCGTTACATTGGTTTTACCCACCATCTAGCTCCCTCCCCGTATTGTTGTATACGCGGCTATAAAAGTTTCACTTAAAAAAAAATAGTCTTAAATCATCATGCAAACTGCAGCCAAAATTATAAGGAGATGTCCTAGAAAGGCCAGTAGTCCCACCGAGAAAAACCTTATATTAAATTTAAAAAAAACTAGTATAATTTATAAGGTGGCTTTGGCAGTTTGCAGCCTCCTAAGTACTTGTAACTTGCCAATTTTTATTTTAAGGCTTAAATTAACCAAGTATTTGGTAATTTATACATTAATTAAAGAAAAAGTTCAGTTTCAAATATATAACTTTTTTTCCGGGTTTTGGTTTTTTTACTTTTTTTTCCTCTTTCTCCTCTGGTTCTGTGATTTGCTTGACTGAAATCGACACTTCAAAACTTTTGTTTTTTTGATACCGTTTTTTTTTAAAAATTTATGACTTCTTTGCTGCTTGTGTTTATTATAACAAGAGCATTGAATTAAATATCCTATATAAAAATCTTTTCTTCGCCCGCCGCGCTGTTGTCTGGAGTACGATTCTGGCGCAAATTATTTCGACATTCGTAAAAAAATTAGAGTTTGTAATCTTTTTGTTTAATATTTCATATGATGAGCCCGAAATTAAGATTATTTAAAATAACTGTAAATAATATGATATAATATATATACATATTTTCTCTAATGAAGATATCACAATTTTCTGATACACGAAGTTTCAACTATATAATGAAATGTAAGAAAAATAGTAAGTAAGAAGTAAGTAAAAAAAAGGAGTTCAAAATTTGTAAAGAAGATGTATATAAAAGTATAAAGTATATACTCATCGCGACTTAAATCTTTCACTCGCAGCCATTCATTGTAGAGCTTCATATGAGTAATTACGATACCGCTCCTATAATATACAGCCATGGACACATAAATAGCACAAATGTCAACTTATTTTTTAAACGTTTCGTTTGAACCTAATAATGCATATATTAACTGTAGTTATTATTTTTTGAAACTCCAGTGTGACGTTGCTTAAAACTCCGAAAGAGATGTACGGTTACTTACTTTTATTTGCTCAGGTCATCTCTTTCTGTATAGGCATGTACGATCTGCTGTGGTCATATAAATAGCACACATGTAAGATGGTGAATAAAAGTTAAAAATATCGGGTGTTTGTAAAAATTGTAGAGTTTTATTCGGTTAATTTCGCCGATTTAATTTCTAAATAAAATGGGTCGTGGCAAACATTGCACTCCGGAAAAAAGGTCTATAATTGACGAACTAAGTGAATAAGCAAAAAACCATCTGAAATCGCGGATATTCTCAAAATTTCGCCAAAAATGGTCTATAATGCACTCAAGCTGGTTACATCAAATGGTTAAAATAATTTCTAGAATAAGCCGCGCAATCCTAGACGTAAAACCAGCGCTTCCACTGATTTATTGTTCTGAATGACTTTAGTTCGCAAAAGTAAGGCTGATCCTTTCAAGACAGCAAAGCAAATTATGAGGGAAATAAATGAAGAAAATAACCTTAATGTTGCAAGAAAACTAGTATCTAGGAGACTACATGAAGCTAATCTTTATAGACGCATTAGCCGAAGAAAGCCGCTCTGATCCAAAAAAAATTTGAAGGATCAGTTAGCGTTTGCAAGGGCCCATGTGAATAAAGAAGACCAGTTTTGTAAGAACGTGCTCTGGACTGACAAAACTAAATTTAATAGGGTTGAACCAGATGGAAAAACTTTTGTTCGGCGCCCCAAACGCCAAGAGTTGAATCTGAAGTATACAAAAAAATCCTTAAAGCATGGATGAGGGAATTTAATGACTTGGGGAGCTTTTTCCTGGCACGGCGTTGGGCCAATTTTTCGTATACCAGGAATAATGTACAAAAATATGTATTTAGATATTCTTAATAACCAGATGGAAGCATTTGCATTTGAGAACATGCCTATTAGGTGAATTTTTATGCACTCTAATGATCCAAAACACACAGCAAAGGTTGTGATTGATTGGGTTAAAAAAGGAAAAAATATATATTTTGAATTGGCCGGCTCAAAGCCCAGACCTCAATCCCATAGAAAATTTATGGAATGATGTGAAGGTCAGCATAAGCAACCAAAATTTCGAAATTAAGATGAGTTATGGAGTGGAATTGAGAAGGCTTGGTACTCTATTCCGAAGGATTGGGTCAGGAAGCTTGTGGAGAGTATGGGACGAAGAAGTCGGGCTGTTTTGAACAATTCGGGATACAGTACCAAGTACTAGTAAACATATTCGTAAGCTCATTGTAAAATAAAAATAAATCACTATGTCTTCTTTTCAGAATCCAACTTGTGCTATTTATACGTCCACTTCAGCTAAGGAACAATTTCAGATTTTTCATTAATTTTCTAATTTTTAATTCGTAGTTACAAAGTTACTACTGATTTTAAGTTTATAATGTTTAAACTCAAATACCATGAAATAAATTCTTGTTATCCTCTATGTATATTATTTAAATTTATGTGAAACACCCTACATGTATTTTTGTGCTATTTATATGTCCACGGCTGTATGTTTTAAGACCTACAAATATCTGCATATTTTTTTAACCGTTAAAATATATCAATTTTTATGATTAAGATTTTTTTTTTTTTTGTTTAAATTTAATACGTACTTTGTTGAATATTTTCTATCATGAATTTTCCAAAAACAATATACTTTTTTAATAAAAAAATCACTTAAACCCACAATCAGAAATCTGCACTTTTTGTAAACGTCGCAACACGTGCTGCGAGGTAACGGTACCAAGCGGAGTTGCTACACTGTAAAACAAAATTATAAGGGAATTTTTATTGCTATCTAAGTTTTCATACATTATCAACTGAAAAAACTTATTTTTAAGCAAAAAATTATTTTTTGATTTAATTTGCACTAGAATCATCAACTAGACAGACTATAGTCCGCCGTGGGGATTTGAACCCACACCCACCGATTAAAAGTTCACTACACTACGCATCGAGCCAAACTCTTTCATGACGCAGAATCATTGATTTAATATTAATTGCAACTAAAGCTATGCTACAGCTCAAAACAATATTCTATTAATAGATTTTTGTTGTGTGGCTATCAACAGATTACTGTAGTATATACTGCATCTATTAATATAACATCAGTTAACATAGCTGCAGCTATATCAGCAAACAGTAGCAAGGCTATTTGGATCAGTGTGTAGAGCGATAGACTGGGCATCGAAACTTCCACGATCGATTCCCACGGTGGGCAAAGAAATTTTTTTTTTTTTCTTTTTGTTAATGAAATGTAATAAATGTGCTAGTGTGAATATTAACGTGTGTTTTTTAATTTAATTTATATTGTTTTAAATGTTTGAGTTAAAAAGTAATTTTCTTAAAAAAAACCATTACATTATCAAATCTATGAAACTGTGAAAAAGTTGCTTACTTTTCACTACTTATAATAATTCAAATTATTAATAATAATTTTAAATAATAATTTTATAGTGCTTTATAAAAGCAACTTGAAAATTTTAATTCTAAAACATTTCAAAAACTAATCAAATTAATCAAAAATGTACGTGTAATTTAGGCATAAAATTGCCTACAAACCCTTCAAGTTGCTTTCTCGCTCACAAACACTCGTTTCCCGTGCCTACTTCCCTACGCTCCTCAAAGAGCGGCAACAACTGCGGTTTGCAGAGTGCAATTTGAGAAATGGCGGCGTTAAATAAATGCAGCCATCATACTTAAAGGACATTGACCTATAATACGCCGCATATCCTAATGGCAAGAGCAGGAAACGCACGATTGCACAAAAGCAACAAGCAAGCTAGACCATAGTCGGAGAACATAATAAAAGTGTGAGAATTGAACTGAGCAAATGCGCAGTCGCTTTGCAGCGTGCAGCGCATACAGCGCGCTGTCTATAAAAAGAAGCCGCAACAAGCAGAAGTTTCCATTCGCAAATGAGCGACGTGGTTGCGACAAGGTTTTGGTTTTAAGTGAAAATTAGCTAAATTATTATTAATATAAAGGCAGAAAATTTAATTGGCAAAATAGAGAGTGAGAGAGAGAATAGCAATATAAAAAAAAAACAACAACGGAAGTAGACAAAACCGATTTTTTTAGATTGAAAACATTCAGTGAAAGTCGCTAAAATATTTATTTAAAAACAGGAAACTTTTAAAAAAAAAAAAATATTTTCATAAAAAAAAAATAAAAAAACCACAATAAACTCCGCTTGTGTTCGCAGTAATTCCATGCAGCATTAGCTGTTAAAAATTTAAATAAAAAAAAGGGAAAAAAAAAATCAAATGGCCGCCCATGTTTGCTTCATAGACATACCGCAAGAGGAACTGCAACAGCGTCATCATCATCATCATCCACACAATAACAAAAGCTGCAACGGGCACAAAGAGCGCAACTTATCGCCCATGTCATCGGCTCATAGCTCACCGCGCTACGAACGTAACATGGGCTTCTTTCATCAGCTCAGTCGTCGCTTTGGGCTCAAATCCTCCAGCGATGACCTAGTTTATGCTACAGGCGAAGACGATTCACACAGTTCATCGACCGACTCGTGCTCCTCAACAGCAGGCACACTACCACCCATGCAAACGTCCCTGACCGCTTCGACGACGTCATCATCGTCCGCAACGCACTCCGGCATAGGCAGGGATGGGCTGCTACTGCATCAAGACTCCAGTTTGGAGCATAGTATGTCATGCGCTTCCAGCGACACCAGCAGCACCGTTGACATTAACGACGAGCTGCATATGCTGCACACCCACAACAACAACTCCAACACTGCCGCCAATGCTGCTGAACGCAAGCTGTCAACCGCCTCGAAAACATCATCAACGCGCTCCAGTTTCTCGCGCCTGCATCGTCGCTCGACCTCTTCCATACGCAGAGCCTTTGAAGGCATTTCTATAGCATCGGCACGCTCGCTGTCGTGCAGTGGCAGCACACCGCCACAACAGCAGCTAGCTAAGGAAAGTGGCAGCGGTAGCAGCTGCAGCGGATCACCAGCAAAGTCAGCACTTAAGACTGCATCTGCATTAGAGCTGCGTAAGCGTTCCACTGCTTCAATGACTGCTACGAGCACCAAGTCGAAGGCGTCGCTGCCACCGCAGCGCATACTGCGACAGCCAGTATCGTATACATATCTGAAGGGCATGTCCGGATTGCCGACGCAGCGTGTACCACGTAATTCGGTCTACAGTGCTTATGCAAGACGGTAAGCAGTGCAGCGCCTTAAGGTATGCAATGCCAGGCGAGTTTCAAAGCATAATTTTAGGCCTGAACACATTAGTTTAATAACGGTTTTTTAATATAATATCGAACAAGCGAATAGAACTAGCGAACAATAGTGTGTAGACGAGCACCACGCCTACTTTTCAAATATGTATCTATCAAGCAAACAAACGTTTTACATGCATACACACAAACATTATATACAACAAATAACAGTTCAGTAGTGAAAATATAACTCAAAAGAAACAAAAAAAAAACACCAAATCTTGATCTGCAAAATACTATATAAAAAAAAAAACAAAATTAAAACTAAAATAAAAATTTATTTAAAAACTTTTTAGCCAAAATTTTTAAATTTATACCAAAGCGTTTAAATAAACTCGTATATATTAAGCAGCATTCGCCAATAGCAACCGAATGCAACTTAAAGTCTCTGTAGTTATAACGGTTATTTATAAAGCAAATATTACAAAATAGTAGTTTAAAAATTATAACATAAAACAATACTTATGAGATCTAAAAGAAAAAGTCTTAAAAATTTAAGATTTTGAGACTGGTTCAATACAGACTTTAAAACAAAAAAATTTACTACTTTTTGTCATTTCTAAAAATTAATTGAAAAACACAAAATTATAGAATTTTTTTTGTCAAAAAAAGCATGCTTAAAGCAGAATTACAAAAAACTTATTATAAAAATATATTAAAATACTTATTAATTGTGCCTTTCTTCTAATTATGATAAGAATAAAAATATTTGTATTTAATACTTTACTATTATTCTTCATTTTAATAGCTGCAAATTGACTACAGACACTAGACACAAAAAAAAAACACTGTCAGACAGATTTCCCATTAATAATAATAAAAATAAAAAAACACTAGGAGCACTTTATTAGTTTGTGTACAGCAAAGAACAGAGCCATTGCACATTCGTAGTAAAAGTTTAAATTTCTTATAAATGGGAACAAATTACAAGTTGCTTCCTTTCTAATCAATATTAAATTGTTTTTAGATAACTTAAGTTTACTTAAAGTTCAAATCTTCATATCACAAATAATTTTATTTGTCTATTTGTTATTAGACCTTTTTCTTTATTTTTTCATTTTATATAAATTGATTTAAGCAATATATTATCTATGATAACACAGTTCAACAGCTAAAATAATTACAAACATAGAGCAACGGATTCTGTTAAAGTAGGCAAAAAAAAAAATTGCACGATTATTTTCGTCTGACTTTTTTTTTTTGTATAGTTTTTAAATTAACTACAAATTTAGCAATTTAAACATTAATAGTAAAAAAACTTCCAAATAAAAGCCTTTTACATAATTGTTGAGCACACAGACCTATAGTAACATTTTATAAAAAATATTTTTGTACAATTATTTTGAGTATTTTTTTGACTAATAAAAAGGTTTTAAATAGTACTCTTCAAAATAGTCGTAGAAGGTTAACATATAATTTACAAAATATTTCTTAGGAAATTTCACTATAAGTCTCTTTGGACAAGATTTGACTTTGGAGCAAAATAGTAAAAGATGATAGACTTTTAACATTTTTTTTAACTTATAACTTTTTTATTAATTATTTATTATTTCTACTATTTATTAAATATTTTTACCACAAAGACTTATAGTAAAATATTCATACTAAATTTTAACCCTCTACGACTACTTTAATGCCCGTATTTTGTAAAACGCAAGCAATCACGTCACTTGGGGTTTTTTGTCTGGCAATAAATTTCAGTAGACAATTTCAGTGAGAGAAAGAGAGCTTGTTTTACTTCATATGAAAATGGAACTGTCAGACAAAAAAATTTCAAGTGACGTGATCGCTTGTGTTTTACAAAATACGGCCATGAGGGTACTTTTTTAAACCATTGCCAAAAAACTCTATAAAAATACACGCTAGAGGGTTAAAATATTTTAAAAAAATGTCTCTCATAAAGTTTAAGTATAATTTTGTCAACACCACAACTATGTCAAAGCCATATATTGAGAAGTTTTCTTATTGTTCAATATTTTAGCACATTGTTAAATTTAGTGTTAATTTAAAAACATTATTAAAAATTACTCAGACGTAAACCAAAATACACATATGTAATTTTTTTTTTTTTTTTTGTTACTTCTAACAGAATTTGTTGTTCAAAGCCTGTTATCTAAGAAAAAAGTCAAAAATTGTTGTACAGTGTAACGTAATTAGCTCTAATTATCATTCATACTTTAATTCTAATTCTTTACTCTAGTAACTAATAATGAATATAAAATTAAAATAATAATAAAAAATTACTAAATGCAAAAGCTTTAAAGGCCACGCAAAACCACATATAAAATACTTAACACAAAATGTATATATATAATTTTTCACACGATAATTAGATAATGGTATTATAAATTTAAAAAAAAAACAGCAATAATTAAAATTATACGCATACTTATGTACATTATCAAATTTATAAATAAATATACCTATACATTAAAGCATTTACAAATAGATACTCGAACGATTTCATATAGTGCGAAATAAATATGCGAAGAATTGAAAAAATAAAAAACAATCGTCTTTTTATTCATAGAGGTTTCTATAAGCGATATATATCTGGTAAGTAAAAAGTTGTCTCTTCGCAAAGTAAAAAAACTACAATAATGACCGTTTTGGTAAATTGTAAAGATGGGACAATCAAAAGTATATTTTTCTATGCTTTCTGATAAAGTAGCAACCTTCGGAAATCAATCATTTTTTAAATCCTTTGTTGGACCTTTAAGAAGCCTTGACGTGCTAAAAAACATTTTTCCTTCGTTATTGAGTTCGTTAACGAGTCATAAATAATAGTTTTATACAAACAGTGAACGCCTAGTATACTACACTCGTTGTAAGACTTTTAGCAACTGATAAGAGAATCTAAGGATCTTAGTAAAAGTTAGGATTTTAGGAAGATTTTTTTGAACTTTTGAAGTAAAAACTTCCATAGGCACATTGAGCACTTTTTGCTAGGGGTTAAAGTTATAAATTTGCGTCCTCAGCGTTAACGTCAGCAATGTAAACGTCAGAAATGTTAATGCCAGCAATGTTATATATATACTGTTAATGTTATATCACGATTTATGTCATTCCTGTAGTCGTAAGCACTGTTAACGATTGTACTGTTAATGCCTGCAGTTCTGATTCAGCCACCAGACAAGAATGGGGAGCCCCAGAAGGGTGGTAACTCAATATATAAACATCAATTGGCCAGTCTTTTCTTCTGTCATATTCAACTTTTTGTTTTCGTATTTTGCTGGCTACTGTGGTAAATTTTTATTAACTAAACCAAAAAGAAATCTGTTTTAATTTTTTTATTTTTAATATGCATACAAATTTTCTCAGTGCAAAGAGCACAAAACAACACGAATCTTTAAATGTAGTGGTGCCCATACCTGCTCATGATCGATAATGTGTACCCCGCTTTTCTCTCGTCGTTTCTTATATGTATGTGCATTAAACAAAGAGAGTGTAAGAGCAGGTATGAGCACAGTAGAAAAGCTATGGAGAAACTTTTTTATTCTACAGCAAGCGAATATATTCAGGTAGGCGGAAAAACATACACATGCAGGGCTCTACTATCCCTGTAGGAAAATCAACTAATTTAAAAGTAGTTGATAAAGTAGTTTTTTTGTCAACCACAACTAGTTGAAATTCTGACTTTTTTCCATAGAACGAACTAACATATTTTGTATGGTGATGTCCGCTAAATAAGTCAATTGACTTTCGTCTGCATATATTTTCAACTACTTGTTAAATTAGTTATATTTAAATTATTTTTTAATGACTTTAAAAAAACCAATTGTAAACTATTACTGATGGCCTAAAGTTAATAATATTTGATGAAATAACCTGGTTAAATATATAAAAACTTGTAATCTAATAGAAATTTGCAATTAAAACATGTCAAAATCAGAGTAGTTACCGCCTTAATATAATTCAAAGTAGTTCATATACTGGTTTATTTTAAATTAGTTTTTTAATTAGTTGTTTTTAAAAACAAGTTAGTTTGTTCCTATAGGGATGTTAACAAATAGTAGCTGCCTTTTTCGCCTCCCTGAATCCTCTATCCGTTTTCTGCTTTGCTCATGCCTGATCTTTAAGCCTCATTGTTTTATTCAGATATAAGAAACGAAGAGAATGAGAGCACGATGCTTTACTAATAACAGCAGGTAGCAAATAAAGCAATACAAAATAACAAAAGTATCAGTGTTCATACCCTGAATATTTAGGGAATATTTTTTTATTCGCTTGTTCGTAGAACGAAAAGAATGTTTTTTGTATTGGGACCCAATGCAGGGTGGTTGATAGGGGGCAGGTGTGTTCGGGAGAAATGTTGAGGAGCAAAAAATAATAGGATCAACTCATAAATTTGACCCCTCTAGGAGTCCAGCTACGGCCGATATAAACTACTTTCGACATATTTTGTGTTTATTGTATCGGGAGTCAAAGAAGGGTAGTAGATAGGGTTAGGTGTGTTCGGAAGAAATGTTGAGGGGCAAAAAATAATATGACCAGCTAATATATTTGACCCCTCTAGGAGTCCAGCTACGGTCGAAATAAACTATTTTCTAAAGGTTTTGTGTTTTTTGTATGAGGACCCAAAGAAGGGTGGCAGTAGAGGGTAGGTGTGTTCGGAAGAAATGCTGAGGGGCGAAAAATAATAGGACCAGCTAATATATTTGACCCTTTAGGAGTCCAGCTACAGCCGATATAAACTATACACAAGTTAGACGTTGACTTATTACTATATTTTAAAATTTTTTTGCAATATTTGCTAACAAAATTTTCGATTTCTTCTCCACTCCGGTTAACTAATTTAGAAAAAACTTCCCAAAGTCTTTTTTTAACGTGTTTCGATACTAACTCGTAATTGGACAATTTTGCCACTAGTTGCCTAATTCAATGTCACTTCCAATTGGTTCATTTAAAGACTAAAGTTTTTTAAATAATAAAGGATTTACAATTTTATAACACCTTAAACAGTTTTTAATGTCACTCACTATATCAATATCCATTTAGAATGAAATATTTTTTTTTTAATATAAATGTATTTTTATCTTAAATAAATACATTTGATTGCACCTCTATCCAACATCAAACTGACTATGCATTAAGAATAACATAAAGCTTATTGCGGGGAAAAACCAACATACCTGATTCGTATTCAGGTAACTGCAGCAGATTGCTGAGTATTCGTGTGGTTTATTAAGTACTCAGAGAAATAACTGAAACAACGCGTAGATCGCAAGCTCACCTCAGTGCAAAAATGTATGAAAAGAGAACAGAGAAAAAATAAAAAGTTATTCTCTTGCGCTACACGACCAGTTGCTACACGATCTGTTTACATTTAATCGCTTGCAGCTTTGCTTGCAGTGACTGCTATAGAAGAGAATGAAGGTATATTCACTTGATAAATATATGCATGCAGGGCTCTGTTAACAAACTAGCACACATAGAGTTGAAATTGCCATAAAAGGAGATTAGTTCACCGAAAAGTCGGTGGGAGCTTTAGACTATTTGTTTCAGTTGGAATGGGTCCAAAAAAGAAAATAAATTTTGTCCGTCTGTCGACATGATTACAGTAGTTATTTTGAAGTTTAATTCCAAAAACTAATGATCAAGTTCAAAATTGAGCTAAATCGAGTGAAAAACACGCCTACCTCACATACATAGCGACTTTATTAAAACGGTTTAGTCTTCATAAATTCCACAAAGCTTAATATGTCAACTTAAAATTTTTTATAAACACTCTGAGTATAAAATTCTACCAAATCGAATGAAAATCACGCCGAACTCCCATAAAATTGACTTTAACAAAACGGTGAAATCTCTTTAAATCGGGCCTGGGCGCTCTAACACAGTCACATTTTATTTTGTCTTGTTAGTATTGGTGCACTCTCAAGTCGCGTACACTGAGCTCATACAATTTGCAGCACAAAGTGACATAGACCATCATAGCATCACCGTCAGCGAACGACTGAATGAAATTCTCTTGTGTTGTGAGCCTTGTGTACATGTGAAAAGTTACGCTCTGAGAGCGCTCAGTGAGCTCAAGGTTGATTTATAAGGTTGTCGCAGGGCTGATCGCACTCTCTTCTCAGTACCCATAATTGTCAAAACCAGCCAATTTTGCGAATGACTGCGAAAGAAAAACGGATGATAAAAGAGAGCACTTGCAGATTTTCTATGAGCTGTCAACTTCGATTTGACAATTATGGGTACTCGCTCTCTCCCTTGCGACAACCTTATAAATCAACCTTGAGTGAGCTATGAAGCGCCCATGGCAGAATTATAAGGTAGGGCCGACTCGGAGAGGAATGAAGTAGAAAACAGAATAAAGCGGGCTAGATGTCAAAATCAGCCGTTCATCTCGAGTTTCTTTATGTTCATGTTTCGCAGTCGATTTTAGGTTAAAATTTTTACAGGTTTTTTTTTGCCAATTTAAGACTTCTTTAACATTTTATAGTTGTTTACTATTTTTACTATTTTTACTATGTTTACTATTACTATTACACTGTTTTAATAATATTTTCACTCAAATTATGACAAATTTAACACATGCGACCGCACTGTTTGCAAATTAGAAACATAAAATATTTCCTTCATTTGCAATTCCTAGTAAATTCGTCGTTTTGACAACTAACCAACCTTTTCATTATCCACTATTCGTTGACGGGTGAGGACACTGAGCCAACCGGCCCTACCTTATAATTCTGCCATGTGAAGCGCCCAGCCCTGCTTTAAATTCAACAAAACTGCATATATGGACTTGAAATTTTGGAAATAAGCTTTGATATTTAAGTGGGCAGAATGGTGTAGCTTGTAGCACGTAGTATAACCTGTCAAAAGTTAAAATATACTAAATGCACGGAATCGCACAGAATGTGTAGTACGCCTGTGGCTCGTAGCTGTAGTTGTAGCGCAAGTTAAGCTAACCTTAACTTTTGAGTACTACGCTGCTCTGAAAATTGTATTAATGGTGCTTTTTTTAGGATTGAGTATATCAAATCGATACTGCAAACGTTGTCGGTACCGAAATAAGTGTTGAAAGTGTTCAATATTTGTAAAGACGAAAAAATTGATAAATAAGTGTAATTTTAGAAATTTTATGAAAACGGTAAAATTTCCTTAAATTTTACAAACACTAATATAATGACTTAAAATTCCTAATATAAACATATGTTTCAGTTTTTAGCATGCACTCTGAGTTTGATATTTGGCACATTGTAATGAAGACTCCGCCTACCTCCCATACAAAATGACGTCATCTAAATAGTTAAACCTTCATAAACTCCTCAAAAATTTATTCATTGCATAATATAAATAACTTCAATAACTAAAATGTATTCTAAATGAGAAATTTGTTAAAGTTGGAAGGAAATCACGTCTATCGTCCATACAAAGTCAATATAAAAAA
Source organism: Coremacera marginata (assembly GCA_914767935.1). Lineage (NCBI taxonomy): Eukaryota > Metazoa > Arthropoda > Insecta > Diptera > Sciomyzidae > Coremacera > Coremacera marginata. The sequence continues at coordinate 16,132,405 of OU612047.1, forward strand.
ACTTTAAAACTTCGACTCAGTCGAAAATCATTCCTTACTAGTTTTTTTTAATATTGTTTTTTTTTTTTTGACTATTTTCACAATTTATTTAATAAAAGTGACTTGTGCAAATTTGCGCAACTTTTTATTGCTGAATATGGAAGCTCACATATTGCAGTTTAAGACAAATATTTCATTTCTACTTGATGTTACCGAATATCCAGTTATCGACTCCAAATATATTTCGAAAAAAGCGCAAATTTTTTGTCATATTTTACCATTTTTTTTTTGTTAACTATTTTCAATCATTTTTTTTTAATAAGGCTTAAATACCTTAACTTGAAGATTCCATAATAAAAATATCACTTTTGGGTATAAAAAAAAATTATCTTTACCTTGAAATTATGCCGAATTTAAATTATTTTCAACTGTTCACGAAAAATCCAGAAATTTAGCAGCTTTTAGACTATGCAGCAGAAAAAACCAAATAACATATGACTTTGAAATTTTCAGTAGTGATGCAGTATTTTGTACTCTTTAATCGAGTAGTAAGTATTTTAAAAAAAAAAAACATTTTTCAATTAATTTCCATTTTTTTCGATTTCAACTCTTTGTGCATCATCACGAGCAAACAACTCCCATGCTTAAACCTAGATTACTAACCTACGTAAAATTTACTCACTCCTTACGAGTAATGTAACGTATAGTGAACACGGAAGGTTAGTATTCTAGCGTTAACAAACCCACAACGCTCTTATCTATTTCAGACATGCGATTAATGTTCGTCTCAACCTTGTTTCGCTTTAAACTATGTTCGATGCGCAGCAGAACTTGCCCATGTTCCCTTTTTTGGTTTCAAATTTTTTATACATATTGCTTTGCTTGCACTAAAACTGTATCCCTCCTTTACTTTGGCCTAAACGTATTCAAAAAACTACGGAACTTGAAAGTCGCAGTAAAAGTTCGTTCAAGTACCATGTTTGTCCTGCATCTTATTACTTTTTTAAGACGTTTTAGTACTGACCCGCACATATGTGTCAGGCCTGTTTTAACCCTTGGCTGCCACACCTTTCTCCAGTAACATAGCTGCCACAGGGTAGGGTAATTCGGTACACCATCGATAAAAATTACTTTCAAAACTAGAGATAAAGACACTTTGACTTGCCAAAATGGTATATAAACATTGCTTTTGAAGTTCTGATGGGCCTTAATCCATACCTCAACTATATATTACAACAAAAAAAAAAACAAAGCCTTAAAATTTTAAAAAGTTATGTTCAGAGAAAATTCTGCGGTATCGAACTACCCCATATGGCAGCCAAGGGTTAAAAACATAAATTTGTGCCTCCATGGCATGGAATTAATAAGAGTTTCTCAACTCTGAACTTTGTTTACTCAATCGATTCGATACTTTCATGAGCAGCCTATTTATGCTCTGGTTACAGTCATCAAAGTGTCATTTGTATTGTCATCAAAGTGTTGTCAACTGCAGATATTATCGAAAATTTCCATAACATTTGCAGAAGTGCAAAATATTCCGTTTTCCCTTGAGCAACATACACAACCTCGTGGAATTTTTATTTTTTACAGCATTAATAGGTTTTCCCTATGAAATCATGCTCTATTTCTAAGTAATAAATTTCGAGCAGCTTGAACGCTATTATTTATTGCCGATTCTATTTGAAATTTTATTATGCATTCAATTTTTATCTCTAAATTTTAACAATAAAAATAGTCAAACAAAGATTACTGTCGTGGCTTCTATGCTTACCGCCAGCCTTATCAATAGATACATTTTTGATTGTGAACTGACCTAGATTTTATTTGTTGCTGAGTTGACATTTTTGATTTAGGTTTTCTTTGTCGTTTTTTTTTTCTTATTTTCTTCAAGTTAGTATCGATTGTAATTTTAGATGAAATCATATACTCATCATTTAATCGTATTCACATATTAATTTTGTTTTTATTACAGTCATCGAATTCATTCTTTTCTTGCCATTGACGTATAAGTGTGAGCCTTATAAATAAATTATTATAGCTCTTGCTTTTGACAAATTTTTTTTTTTTTTTTTTTTTTGGGCTGCTTAGCATAGCATTTGGTTTGCTCCACTTCTATTCATAAGAGTAATTTTAATGTCTTCCTTTAATTTACGTCGGCTTCTAACACGCATTCTAAAATTATTTAACAATTTTTTTATAGAAAAATAACACAGAAATGTTTAAGATTATTTTCACAATGTCCCGTTGTTCTGTTTTCTTGTCATTGACGAATAAATGTGAGCCTTATAAATATATTATTATAGCTTCTTCGTTTGACAAATTTTTTGGTTGGGGCTGCTCAGCATCGAATTTGTTCTATATATATGTGTTCCACTTCTATTCATAAGAGTAATTTTTGTCCTTGATTTGTTATTTATTTTCATGTGATTTTCGAGCAGTACGAGTATTGAAGCAGTTAACCTCGATTTTATTTCTTAAACGGTTTTTAATTTTTGGAATTCTATTCAGCTGAATTTATTAACTGGTTTAGCTTATGTGAGCTATTTTCGTAAATTAAGGTTTATTATATTAAATTATATAAGGTTTGTTTGTATATACATATTGGTATTTTTGTTATTGTGGAAATACTGTTGCTTCTGAAGTTTATATGGCAGTGTTCACCCTTACTACGAAGATATTCAATGACATATATTTCCGTTTAGAATATGATTAGAGTATAGCCCATTAAAAGGGCTTTTGGGACATTTGAGCCGTAATTCTTTTCTTCCGACTCTCAGCTCAACCCAACTGTGAGGCAGTTTCAGCTATAAATCAATCCATTTTCTACATTTGCCTTTTAGATGAGATAGTAACTTGTAGCTCCTAGAGGCGTTTAGTTTTGGCAGCATCCTGTCCAGAAAAGAGTTATCTTTAGTCTTTGATTATCTCTTTTTCGTTATCCTGCTAGATTGATTATCTTAAAACAAAAAAAAATTGCAAAACATATATTTCCCCCCTCCGGCCCCCCCCCCCCTCTAATACATTTCATATAAACATTCAAAGCTATATCAAAAATTCAGATTGATTGGCTGATCCGTTATATTTAGAACGGCAGTCGAAAAACTGTTTTTGTGTTTTTTTAAATTATTTCTCAACGTCAAGCAAGCAGTACTTAGATAGTACATAGATAGTACATACAAAAATTAAACTACAATATTTTATCTTATCTAATATCTAATACCTTAAAAATTCTACGATGCCTTTTCAAATGGTTTTAAAATACATTTTTGTGTTTCAAGGTTGAAAAATTAAAAAATATTATGATTAAATATTTAAGATTGTATTTTTCAGGAAAGCAAATTTTTAAAAACACCCTGCATAAAAGAAGATATTTCAGTTACACTCGAACTTTTGAACAATTTTTTTTAACACTGAACAAAGAAACATCTTACAAGCATTTTGAGTTTTGTCCTAATAGTTCGGTCAAATCTCAAGCAGTTGAATGACGTAAATTGCGACGTCGTTCACAAAATTTTCACGAAACATCTAGGAAAATAGAATTCCAACTCTTTTAATGAGCATTCCAGAATAATTCCCAAATACGTGAAATGTCCACATAGAGATTTGGCCCTTCCTAGGAAAAATCCTGCGGACGCCCATGTCTACCATGGGATTGTTCAATGGAGGTGCTTGACCTGGTACCACCAGTTCGTGTACTTCGTAGGTCTACTCGGGAAGCTTTTCAAGCCCATACCTTAATCATTGCATCGGTGCCCAATAGAACCTTGCATCAACGAGATAATTTGTTTTTAAGTCGCACAGTAAGATTGCGAAATAATCTTTCTGTGAGCGTGTTTACCGGCAGCTTTGATTTATGTAAGTTTAAAGCCAATATTCACCGACACTACTTCTTCTATCCACCTACCAACTAACTATCAGCAGTATTCTGAATCAACGCAATGCTATTGCATTTAAAGGGGGCATCCCCTGAGCGTTGTCTTAGTTAACAAAAAACTAGTGCTAAAGAATGCAGCATTCAGCACCAAATTCTATCAGATGTATTAAAAAGACATTCATCATTTTTGCATGAAATCGAAGGCTTCATTAAGGGATGACATGACATTCGCGGCAGAGAACACAGACCTTTTTTTAAAAATTCATAACTCAGTCAAAAAGAAACATTTTTCCAAAATTTTTTTTTATTATTGTAGAGAATTATACCAATTACAAGAAAAAAAATTTCAAAAAAACATATTCTTCACTCTAACATGGTTTTATAGAGCTCCAAACAGGCGGCAGAGAAAAAAACGGGGTCTCGTGGTTGCAGCGCTGGGAATTGCAACAATTTTCCGATCTGGAAAAAAATGACTTTTTTAAATCTTAAGAAAACAGGTTATCGTATGACACGAGCTTTTTTTTAAATTTTTTTTTAATTTTTTTTCAATTTTTGGTGATGTTCCAAATTTGAAAGTGTGTTTTTTCGAAAAAAATATTGACTTTAAAAATTCATAAAAAATCGAAAAAAAATTTAAAAAAAAAAAGCTCGTGTCATACGATAGCGAATCAAGTTTAAAAATATACAAAAAAATTCGTCAAAAAATGAACCCGCTGCCGCAACCAGTACGAAAAACATGGTTTCGAGATAAATGCGTTCAAAGTTTGTGAACAAAGAAAAAAAGGTTACCTTCAATCTGCCATGCTTGCTTCGTACTCTATGCCTTGGTTATCTTGTGTTGTGGTATTTCTTATAGTTTTTTTGCAATTGTTTAGCAATTCGGGCTTCACCCTTCACCCTTCAAGTAGATACGAAATAACAACAAAAAGGAAAAAAAGGTTACCTTCAATCTGCCATGCCTGCTTCGTACTCTATGCCTTGGTTATCTTGTGTTGTGCTATTTCTTATAGTTTTTTTGCAATCGTTTAGCAATTCGGGCTTCACCCTTCACCCTTCAAGTAGATACGAAATAACAACCACCAAAAGTCAGGTAGCAAGTAAAACAAGTATATACCAGCTGCCGTACGTAGGTAGCTCAACAATTAAAAATGCGCTCTCACTAATCTAGCTGTAACTTTTGAACCCGTAGGAATTTACCCATGAAAGTTTTTTCTAAGAGTCTTAAGAATATTTACTAAAATACAAAATTATTAAAAAACAACGATTTCAAAAAACTGCCAATGTCATGTAACCCCTTAAACATAGTCAAAATGATCCAATTAAGTTCAAATATGCACCGTTTTATTCGATAACTCATAGAAACTTTCGTCCCTATTGGCAAAAAACTGGGACAGTCGGTCTTCACAAGTTTCTATTGAGGTGAATGTTTTACCAGCAAAATCATTCACCATAGACAGGAGCAGGCGGTAATCACTCGGTGCCAGGTGCCAGGACTATTTGGTTTGGACTATTAGTTGGTTGCAAGAGAACCTCCCAACCAAACTCCCGGCACTTCTGGCGAGTTAAAATCAATTTGTCAGGCGTGGCGTTGTACTGATGGAACACAATTCCTCTCCTATTGTTCAAAACTGGCAGCTTCTGGGTGATTGTTTCCTTCAGGCGATCTAATTGTTGATAGTACAGGTTCAAATTAAGAGTTTGGCCGTAGGGGGTAGCTCATAGCAGATGATTCCTGGATAATCCCACCAAACACGAAAGAAAACCTTTCAGACCGTCAATCCTGGCTTGGATACCATTTGCGCCGTCTTACCGCGATTTGATCATGACCGATTTCGCTTGACGTTGTCATAAGGGATCCGCTTTTCCACCAGTCACCATCCGCTTCTGAAATAGGTCGCTTGCGACTCAGCAGCGATTCGCAGATGGAAATTCGTTCCATGAGAATTTTTTTTTTTGCGTTAACTTGTGTGGCATCGAGCTTATTTTTGTATTCAGTCTATTTCAACTGGTTTCAAACGGTTTTTATGCAATGTTTAGCTCCTGGACAATCGAAACAGTACTAACATGACGGCCTTACTTGACCATTTCCATGATTTTATCGATATTTTGGACAATTGGCCTTCCAGAGCGTGGCGCATTTTTGCATCAAAATTTTCCGAAACGAAATCGACGAATCCAAAATTGCGCATGATTGGCTGTTACAGTACACCTGGCTTGCGTTTTCGCCTTTATCAAAAAAAAAAACTACAAAATATGGCGTATTTTCTCTTTGCAAAAATAAACTTAGTCGAGCAATCGCAAAATCTTATCTTTCTTACGTTATCTAGCATTAATAATACGCGAGATACACATTACTTAAGCCATTACTTCCAGCATAAAATGTGGGGCTGGAATTCAGGCCTGACATTCACGAACGAGGCCTGACCTTTACTTCAAAACAGACCTGATTTTTTTAAACATGTGTTCGCCTCTTCAGGCCTGAAATTTGGCTTCACTTTTTTGAAATGATTATCTATGATTTCCTCTCTAAATATAAATTTTTATTTCAAATTCAGAAATAAAATCTAGCCGGAAATAAGCGGAGGACCAATTTTTTGCTTAATTTCTGGTTAGAATACAGGTGTGTAAAAAAGAAGCCTAAATTATGTATAAATTTCAGCCTTTATACCTAAGCTGAACAATGCAGGCATGATTGTGTTTATAAATTCAGTCCAGAATTCAGGCTTCAGGACTGAGCAAGTTTTCTTCTAGGCTGATATTCAGTTGACATTTTTAAGGTCTTCTCTCCTTTTATATTTTTGTCATCTAGAACAAATCGTGAAAACCAGAACAAATCTATTCCACACAACTGTTCAAACATTTCAATTTGTTTACAAAAGAATCAAGGTAATGAAAATTATCAGACCTATTTTGTGTGTATGTGTGTACCTATTTGTGAGCTTTTGTGAATTTGAGAACGGTCTTTCTTATTTCTATTTGTCTGCCTAACCACATACTACAACAGTCTATACAAATATTACTCTACATATTAATCTATACGAGTAGTCTATCAAAACCGTCTGCTTATATCCTCGGACTATAGACTTAGATTTTAATTCCCATTTGAACGCAAATTAAGCAGATAATTCTTTGAGAACATGAAATTCTTGATTATTACTACTTTTACTAATTAATTGTCAGAATGACAAAAAAAATTGGATATAGCTTCAAGCAAATCGTAGGCTGCATATTCAATTCAATTCATGTTATAACGATATTCAATTCATAACAAAGATCCCAAAGAAAATAACCGAACAAATGATTTGCTTTCCCCTTCCTTATCAATTATAATGAACGCTTCAAGCCCAAACCGAAACAAAATTCAATTAGATTTGATGAAATCATCTTCGTAATAGTTATTTCTGTAATCGTTATAACATGAGTTACATTAAGTCACCCATGTTGTTGTTGTTGTTGTTGTTGTAAATATCAATAGGTAACTTATATCCTACATTGATTTCATTACGTTCTGTCTGCTGATTTTTTAAATTATGTCATTAGAAAATTAATTCATGCCTACATGTCGAAATTCACTCAGTTAAAATGTATTTTTAGTTATCAGAAATGGAAAAACAAAGGAATTTAGGTTTAATACAATTAATATGAATTTCTTTGGAATTTCATCTTAATTTAACAATATTTTAGGGTGCACAATTTTAAAATAGTATTTTCAAGGAAGGAGAATCTAATTTTAAAGGAAATAAATAAAACGACACACGATTGGGAACTTTTTCCCATATCCATAAATGGTATGCTTGCCAAAGACTAAAATACCCAACAGATAGTTAACAGATTGATTTCGATATCGATTCATTTAAAAAAAAAGAAAAATCGTTCTGTGAAAAACTTCTTGCTTTGTGATGAAGTAATGTAAAATAAATGTGAAAGGAAAATTTCCTTCAACGTGAAGTTCAGTCGTAGGATTAAAAGTTTTTTTTTTTGAGTAAGCGAACTAAGTTCCCATGGAGTAATTTGTTCGAAAAATGTTATCACGATCAGATCTCAGTAATGGGTTAACCGATTTTAAAATGTTTTCACTGAACAGTCCTTTGCTTCTAAAACTAAGACATGACGAAGCCCAAAATTTTATTAACTTGAAAAATTATACTAAAATAATTTTTATAGATTCAAAAAGAAATAATATTTACTACTTGGTTTGGTGCAAGAAGTTGCACTTTTTATTGGTTCAACTTATTTATAGAATGTTATCGTGATCAGATCCCAGCAATTTGTTGAACAATTTTTTAAATTGTTTTACTAAATAATTCTTCGTTTCTAAAGAAGGGTCGTGACGAAGCCTGAATTTGAAAATTTTAATAATTTAATTAAAAGGTTTAAAAAAAGATAACTTTATTCTATACCACCAATTACTGACATGTTTCGATGCAAGTCGGCACGGGTTCCCGTGGTCACCAAATTTTATTTACATTTCTTTCAACATCATACAAAAAATTTAGAGGCTATCTGATGAAAAAAACAACTTAAATTTTTTTGGGACGGGTGTGGTACGATATTTCGAAGAAAAAATGTCGAAAAAAATTACCAACGTTGAAAACAAAAAATGTCGAAAAAAAAATTTTTTTAAACAAATATCAAAATTAACAAATTCGAAGCAATATGTGCGACTTAGGGTACTATGGCCGTATTTCGTAAAAGGCGCGCAATTAGGCAAAAAAGCCCCAAGTTGGGTGATTGTGTCCGTTTTACAAAATAAAGCCATTAATATCTGCTGTAATTTAAACTGAATTTGGTATTCATTTCATATTATCAGCAACAAAACTAATAACACACATCGTTTAACTTCAAGTTCCATTGTTTTATTTGAAATGTGCAATTTTCGATCATTTTTTGATCTTTTTCATTTTATTGACATTTTTGATTTCGATCAAAAATATCTTCGGCGTAATGAGGCTTTTCATATTTCGACATTTTAAGTTTCGGCATTTTTTTTTTTTTGATATATCATATGACTCCCTTTTATATATTGGGACACCCTAATATATATAGAGTATATACCATTTTCGGAAAGTATATTTGAATTTACATTTTTTAGAGAAAAACATTTTTTAATTCCATAACGATTTTTTAAAAAATAAAAAGCCTATCCTATTCTCCTATCCTCAAAAACCCAAAACTGTCAAACTTATAATATAGCGAAAATAGTGGTACCCAAAGAAAGTCACTTTCATTTTTCAGAAAGTCATTTTTTCGGCCCTTGTCTACAACGAGAAAAAAAACAATAGATAAATCACCTAAGTCGGCTTGGGAGAATTGTATGGAAATTATAAACTTATTCTTATTCACCTAAGCAATATATTGTTTAATACATTGCTTTGAAAGCACAAGCTTCGATACCTTGCCAAAAAAAATATTTGATTCACCTAAGCCCAAAATACAAAAAAACCAAATTTTAAAAAAAACTAAAATGGAGGGCTTAAGCATAGTTTTGAGCTATTTTCTGCAAAAATAAACACAGCTGCGTCATTATACACCTGAGAGAAGGATAGATTTGATATTTTAATGGTTTTTTTTTTGTAATAAAACCACTTTGAAATTCAAAAATAACATAAAGTAAATTAAAAAACACACGTAAATATTCACACCAGTGAATTTTATTACATTTCATCAACAAAAAGAAAAGAAAAAAAAAAAAAATTTCTTTGCCCGCCGTGCGGAATTCAACCAAGGAACTTTTAGTGCCAGTCTATCGCTCTACCCACTGATCTAAGCAGCCTTGCTACTGTTTGCTGACATAACTGCACCTACGTTAATTCACCTAAGCAATTTATTGTTTAATACATTGCTTTGAAAGCACATACTTCAATACCCGGCCAAAAAATATTTGATTCACAGATGTTAACAAATGCTGTATTAACAGATGCAGTATGTCGCAGTATTCTGTTGATAGCTGCAGCATAGCTTCAGTTGTAATCAATATTGAATAAATCCCTCCGCAAACGAAGGAGTTTGGCTCAATGCGTAGTGTAGTTACTTCATACACAGTGGTATCGGTTGGTGTGGGTTCGAATCTGAACGGCGTACAAAGGTAAATTTTTTGTATTTGATATTTTATTTAATTTAATATTTTTGTTATAATATACGTCAAGCAGCAAGAAAAGCCGAGAAGTCATTAATTTCTAAGAAAAACAGTGTCGACAAAAAAAAAATTTTGTGTAGTTGCCGATTTCAGTCAAGCAAAACACAGAACGAGAGGCGGCAGCTTCAAAAAAAAGGAAAATAAAAAATCAAAACCCGAAAAAAAGTTATATGTTTGAAATTCAATTTTTTTTTTTTTAAAAGTAGTGTTAAAAAATTACCGAATACTTGGTTAATTTATCACCCAATAAAAATTGGCAAGTCAACATGTAAAACTTAGGCGTTTTGATAAAGTACTTGGGTGGCTGAAAACTGCCAAAGCCATCTTATAAATTAAACCAGGTTTTTTTCAATTTAACATTAGCTTTTTTCTCGGTGTAGGCTATTTTTATATTTTCTTCCCCCTGTTTTACAAACTTCATGTAAGCCAATAATACAACACTTTCCCAAGTTTTTCAAAATCGTAGCAATCGAGTTTTTAGGTACACTTGACATGTTTCGCCCCACATGTCTCTTATACTAGAGTCCATTGGTAATAATCTGTTATATGGGAAAAAATTAGAAATTATCTTACAGTGTAATGAGCAACCCCAAAATTGACCGACTAACAAAATTCAGGTGAAAATATTTAAGTGGAAATGAAAATTTGTAAGGTTGAACGCTGAACATACCACTGTGACTAAAAGGACTAAATTAAACACACTTAAAACCCTTTCAGGCATACATTCAGGTCAAACCGAAAGGCTTTTGTATTATAATAAAGTCTAAATACAATACACTTGGTTACTTTGTCACACTACACTCAAAAAAAAAACTTCGTATTATGAACGAAATATTTATTACATTTGACAAATTGTTCGTTCTTTTCAGCCTAAGAAGGGCTTTGAACATACGACCGTTTGTACATTGCAAATAAAATATTGTATATTTTACGAAAAAAAAAATATTTTTTAACTATCCGAATGGCGTTTGTATATTGCACGAATATACAAACACTGCTATAGAAACGTTGAAAATTTCCAAATGGCATTCGTACATTTCACATATTAATATATTGTAGATTTTGCAAACGTGCATTCAAACGAATACATAAATTTTTTTTTTTTTAAACACTTCAAATCTTTTTACTATGAACCAAGCATTTGTACATTCTGCAAAATGTATTTCTACAAAGATTTTAGAGGTATCTACAAAGATTTTATTTTATCCTAATTTTTTTTTTTTAGTGTAGATCTTCGCAGAGAAGTCAATAACGTAAGAGCTTTAGAACAGTTTAGCTGCCTTGAATGTCAAGCATCAACGCAGCCTAAACTGACCAATTAATGAACAAAATCTAACTTAACATAATAAATGTTTGGTTTTGTAGCAATTTATATGCTTCAAAATGTCCAGAAAACAGAGCATTACTTCATGCTCTACGCATTTTTTTCTAACAAGCTGCTATTAAAAATGTCTGCGGCAACGTGTTTTGCAAAATTAGGCCATTCAAAGTAAAAAGAAAAACCATGAGAAATGGCACTTCATTACTTACGAGTATGTGCCATCAGTCAAAAACAATTACAACTCTGCAAATGTTCAGGAAAACGTATCTAGCTCGGCAGCAAAATAAACAATATCCGGTTTCGGTTTGGTTTTCGAAAAGTAGGACAATACTGAATGACAAATTGATGTGAAATGACGCGGCAGTTGTGGGCAAAACCCTTGATTAGTAAACAGAAAAATCATCAGTACATACATCATTGGCTAAAGGAGTCAAGGAGGTGAGTGGAAAAATCTAACAAAACAACGGAAATGTTTGACCCAATTTTGGTTGTCAGCTTGAACGCACGTACGCACTCACGCATGCACGCCTACATGATCTACAAGCCGATAATGAAAGACAAAACATGTAACCACTTTATGCTGTATATGTGGAATTCGAGAATTCTTGAAATTCAACGAGAAACAAAAAAAAACAAAAGAAAACTAAAACGAATCAACACGTTATCTAAACAGGAATCCTTTGGGAGCAAAAAAAAAAATGTAACGTGCACCAAATCACGTAGGCAGGTTTATCTTACGCGTTCAATCATATGACCCTAATTTTAAGCACACATATAAGCTATTTTTGGATGTTACGAGTATGTATTTAGTTATGCCGGTCAAGTTATATTAAAATCAAATTGTGATAACAATACGTATTACGCAACAAAGTGAAGTCGCTGCCCATTCATAGATGCTCTCTGGAAAATCATTCATACAAAATCTTAGTCTTTTAACCTAGAAACTTAACTGAAACTTTTCCTCTAAGCTTATTTTACGCATCATTTGACCTGTTTTCAGCTGTAAACGTATACTGTACAAAATATGTGTAAGTGCTAAAAATATCCACACTGTTTTATTTTTAAAACTTTGTCCAAACAAAGTTTAAACCGCCACAATCGCTTTATCAGATTAGCGCTTTTTAGTAGTTCTTTATTTTTGAAAACCTGCTATTTTTAGCTACATTGTTTGCTGATTTTATTTTTAATCCTCTAACTTCGTCAAATATATTCAATTTTATTCATTCTTAAAAATATTTATCTAGCAGCGCAGTTTTGTAGACTCAGCGTAGGGTAAATGAAGCATTTTGTTGGTTATTGTATCTACGTTAGCAGTATTTTATGTGTGTTTGTCAGCGTGTGTTTGATTTGAGTGAAAGCGGAAATTAATTTACGCCATTAGAATCCAATTTAATAAAGTGGTTGACTTTGGTATCTGTGGCTGCGGTTGTTGCTTATATATTTTTTTCTCTTCTGTTGCCTTTCACCTCTAAGCGACATTTACAGTTCTTT